>BMAC01000240.1:10350-29474 GCA_014905375.1 Phtheirospermum japonicum
AAATAGCAATACTTGATGGTTCACGAACTCTTAAACGGAAACACAAATTTCAAACATTATTTTAAACTTGACATAAAATAAAGATACCGAACAATAGATAGATAATAAATTAAGATCGCAAATGGCATCTTCGCATCCACCGCCTCGTACCACATCCAACTCTTGAACCTGAAAAATTTTGATAAAAATGGGTGTGAGCTTTCAACTCGCTCCGTGGGGATTCGTTTGTCAATATTAAACACTAATCATATAAATGCGATCTTAATTTATTATCTATCTATTGTTCGGTATCTTTATTTTATGTCAAGTTTAAAATAATGTTTGAAATTTGTGTTTCCGTTTAAGAGTTCGTGAACCATCAAGTATTGCTATTTTGATTCATTAAGTAAATCTCCTACTTTTAAATAAATGTTTAAATTTTATTCACGCTTCCGCTCAATTTTTATTGTGACTATGATTTATTGAAAACTCATGCCCTTGTTTTTGGAAGTTTATTTGTGAAGAAATAAAAATCTATATTTTTTTCAAAAATGGGGCGTGACAGAAGTGGTATCAGAGTCATTCACGGTTCTGTAGACTCGCTAAATGTTTTTGTTTGTAGATTTCAAAAGAAAAAAAAATTACGAACTAGTCAAAAGTTTTATTATGATTTTTTTTATGTCAAAATTTTAAAGGTTACATTTTAATACAAGTGTAAAACTATGACAACAAGCATCCACCTCCGCCATACCGCGCCAACTCCACAAGGTATATGCATAAAAATTCTAAGCTTTCAATTTTCTAAGTCTATTGCATGTTCTCAAAACGAGTACAAAAGTCATTACTATTGCAAATGTTATGCTATGCTATTCTATACTATGCAAATGGATTTCTATAGACATGATCACTATGACATTTCAAAAATCACACATTTATGGCATTTTACAAATTAAACATTCTATGCATGCTATATTCCATGAAAACTATTTTCTTTAGACAAACTATAGATGCTTATGTGCGACGAACTATTTTGAATTTCGAGGACGAAATTTTTTAAGGAGGTAGGATTGTAACACCCAAGTTTTTATTTTCTTATTATATTAAACCCAATAATTTTTTTTAATATATTCGATTTTTCTCAAGTCCAATAAGCCTTTTCCCAAAATCAATTACATTATTTTCATTTTATTTTATTACCAAAGCCCAAATTCAATTATATTATTTATTTTAACAAAGTCCAATCCAAAACCCAACAATCCAAAACCCCAATCCAAAACCCCAATCATAATCCTTCTAGGAATAGGATTATCCTTAGTATATAAAGGAAACCCTCATTTTCAAATTTCTTCCACAAAAATTTTGCATACACAACGCAAACAAATAGGAAACGAGGGTTCTCAAAACTAGGATTTTCAAGTACAAGCATCTACTTCCACTTTTTCACGAAAACTACATTTAAAGGTGGGTGATTCTAAACTTTTTCAAAACTCTATGTTTGTCTATATTAAATGCAATTATATGAATTATCTATGTCTCGATGCAACATTCCATAGTAGCTTTTGAGCTAAAACAACATATAGTGTGTTGTAGCCATTCATTTATGGTTTATATGATTTCTTTTTAACATTGACAAACTTGTTTTATGTTTATCTATGTTAACTGCGATCAATGAAACATTCCATAGTAGCTTTCGAGCTAAAACAACAGTAGCTTTCGAGCTAAAACTATGGTTGGCCAACATCTATGAACGACTGACAGTATGTTGTAACTATTCATTTATGGTTTATATGATTAGTGTTTAATATTGACAAACGAATCCCCACGGAGCGAGTTGAAAGCTCACACCCATTTTTATCAAAATTTTCAGGTTGAGTAGTTGGATGTGGTACGAGGCGGTGGATGCGAAGATGCCATTTGCGATCTTAGTTTATTATCTATCTATTGTTCGTATCTTTATTTTATGTCAAGTTTAAAATAAAGTTTGAAATTTGTGTTTCCGTTTAAGAGTTCGTGAACCATCAAGTATTGCTATTTTTATTCATTAAGTAAATCTCCTACTTTTAAATAAATGTTTAAGTTTTATTCACGCTTCCGCTCAATTTTTATTGACTATGATTTATTGAAAACTCATGCCCTTGTTTTTGGAAGTTTATTTATGAAGAAATTAAATCTATATTTTTTTCAATAATGGGGTGTGACAGTTTAGCTGAAAAAGAATCCTTTAATTTTAATATCCCCCATTAGAGAGATGTAAATTTCTACCCTCCCCTGCCTATGTCATCTATCTTATTACTTAAATATTATCTCGAACCACATTAGTGTAGATTCAATATTTTGCAAAGGATTGTAAGTGATCAAATACCCACACAAAATGAATAACAAGTTACAAACAAAAAAGGCGACAAACAATTAACAAATAAAATACATTAATATTGTTTCGTCCTGAAAATCACACTAAGAATGCCGACACCTTCCTTTGAAAATTTCCCAACCTTCTTCAACAAGAACACGTTAGAAAGGACCACCGGGGGTTTTCCGGTGGAAAGCTCTCCGATGCTTAAGTCATTAAAGCGTTTTGATCGGAATAAAATAAAATCAGTGGAAGAATGCTGAGAAAATCATCCCTCCTCCATCCCTAAGGTTGGGGTATATATATTTATTCGTTACGTGGGATCTTTTCGAGATTCCAGAAACGGCACCCGCCAATTGCGGGCCGCTATTCGGACTGACCTGACCAGGAAGTTTCTGCCAAGGGCAAGATAGACCTGGTTTTACATTTCTCACTTTCCTGACCTGCTCTCCTTGAAACTTTATCAAAAGATAAGGCATCAGATTAGGCCAGGGCAACATCCCTCAGGGTTATATGCCTGTTCTTCGCTTCAGTCCCTCCATCCTTCTTGAGCTGAGCAAGGTGAATCACTCTCTTGAGCTACAAATTCAGATCAGGATTAATCCTTTAAATCCTGACCTAACTTATCTCCTCTTCCCTCTAAGAGCATAATAGCAACTCAGGTCATCCCAACCAGAGCTATTCTTATATACTTGTCCAGATCAGGCATATTTAGATCGGACACAAACCCCCCCCCCCCCCCCAAGTGGTTGGGATGAGCCCCGAAACCTAGGGTTTTGTTATAGGCGGTTAAGGTTTTTAGCACGTCTTTTCAAATTCCTTCCTGCTGTGCACGGATCCCGCTGAATCCGCTTTTCAAATCAAATAGTATTCCTAAGGATGATCTGTAACGTCTGATATTACACCATTAATGGTTGATATCCCCAACATGACTTTTTGGGTACTGTAACTCTGACGCGCATTAAATGCACGAATCCCATCAAATCCTCTTTCAATCATTATTTTCAAAATTTGTCCCTTTTCTTCTCTTTTCCCGGTTTATTTTTCACTTTTGTTCTTCTTCACCGAACGTTTATTTTCTCTCACTCGTAGTTTTCTCTTTTATTCGCAGTTTCTCTTTCCTAAGCGGTTTCTGATCACCTCCAAAAAAGGTATGTATTTTTCCGATCTCTGTCTTTTTTTATAAATTATGCTTACTCAATCATCTTCTTCTTCTTCAACCCAACAATGCCCAACTCCCTATTCTCCGGCGGCGTTCTCTTCCTAACCAAACACTTTTGTCGAGTGGCCTTCCCTTATTCAGGGACACCTTGACAATATTGTCTCCGTCCTTAGTAACAGAACAGTGGAGGGGTTAAGGTCGAGATTTCAAATCCCTGCGGAATTCTCATTAGTCAACCCTGGTGCAGGCGAGAGAGATTATCAACCATGCTCCGGCCACCTGACTATTTTCGTTGACAAATTCCAGGTGGGGCTGTGCCTCCCCATCAACCCCTTCATTTTAGAAATCGCCCAGATATATAAAATCCAGGTACACCAATTTGTCCGCAATTCCTTTAGGATGATCACATGTTACAACCTAGCTATGCGATACGCTGGACTTACCCCTACAGCCTCCACGTTTTACTCGCTCTTTAAGGCCAAAAGCGCTCCTTCCGACTACTTTTACTTATGTGCGCGTGCTGGTGTCCATTTTTTGACCAGCGGTCCTTCCTCCAACAAGGCTTGGAGGGAAAAATTCTTTTTTCTGCACTGCTCAGGGGATTGGGGTTTTCCCTCCAAGTCCATTAACCAGCTCCCTCCTCAGGCTCACCTGTCAGTGGGAGACAAGTCTCCCAGCCTGTAGAAAATTATTGAAACTTTGAACAAAAATGTGCTCCATTTGACCAAACTGCTTATCCCGTCTGTCTTGGATTTCTTCAATTCTAGAGAAGAAGTGGGTCCCTTGACCCTTGATATGGGTATATGGCACAGAAACAATTCATCTTGTTCTCTCTTATCATATACACAGGGTAGATCTGACCTTTAAACTATTTTGTTTGTTGTTTTCTTTCGCATACACCATGATGCGAAAATTATTGGAAGCCCAACAAACTGCAGCGACTCCTGAGAAGATATATCAGGGGGAACGAGCTGCTGGATCATCAAAAATTCTTCATCTGGTGTGACATGAGCAGCATGAGGCGTCCACCACACCTGAAGTAGATCTGACAATCCACTCTGAGTCAGGAGAGGAACAGGAACGCTTTTTCCGAAAACATGCCCGATCTTGGAAGAGGGTGGCCACGCCATGGGCCAAAGTGGTTAACCCCAACACTACCTTGTTCACCAGCACCTCTGTCCTTAACTACTCAGGGGACGTGGCCATGCAGCTCATCCAAGGCCAATTTCCAGCATTGGATCGAAAGACTCTGGAAGAGTGGACTTATCCAGAGTTGATTGAATCGCTATGTGAGGACGTGGACAGGGCAACTATTTTTCTCTTCTCTCCTCTACGTATTTCGCATTTATAGTTTTTAATCATAAGTTTGGTTATCCTTCAGGACGCAACAAAGAGGTCCATTCTTGTGGCCCGGGCCAGGGGCTCTCTCATGAACGTAGACCTGGCCAGAAAGCAGAATCTTCTGAAGGAGAAGCAGAAGAAGTTGAAGGCACTCTGAAAGGATAGAGGGTCCGAACTGAAGAGGATCAAGGTGGAAGTGTCGGCTGCAAAAGAAGGAGAGGAGATGGCCCGAGCAGAAGCATTGGCCGCAAAGGAAAAGGAGGAGGAGGCCCGAGCTGAGGTAGCGAGAAAGATCGAGGCAGCTCCTGCAAGGGGTCGGGAAGAGGGCAGGACTGAATTTTTAAATTCAGAGGATGGGTTCCGGCTTATCCAGACTACGAGGGAGGCCATGAAACAAGCCTTCCTCGAATCCATGGATCTCTAGAAGCTCCATGTGCTAAAGGACTTAATGTATTTCAACCTTGGCATGTACGCATGCGAAAAGTGGTTCAAAAAAAATCCCTCGACCCCTTATGATCGAAGAAAGACCATTCAGGGGAACCCTGAGCCCACAAGCTTCTCCTATTCGGCTGAAGGAGATCGCCTGGACCAGTTTGCCACTCATGAATTCGCTGAGTATGTCCTCCAGCTCTTCCACTCCTCTGCTCCCAGGTCTTCTTATCAACCAGACCAGAATGTGGTCCTAGCACAAACTGCCTCTGCTCCCTCCCCAACCTTCGCTGGTCTGGGTGAGATGTCCGGCGGGGTATCACCCAATGACCTGCCCGAGGAGGATGTTTTGGAGCAATTTGCTAGAGATCTGGATGTCGGTGATGGTGGTATGATGAATTAGGCTGACCTGGAATGCTCTTTGCTTTTTCCTGTTCTGATTCTATTTCTTTGTACTTCGAAACAATTTTTGTCATTATGTAATTTTAGGGTTTCCTTATTTTAAGGAAATCCTAGTACTTTTCTGTTATGAATCACGTGTGTTTGCTTTCTATATATACATGCTCTCCTCTTATGCTTCTCATTATGACTTCTTCCTCTTTACTTGAAGAAATTGATACTGTAAAGATAAAAAACCTCTCACTCTTCGCTGAGAACTTTAAACTTTCCGACAAACTTTCTGCTCTTCGCGAAAAAATTTCTCAAGTATGTAGGCTTCTGTAGAGGAAAAGGCAAAATAAATGTTATTAAAAGCGTGAGTAGGACGAGCCTCACCAGCTCAACCGTGAATTGGAAGAGGAGAAGGTTGATTTACTAGAATCAGCATGTCGGCTAACCGCCGTCGCTAGCGAAGCTCACGCTTCTTCCGGGAGAGAAGACAAGTATCGTCAGTGCCTCCATGAGACTGAGCGCGAGCTATGGTGTATTCGACGGTCTCTGGCTTCTGATAAAAGGACTTCTTCTTCCCGTGGCCAATTTCAATTTCCATTTTGATGTATTTTCTAGGTTTTTTTTTGTTTCTATGAGCATTTCTTTTTTTTTTCTTGCGCTTTAATCAAACTCGCCAAGCTGTTGTGTAAAAATGGTGTAGGCATTTTCCCCTTCTATTTTCTCATGTAATTTTGAAGTTGGGTTTAGAAAATGGTCTTATTTCGGCAAAACCTTTATCAATAATTAGATATGTCTCCTCAAGGTACTCCTTAGCCAATCGGGGTTAAGATTCTTCTGACAATCTGGTCAGGATCTTTGAGAGTCCTCCCTTAACCAATAGGGGATAACTTTGCCTATATTTCAAGTCATGGGTATCGAGGTATCCACCCTTGGCTGATCCTGACTTAAAAAATTTCACTGACAATCAGGTCAGGAATATCGGGGCATCCGCCTTTAGCCAAACTTGGCATTAAAAAAATTCTCACTTATAATCAGATCAGGAATATCAGGGCCTCCACCCTTAGCCAATCCTGGCTTAAAGATTTCACTAACAATCAGGTCAGGAATATCAGGGAATTCGCCTTTAGCCAATCCTGGCTTTTACTGATAATCAGGTCTGGAAGATTGGGGCATCCTCCCTTAGCCAATCATGGCTTAAAGATTTCACTAACTGTCAGGTCAGGAATATCGAGGCATCCTCTCTTAGCTAATCCTAGCTTTCACTGACAATTAGGTCTGGAATATTGGGGCATCTGCCCTTCGCCAATCCTGGCTTTTACTGACAATCAGGTCAGGAAAATTGGGACATCCGCCCTTAGCCAATCCTGGATTTTACTGACAATCAAGTCATAAATTGTCATACTAAAACACAGGTAGATCAAAACCATAATTCTTATAGAAGTAAATTATGTATAAACCTTACACATAATATTTCAGAAGTTTGATACATTCCATGCTCGGGGTACTCTGGCCCCATCCATTTGTTCTAACTCAGAAGCTCCGCCTGCGAGAACTCTTGTGATTTTAAATGGTCCTTGCCAAGTGGCATCCAGTTTCCCCTTGGCCTTTCCTAGATCAGCTCTGCGCAATACCAGATCTCCCACTTGAAAACATCTCTTTATTACTGTTTTGTTATATGCTGCTCGAACTCGTCCTCTCATGTGTTCAATTCTAGCGGCAGCACGCTCTCTTTTCTCCTCCACCAAATCCAACGCATCCTGTATTAATAATTCATTCTGACCCATATCAAAGCTCTGGATCCGGTGAGTTTTCAGACCTATTTCTGCAGGGATAAAAGCGTCCATGCCATATACCAGGCTAAATGGGGTTTCTCCAGTGCTTTCCTTGGGGTTTGTGCGGTAAGCCCATAGAATTGAGTTGAGTTCTTCTACCCACTTGCCCCCCGATTTCTCTAGGCGCGCCTTGATCCCCTGTACTAAGATGCGATTGGTCACTTCGACTTGTCCATTTGCCTGAGGATGGTAGACAGATGTGAAGTGCTGATCTATATTCATCTTGGTACACCAGGCTAGGATTTTGGTTCACATAAACTGTGTGCCATTATATGATACCAGGACCCTTGTGATACCAAACCGGCACATAATGTTTTTCCACACAAAGCCCATCACCGCATCTTCCGTAATTTTTGACAAAGCTTCACCCTCTACCCATTTGCTGAAATAATCAATGGCGACAATCAAGAACTTCTTCTGAGATGGAGCTGTAGGGAAAGATCGGACCAGATCTATCCCCCATTTTGCAAAAGGGAATGGAGAGCTCATTGTCATGAGCTCTTCCACCGGCCGGTGAACCAAAGGAGAGATCTTTTGACATTTGTCACACTTCCTAACAAGACTTTTGCCTCCTTTCGCAATAATGGCCAAAAATAGACAACTCTCATGACTTTGCTTGCTAAGGTCCTGACACCCATACGATTACCACAATAGCCTTCATGGATTTCTCCAAGAATATGGGCGCCTTCCTTCAGGCTCTGACATATACAATTCTCCCTGGATCAAGAAGAAGTGTGATGATCTAATCCTTATCTTTTACTATCTGGTAGCTCTCCTTTCTCCAGATATAATCTGATCGGGTAACGCCAATTTGTTACCTCTTCTAACGCATGCACCTCTTCCTCTCCAAACTCCCAGCATGCCATTAGGAGAGTGATTACCCTTTCTTGACAGTCCGTTGCTGAGCTGGCTACCTTAGCCAAGTAATCTGCTCGGCCATTTTCATCTCTGGGGATTTGATCTATTGTTAAAGAGTTCATGGCGTTGGTCAATTCGCGAAACTGAGCCAAGTATCTCTGCATATGCTCCTCTCTTGTTTCAAACTCCCCATTTATTTGTTTCCATATAAGCTGTGAATATACTCGCGCACGTACTTGGTCTGTCCCTAGCTCCTTTGCCATCTGGAAACCCCTCAACAAGGCCTCATATTTTGTCGTGTTACTTGAGAGGGGGTAGTTTATGCGTACTGCATACTCTGTAGTCACCCCTTCCAGGTCTATCAACACTATCCCTGCACCACAGTCGAGATTGCTTACATAGACATCGGTATAGACCATCCATTCTTTTGTCCCCTCAGGAGAGCTGGTAATCTCCTTCATGAAGTCAATTAATGCCTGGGCTTTAATTTCAGTTCGTGCCTCGAAGATAATATCGAACTCACTGAACTCAATTATCCACTTCACCAAACGCCCCGAAGCCTCTGGCTTATCCATGAATGCCCTTGGGGATAAGTTAGTTCTGACCACTATGTTATGCAAAAGGAAATAAGGACGGAGATTACGAGCCGTCCCGACCAGAGCTAACATGGATCATTCTACCTCTATGTACCGAAGCACAACATCATGTAAGATCTTGCTTCAGTAGTATACCGGTTTTTGTACCTTGCCTTCTTCCCTGATCAGTCTCGTGCTGACAGCTTGCTTTCCAACGGATAAATACAAGACTAGGGGTTCTCCCTGGAATGGTTCAGTAATAAATGACATACCGAACTGGTACTCTTTCAGCTTCTGAAATGCATCCTGGAATTTTTCATCCCACTAGAACGGGGCTCTTTTTCGTAAGGCTTGAGAAAATGCCAAGCTCTTCTCAGCTGAGCGTGAAATGAAACTACTCAGGGCTGCTATCCGCCCGGCCAAGCATTGTATTTCTTTTAACATTTTTTGGGGGCTGCATATCCATGATAGCTTTAACCTTCTCTGATCTATCCCTTTTTTCGTGACCATATATCCCAGGAACTTTCCAGCTCTTACCCCAAACATGCATTTTTTGGGGTTGAGCTTCATTTTATACTTCATCAAAGTATCGAAAGTTTCCTTCAAGTCATTAATGTGTGAAGCTGCTTTCACACTCTTAATATATCGTCCACATATACCTCCATGTTGTGCCCGATCTGATTTTTGAACATTTTGTCTACTAGCCGCTGATATGTGGCACCCGCATTCTTAAGTCTAAATGGCATGACCACGTACCAATAAGTTCCCTTCGGAGTTATGAAACTAACTCGCTTCTGATCTTCTTTGGCTAGCCTAATCTGTTCATATCCCTGCGAGGCATCCATCATGCTTAGCAACTCAACCCGATGTGCAATCGACCAGCTGGTCTATCCTTAACAACAGATAGTGATCTTTAGGGCAAGATTTATTAAGATCCCAAAAGTCAATGCACATCCTCAAATTGTCATAATTTTTTAGTACCAAGACCGTATTAGAGAGCCATTCAGGGAACTGTATTTCCCGAATATGCCCAGCCTTTAGCAATTTATCCACCTCTGCCTCAATAATAACTTCTTTTTCAAGTCCAAAATTGCAGTTTCTTTGCTTTACCGACTTTATTGTCGGGCTAATGTTGAGTTGGTGCTCAACTATTGCTGGGTCTATCCTGACCAAATCCACCAACACTTCAGGGCTGAGGGTCGTCCCTACGCACAGGACTCGACTATCGTCTCCTGGAACTACCTCAATTATAATCAAATTTTCCACTCTCTGAGCTAGTTCAGGTCTGGTGTCTTCTATCCTTGCCCTTTTACCTCGCCCCTCTTTATTGCTTCGAACGATGTCTATATATGTGTGACTTGTCATGTACTGGTCACCATGGACCTCCCCTACTCCATCCTGGGCAGGGAACTGCATCTTCATATGGTATATAGAGATTACAGCTTGAAATTGACTCAGCGATGGTCGCCCTAGCATGGCATTATAAAAGGAAGGTGCATCCACAATTAGAAAATGCACCGACCTGGTCTGTCTAAAGGGGCCATCCCCTGACGTAACAAGGAGATTTACCGCTCCCAACGATTTTAGGGCTCCCCTTCGAAGCCAACCAGTGAAGTCGTGACCTCCTCCATGTCCCTATTTAAGTCCAACTGTCGAAAACATTCATAAAACATGATATTAGCTGAACTACTATTATCTACGAAGATTCGTCTTATGGTGTAGTTGGCAATAGTAGCTGTGATAACCAAGGCGTCCATGTGAGGGGCAAGGTTGCCATTCTCATCTTCTTACCCAAAGCATATGTTTGGGCTTGGTGATAACTTCCCGACTTCATTCGCCTTCCTCACTCCATAACCTAAAACATAATTTAAAATATGACAAGAAAGGGAATGAATAGAAATTTAAAATAGAAAAAGAGTTAGAAAACGTACAAAAAAACTCAATTAAGAGGTTACCAGCGCTTGGAGTGTCAAGACGAGCTCTACTATTCTTCTTCATCCGAGATCATCTCAATTACTGCCCTTCATTATTAAGGAATTCTACATCTCTTTACTTCAAATATTCCTCTTCCCTCATGGAATTGATTCACTTTTCTTAATTGAAATACGAATTTTATTAAAAAGAGGAGAAATTGTCAACATAAACACAGATCACGACGTCTGTTCCTTGACTAAAGGCATCTATTCAGGCCTCATTAAAACCTCCCGAGGTAAACCCACTTTTGTGGGAGAAACCCTCGTACAGAAAAGAGCACCCTCACCATGCCAATAGTAGAAGAAGCGGATCGAAGTGACTAAAAATGCTAAATGCCAAAAGCTGGCTAAAAGTAAAATCAAGCTACAACAAGCAAGTCATGATCTATAAAACAGTACTATCAAGGTCCTCTACCGAACCAAGATTAAGCTAACACTCCAGGGGCAGAAGTAATATCATCGTTCACCAAATCTAAGAGGAAAGTCGGGGCCGACATAAACCAGTCGTAACAAGGAGAATAGGATTTTGAAAGCACAGCAGCAGTGCAATTACCTTCTCGATAAACATGCGAAACTATGAACTCAATCGAGGTAGTGAGGAAGAGAACCTGAAGCCAACAAGTCAAGAAGCTCCAAGGGACATCCAAACAGTGTTTCACAAATATTTTCACCACATAAGTAGAGTCAGATTCTAGCCAAATACGTCTCCAGGGGGAAGAACTCCATTGTGGATGTAATTGCACTTAAGGGCCAGATCGCCTAAATTGCCGAGATAAATGCAACCTTCTACAAAAAGAGTACCTGCGCACCAATATGAAAGTTAATAGCATAAACATAAAGATTAGAAAAACCACCTCAGAGAGGGAGATGGATGTCGAAAGTATCCTTAATCCATATATAAAGATGATGCGCGAAATGACAATATGTGAGAATATGGTCAACCGACTCAGAGCTCGCAAAGCGAAAACAGCAAATGGAAGGACAAATGAACCAAACACTAATAGAGCGACGAGCAAGAATGTGAGAAGACCAAATACAGCTGCCCCACTGGACTTTGAGAAACTTCTGACGGAGATGGTCGTACGTAATATTAGCAGAGATATCCCCTTTAGGAGAGATAGACCAAACATGTTTATCCTCGGTGTTAGGGACCATGGGAAACCCAAAGATGTCAATGACGAGGTTACTATTAGTGGTGAGGAAGATCTCAATGAAGTGCCAAACCCTTGAGAAAAAGTAATCAGCGATAGTTTGGAAAAAACGAGGCTTAAGAACCTAAGGAATACCAACGCGGGTAGCAATGGAATAACCGAGCTAGTTATTCCACCAAAAGCTACTCCTAGAGTCGCTGCCAGGAATCCAATGAGATTTCTCCAAAATGCTAGTAACATGACCCCTAATGCCTCCCCAAATAGACGAAGAGACATGAGCTCAGGAGTAACCATTCATCTTAAGGAAGTGCTCATGAAGAAGACGAAAGGCTATAATGTCCTTGTTCAGCAAGTTATTAGCAAATTTAAAGAGGAACAAAGTGTTAGCCGTGGTGACCAAGTGTATACCAAGGTCGCCTTCCTCACAAGGGGCACAACAATAAGCCTAATTAATGGTACAATGCTTACGCTTGGAAATATAGCCAGACGAGACAAAACTCCGTATATCAGTCTTAAGCTTGAAAAGAAGCGAGGTTGGACATTTGATGATGAGCATAGAGTGCACCATAGTGCTAGTAATGACCTAGTTGACAAAGAAAATAGGACCTGCCAGAGACAGATTGGAACCCTTCCAGAGCTAAAACTTAGCCAGAGTCTTATAGAGGATCGGGCGAAGATGAGTAGAGCGAGGGCTTCTATGAAACATCAGAACTCCGAGATAAGAGGCTGCGAGCAAGCCCACAGAGAAACTAGAGACCTGACCAAGAAACTAGAGGCTGCAAGGGTTACCAAGGAATAAAAAAAGATCTTAGATTTCTCCGGGCTGAGAACCTGTCCGGAGAAATCCTCGTAACGATGGAAGATGTCCAAGATAACCCGAGCATTAGGACTCGAAGCATGGCTCATAACAGGGATTTCATCGGCGTAAAGAATGCAGGTCGGGAAGCAGAGAGAGAAAATGGCATGAAACAAAGAGATCACACTGCAGTCTGCAGCAAATTTGAGGGCACACGCAAGGACGTCCTTCGCGATGCAAATCCGGAGAGGAGATAAAGGGTCTCCCTGGCGGACACCCTGGTGCAACTAAAATAGCCATCAAGACTACCATTAAGGAGCACTGAAATACGAGCCAAATGAAGAATGGTCTCAACCCACCCAATAAATATAGTGGAAAAACCGAAACGACGTAAAACCGGAATCAGAAATCCCCAATCGAGGGTATCAAAGGCTTTGCGAATCTCGATCTTTATGATCATACTCTTGCCGAAAATACCAGAGGTAAGGCAGTTAAAAGCCTCAGAGGCAACTGCTATACTGTCGTGAATCTATTTTCCTGTGATAAAACCAAACTGTGAGTCCGAGATCACATTACTAATGACAACATCAAGACGGGTAGTCATTATCTTAGTAATGATCTTGAAGGAAAAGTTACTAAGGGCGATCGAACGGAAATCTTCCACACGAATCGACCCTTAACTTTCAGATTAAGGATTATGAAACTGGAGTCGAAACCTGGAGGAAGAAAGGAAGAATAAAAGAAGTGATGGAATGCCAAACAAACATCCTGATCGATAGTATCCCAACACTCTTGAAAGAAGTTACCATTAAAACCGTTAGGACCGGGGGCACTACTAAGGGCAAGTGCAAAAATAGCCTCTCGAATCTCCACATCGCTCGGGATAGCAGAGAAGAACAGATTAGAATGAGGGTCAATGGTCGGATGTAGAAACTCGTCAATCCAATTAGGGGTCGGAAGAGGATGGCTAGCGGATAAAAGCTCCAATAAGAAGGAGATGATATTACCCTTAGTCGTATTAGGGGAGTGGCTGATCATTCCATCGATCAAAAGAGAGCCGATGGAGGATTTCATGACTCTAGCCTTAATTCTCCGGTGAAGGAAGGCCAAGTTACGATCGCAATATGTGAGCCACTAGCCTGGATCTTCTGCCTAGGAACATTATCCTGGGTATCAAGTAAAGAAGAGGATTGGACCTGAAGGGCAATCTCAGCCTCGATGTCGGCTTCGAAACACCCCGTGTCCAAGCAACGAGACTACAAATCCATAAGATCGGCATGAGTTGTCTCCACCCGACGATGAACATTACCAATGGCATGAGAGTTCCACTCCCGAAGAGCTTAGTGAAGGTATCTCAACTTATCCATGAGGAAGAGAATGTGTTTAGCAACCTGGAAGGGGAGAGTCCAATCAGTGGTGATGAGGGTATGAAAGCCAGTCTGAGAAGTCCAAAAGTTTTGAAAATGGAAAACCCGAGGGCCCGAAGTGAGATTCAAATCTCTAGCGCACTCGATAAGGATGTGATGATGAATTGAGCGAGTGCGGGGAAAAAGTAGACCGGAGATCCTGCCGCCCAGAGGGGCAAATCGACAAAGTGTAACGCACGATCCAAATGGGAAAAACGTAACTCAGAGTGTCAACGACTAATCCTAGTGAAAAAGCCTCCATTAGAGGAAACTTGCAAAAACCCACCAGCATCTAAGAAACTTCTAAGATCCGCACAAGAGGAGATATTATGAGGGTTTCCCCCACGACGTCGTGGGCACTTAGAATAGCATGAAAATCCCCGATAATCAAAAGACGAGGAAGGGGATGGCTCAAGATATCACTCACAGAGTGCGATGCTCTAATGCCACATTATGGTCATGAACGAAGCCAATGTGGAAAATGAGATCCCCGAAGGTGGCCCGGAGGAGTATAACCTGACCCTAAGAGAAAAGAGTCGTAGTAAAGGTAACGGTAGATCTCGTAAAAACCCATATATCCAGGATTCTATTGCTGCAAAAACTCTTAGCAACAAGCGTGAGAATAAGTGATCGCCAAAATGAGGCATGAATAATAGAGAAAGAAACCATCAGTTCCGCAATAGCAAGGAAATCAGGATGATGAACCCAACAAAGCTCCTTAAGGATTAAACGAGAGGCAAAGTTACCAATCCCTCGAATATTCCAAATGAGGCAATATATTAATCAGACATGGAGAGGGAGGGATGGAGATTACTCCTATCAATGCCAAATATTTGCTCAAAGACAAGTCCTAATTATTGCTTTCTACTAACATCATAGGAGTTTCATTAAATGAGGGAAAGAACACATGTTTCTTGTTGATGTCGTGTAAATAAACCCACCAAGAATATTTTTGAGATGTCAAAATTTTGTGACCCACCAACATGGGAATCTCAATACAATCTCTATAAAGTCTTGGCGTCCAATACTTTGTGCTAAATCTAAGCAATTCATGATAGGCATAGTTAAACACCCAATTGAAACATTGCCTCTTTCTTCCATGTCCACCCTCATTATTCTTTAACTAAATAATTTTTGAGATAAGGTTACAATTACACAGCCAGGCTATTTATAACAAGAAATCCCTTGTTATAATTTTACGCGAACTCCTTATAATACCCCCAAAAAATTCGGCTCGAGGGCCAGCTCCCCACCAACTCGCCGGTGAGTTGGATCGTCATGGACGAGGGCTTCGATGTACAGTACAGGCTCCACAACCCAACAATTTGAATGCTAAATCAATAACAGTAGAAATCACAATAGCAGCCAGAACACATTGCAAAGAGACATCGAATGAACAAAAAAAAGGTATCATTAAAAGCCCAGAACCCAAATGATGGGATGGTGAACATAAATTTTCTAAACTCATGGCAAATAAGGGCGAGTAAACTATTCTCTAGCAGATATTCAATTATGCACCTCATCAAACATATAATTAACAATAGAAGAAATATAGTGCCAATTAACCTGGGGTATGTATTCAAACAATGGGTTAAAAATTTGAAGTGCACAGCCCATAATAATACCCATAACTATTCCAGATAAGCCAGTTTTGGCTCCACTTTCATGATTCACGGCTGACCTAGAAAATGATCCTGCATGACAAATAATCATGTCATATGGATCAAGCTTTTGCATAGCCAGTATACAAGCATCGGTTATCTGATTGGCCACAACACCAACTTATTAGTTGAGAAAAGAGAAACTCACAAATTGTAGGATACACAGAAAAGAAAGAACCAGCAATGTTTGCCAAACCAAGACAAAATAACTGCCAGAAACGAAGTTTCAGTCTGTAAAAAACTGTTGTTCATATAATGTGAGGGAACACAAATAATAATAATAATAATAATAATAATAATAATAATAATAATAATAATAATAATAATAATAATAATAATAATAATAATAAAAGTGGGATAAAAAACAAAATAGAAAAATAAATCATAAAATTGCATATATAATTTCATGTTTGAGCAACGCTAGGTTTATATATCTTGTTTAAAATTCAAAATAAAAGATAGAAAGTGATGATAAATAATAAAATTGAAAAATAAATCACAAACTTGTATATATAATTTCATTTCTGAGCTGCACAAGGTTGAAATGAGGACATTAATTACAATCATAAATGAGAAAAAAAATTGTATTTTATAAATCCAAAATTAGAGTTAACTAATTGGGGGAAAAATCGGTGAGATGAGATTTTACTAAAAACAAGCATAAATTTCAACTAGCTCAGTAAATAAGAAAATAGATAAGAGCATAATGATCAATCGAATGTTAGTGCAGTGTTGCTAACTGAAAAGTGGGAATCTAGAATCATGCCTGGAGTTGGATGAGCCTCTACCAGTGATTGGCTTTAGAATTGGCGGCAGAGATCTTCCTGACAAAGGCAAGAACGACATGAGATCTGTAGGCGGACTGAATCTTAACGACGGTGGAGGTTCTCGAGATTAGGGGAGGGAACAGTTGTGTCATGGACCTAGGGTTAATAGGATCAAAAGAAGGAAGGAAATTAGATATCAACCCTAATTTTGCTGGTGAAAGAGGAAAAAAGGGAAATTTGGGGGTGACTCAACTGAACCACGCATTCATTGAAGGAAATGGGTGGGGCGTGGAATTTAATGGGAACAGGCTAGGTGTTAAGATTGGCGGAGATGGGCCAGCTTATGAGTGGGCTTTGGAAAGCATTCAGTTTGGCCAAATCATGTTAATGGGCTAAAAGGATGTTAATGCTTAGTAAAGTTTAAACCCAAGTTGGAGGGTATTTCTGTAATTTAATTAAGTGGTCCCAAACCACATGTTGTTATATTGGGAATGAATAGTACAAAATGAAGCAAGCTGTTACGTGAATTCAGCATCTTTCACCTCTCTCTCTCACCTAATTATCCATCTACTTCTTCTTCAAGTTTTCTTCTACCTTCTAGCAAATTAATTAAATCAAAAAATTACACAATAAATTATATTAAGAAAGATTCTAACAATTGGCACCACAGCAGTTGAGCCTTGGATATGGCTTAAATCACACGCTTCAAGGACCTCCAGGAAGCTCAAAAACTCCTCGACCAAGTGCTGCAAGCAGAATCCGAAAAAATGAGAAGCGTCGGAGCTGAAACTGTATGAACAAATATTAGAAAATAAATCAAAAACACGAGCCCAAATCTCTCACATAAGATCAGATATCCAGGAACAAACTCAAAACCTTACCAACATGTTGGAGCACCTCACTACTGCATTTTCCACCATCCAGATGCAGCTCTTAAACCATGAAAAATGAAGAAATCAGGTTGATGGGGAATTTTTCTTAGGCAAACCACTCTCCACACCTGCAACTGATATGGAATACATATCAAATACAAGAACCAGAGCTAAACCACAAATTGAGTACACAGGTACCCACACCACAAATCCAATGCCTAAGATTGATTTTCCCCGTTTTGATGGAACACAACCCAGATCATGGATCTTAAAGTGTAACGAGTACTTCAAATTATTGCCATTAATGTCTGATTCACAGAAGTTCACCCTAGCGGCCATGCACTTTGAAGGGAAGGCAGCCAAGTGGTACAAAAATTTTAACAGTAATCAGGGTGAAATATCATGGGTTCAATTATTAGAAATCATATCAGCCAGAACCAAAATCATTGCTGAGATCAGTATGATTAAACACACAGGTTCATACATGGATTATGTTAAAAATTTTGAAGAACTTAGGGCTTGTATGTTGTTCCTAAACTAGGGGTATTGATTAACACGAATTTGTCTTGATTTAAGTTACTATTTAGTTCGTTTTTGTTATTAGTTTTGGTATAAGTTGGATAGATTAGTCTTTTTACGTATTTTAGTATGTCCAACTTATTTTACCATGTTTTGATCGTAATTGATGTAAAAGGGTGATTATTTATTGTTTTTCCCCATACAGCTAAGTAACCGGAGGAGTTCAACACTTAAATATATGTAGTTTGACGATCGAGAGACAAGATCGAGCTTTCCGGTAGTGAAGTAGCAGATTTATCAAGTAACTGAGACGCGTAGGCAGGAGAGTCGATTGACGCTAGCATCGATGTGTCGTCGACGCTTCCATATGCCCGCGTCGATTGACCATCTATCGATAAGAAGTCAACGCAAACTCTCTGAAGTGTTGATCCATACTCCGTCGATCGACGCTAAGTCGACCAAAAATCTCTGAAGCAATGATCCATGTCGCATCGATCAACGAACTGACGTGCTAGAGACATCGACGTGGCACTCGTCGATCGACGCCAATTGACGCCCGATGCTGGAAACGCATTTTTTTTATTTCTTGTGCGCCAAGTAATGAAATAACTATAAATACCTTTGATAATCCAACTTGGGGGTGGGGAGACTATGCTTCCACACACCTTTCTAGGGTTAAGGGGCATAGAAAGAGCACGTTTTCACTTTCGTTACGTAGTTAGAAGCTCGTGATTGAAGATACGAGACCCTCGCATTCAAGATTCTCTTTTCAATCGAGATCGACGTTCGAACTCAAGAATAGCTGGAGATTTTTACTGCTCTTATTAGTTTCAATAAGTATTCTAAACTCCTTATTGATTTCTTAGTTAATTCTAGTTTTAAATAATTTGTTCTTGAGTTACATTATGCTTGTTAACTTGGGAACCTTGGATAATTCAGTTCATTATCTTTCATCTTTAAATTTAGTTCACTACTATAGAACAGGGTTCTAACGGCGGTTTTTAGGTATTTTGAATGGCAGTTTTTGAAATGCCGTTATATTGACCGCCGTAAATGACTACGA
>BMAC01000240.1:30499-94713 GCA_014905375.1 Phtheirospermum japonicum
TAATGAACATATCAAGTTTAAGAGAGATATAATTTACCTGTTAACAAATTGCTCTCATTAATGAACATATCAAGTTTAAGAGAGATATAATTTACTCCTCGACACAATCAAGTTATCTTTGATAATATCAGATTCCATCTCTAATTATTCATATACTATATGGAAGATCTTTAACTAAATTTGAGGATGCTCATAAGAAAGGAAATGACTACAGTACGTGAAGGTACCATACCTCCTAGCCCCCTGCATTTACATCCCTTAGATCTTATCATTATCTATAACTACTTTGGATCTAAGAGTTCTAATTAAATGGGGAATGGTACCTTCACGGCACCGTAGAAGTCCCCCATAAGAAATATGACGGTCTGGAAAATATGAAATTACTACTTATTTTACACATCTTTGCTTAATCCAATCATACCTAATGTCATATATAAAATATAACTGTAAATAGAGAACAAACTTATAGACTCGAAAAGGGGCAAAAACAAGATGTATGTAAGCCAAATCAAATCATTTTAACTTAGGATCATAAGATGATCATGGGAAGTCTCATATCATATGTAAGTAGAGTAAAAATATCAAAAAGACTTTCATCAGCTGATAAAAATAAAATAAAATAAAATAAAATAGAAAGACTGTTCAAAAACTCTTATCAAATGATCTTGAAGATGCATAATTTATTTATTTATTTATTTTAAATATCAGTCAGAAAGAACTTTCGCTGTTCCCTTTTTTATTTTGTCTTCTTATTATACTTTCATATTAATTATGTTTATGATTATCATCTCAACAAAGTATTTTCTGATTTATTTAGGATATCAGCTCAATTTTTCTTCTTATTTTGTTTTTTTGTGTTTTTCTTTCATGAAGCCAATTCAAAATCAAATTCTGATTTTATTTATATATTTTTATTAAAGCATACAATATCTGGGCATTTCTGCATTACCAATTCTCTAACAGGCTCTCAGAAACAACAGACCCTGACCTAAAATGCAGGTTTTACTCAAAAGCCAAAAGGATTCATCATTGCTTATCAAATCTCATCTTTCATAAGTTAGAAACAACAGTAAGCAAATGAAAAGGCAAGAAATTAATAGAGAGAGAAACCTAAATCATAATTAAGAGAGGGAGAGCGAGTTGTTGAGGTGGGCGTAACAGAGCATTTGGAATTAGAGGTGGGCGCCTTCGACCGGATAGAATGGTACGGCCCTTGTGCGCCACCGCCATTGTTTCTCAAAGAAGAAGAAGAATATACTTGTGTAATGCTCTTCCTCCATTGCCCAAAGAACATATATGATTTTTAAAAGAACATAATCTGGTTTTAGATGCAATCTCAGTGACGCTTGTACTACACTTGTCGCATTACGGAAGTTGTGACTTAGCTTGTGAACAACTCTAGTGGACAAGATCAAAACAAAGAATATTAAGATACAAATACTAGATCAATATCTTGCAAACAATAGCAGACTTAACTAGCAAATTAATATGTATGAAGTAGGAATGCACGTTCACTTTGAAAAAGGGAAACCCATTATAATACAATTCATACAGTTATCGGCCGCCACTCAAAAGATTGAAACAGTTCATTTATAATTAACAGTATTAAATGCCTTCTCTGATTACCTTCTACTTAAAACTTGGGAAGATAAGATATGGCAGAGTTATAAAACACATTAACAAAATAATACAAGGAAAAATAAGAGTTTATAGTTTGCTTAGTTCATTTCACAGAAACCATTATATAATTAGTGGTTTTGTGTAACCAACAAATAGCTAGTGATGCTTTACAGTCCTATCAATATAAATTATCATAATTCACATGAATTAACCATGCAACCTTAAATCCCCTAAATGGTTGACACAACACCAAATATGTGTCCACTTATATCTTTTCAAAACCTTTGGGGATTTTAATATTCACCGGGACCACATCTGGAGATTTTCTCCTCGAAGTCTTAGGGCATACACGATATTTTTCTTCTTTAGCAGGAATTGGCCAATACTCCAATCCTCTTCTGTTTAGATACCCACAAGCAAGACTCAAATTTACTTTCATCACTAATAAGCTGAAAGGCACCTACATAAGTTCGGAACTAAAAGATCAACCTAAAAAGTAAGGACATAGTTTACTAGAAGAATAGCAGTAAACACTTCTACAAGCTTTATATTATAAAGATTATTTGAGGATGATGTGCTTATTCTAAAAACGATGAAAAAAGCAAGAGAATGAACATAAGCAAAATGAAATTATCCTCAATATGTAAGTTAAATATCAGTTGGAACAACTTTTACCTTTCACAACCATTTCCATAGTCATGAAGCCCCCAATCGTCTAGATAAAATTAATCAGACCTCGAATGTTGACTTCTTAGGCTCCTCCTAGCATTTCAAGGACTCCATTCCAAATAAACTGTATAAATGATAAAAATAGTCACGGATAAGAAGAATAATTACATAAGTCATTCACAACCATGTGAGTAAATATCAATAAATATACATATACTATTCAAATATCAATAAATTCAATATATACATAAACTAGATCACTCATAAATATTAGTATTATTTATGTTCAAGATACATGTAAGTAAAATAGAAATGGGAGATAAACCATAATGTAGCTCCAGAGACTTGGCGCATCTCTTCAAAAGAGATGCTTCTTGTTTGTGGCGCCCACTTGTGTCGACGATTATGAGATCACAATTTTCTTTCTTGAATCTTTCAACACCTTCAACAGCAATTCTTACCAGATCCGACTCACTATAGCTATTGTTGTAGAATTGTTTTTATAAGCAAGAAAAAAGACACGCACAATTTTTTTTTAAATAAATATATATATATATATATATATATATATATATATATATATATATATATATATATATTTATATAATTTTATTGTAAATCAGATGTTCGATCAATAATTGGCTTCAATGAGTTTAAAAATATTGATAACTACTTATTCCATTTGAGATAATATATACCTTCAAAAAAAAATCAGAAATCAATTTCAAGGAGATACAAAACACAAAAGAAGTGCTAACATCACAACATTTGGTGACAGATATACCTTAAAATTGAATCCATCTCCAAATAAATAATACTCGGTACACATTTTAGAAAATACCAGTGTCTATCTACCGCCATGGTATCACTTCCTATAGTTATTAGCTAAAGGAATCAAAACGAGACATCCACATTAATTAAAGCCTTTTTCACTAATAGAGAAGGCGGGTCTCTCGTAAAACTAGCATAACATAAATGATTCATATATATATTATGCCTTACTAAGAGCAAAGTAGTAAAGCCATTGTCCAGCTTATACAAAATTTGTATAAAGTTTACAATATCAACAAAATCAATCATCTAAGTGCTCTAATATCTTTGTTCCTCATATACTTGGCTCTGAAATCCAAATGCCTCCATACCAAATAAATTGAAGAATTAAAAAATAGAAGTTGTCATTAACACAGCATCAAATTATATGTTGAATATTAAATTATCAAACATCAATCAAGTACAAAGACCAAAGAAACAATCAACGAAATTAAGACTGAGAAATACCTTCCATAAAAAGACTGAGAAATACCTCCATAAAAAGGAATTTTGGCT
Organism: Phtheirospermum japonicum; assembly: GCA_014905375.1. Taxonomy (NCBI): domain Eukaryota; kingdom Viridiplantae; phylum Streptophyta; class Magnoliopsida; order Lamiales; family Orobanchaceae; genus Phtheirospermum; species Phtheirospermum japonicum. The sequence goes on from BMAC01000240.1 coordinate 34,115, forward strand.
TTAGTTGCATTTTGATTGAGCTGGTCAAAAGCACCAACTTTAAAGGTATCTGCACAGACCAGAGCTGGCTTAAATCCTTTCCTCTAATGGTAGTATGCGTATTTTGTACATATTGTTTTCCTAGATATTGAAACCAAGTACAGCTGACTAAGTATAACTATTTTCCATTCCAGAGAAAACCGAAAGCCACAGATTTCAATAGAATGATTATTAAAGTTAGTCACCAGAATAAGAATTTGAATACACACTAATTAATTTTTCCTACACAATTCATCAAGCACTTAGCAGGCCGGCAGTATAAGGAACAAACAAGTTCAATTTCAGCACAGCTAACAATAGGGTATAGCCAAATCTGAAGAGAAAATAATGCAAGGAAAAACTAGAATTAAATGAACAAATCACCAATTTCCCATCAAAGAAGAACAAAATCTAAATCAATTAGGCAGAGATAAGGGTTGATTGACGATGTTTAAAAATTATTTATACAAAAACCATGATTCTACATATATTATACTGTAATCGAAAGTAGAATTCATGAATCAAGAATTAACAATTGAACAACCTGTCGGACTTCGCCTCTCACTATCGCGGCCGAACAAAACCTTTGGAGATTGATAGCAATAGCAACTCCGATGATGCTCGCTTTGCAACCAACTGTGGCCAGCAATTAGTTCTTGGACAAGATCAACCGACCATGGCCTTCGCCAATGGAAATTGGTGGATAGCCTGCCCTATCGATTCTCTGAGGATTTGATTTGACGGCTGAGATCAAGCTGCAGCCGCCGTGGCTCGGTCACGATCTCCTGTCCGTTTGTGGAAGAAAATGAAAGTTGCGAGGGTGTGATTTTGTGCGGCTCAGAAAACCTTAATGAAGAATGGTTCTTGCCAGAAAATAAAATATTATATTGACCTCCAAATATATTATCTTATATAACCACGTGTCAAGCAAAGATGTTATACATATATTCTATGGAGGTTCTCTTAAAACCGCCATAGAATTGAGAGTTTTTACGGCGGTTGTTTGTGAACCGTCGTTAAAATCAGCTGGCCTCCAGTTTTTACGCCGGTTCTCAAATAACAATCGTAGAATGTGCGAGTTTTTACAGCGGTTCTCTTAAAACCGCCATAGAATGTTGGATTCTAAGGCGGTTTTAATAGAACCACCGTTAACTTATGGATTTAACATCGGCTTTCTGGAAAACTGCCGTAAAAACATATTTAACGGCGGTTTTCTAGAACCGCCGTGGATAAGGCACCGTGAAAGAGCTGTTTTGCAGTAGTGTTTAATTCATGCCTAGTAATTTTCGTAGCAATCTAGGTTATGATTTTCAATTGTTCTTTAATTCTCAAACCCTAGTTTCATCTTACTTAATTAAATTTTAAATTCTTATTGGTTAATTAGTATAGAGGAGGTACAAGCTTTTATCACCATGTTTGAACCCACCACTCTACAACAGGCCATAAACTTTGGCAGAAAGCAATTGATTACCCTAAAGGCTATCACTAATAAATTAAATGGGGTTACCAGATATACCCGTTATCCAAATTCCAAAAATACTGACACCTAAATCTATGGGAAGACAGTTCCTAACTACAATCAGAAACCCCCTACAAAACTTTAACTACTTGAGAAATGGCAACTAAGAGGGAGAAGGGGTTGTGCTACAATTGTGATGAGAGGTTTACACAAGGGCATAGATGCAAAAATAGGGTCAATTACATGATTATGATAGAGGAAAAAGAACTACCCTACTTGAATATTGAGGAGCCAGAGCCATCTAACAGTCTTGAAGTTATCAAAGAGGTACAGATGTCCATTAATCCTGTCACTGGGGAGGATGGTATTACTACAATGAGAGCGCTAGGGTAGGTAGCTAAGCACAAGCTTCATATCTTAATAGACTCAGATGGTACTTTGAGTTTCATACAGGAAAAGACAGCTAAGAGGCTAGGGTGTAAACTGAGCACAGTTAAGCCCATATTGGTTAAGGTTGCAAATGGTGAAAAGATGGTGAGTGCACATGGTGTAGAGGATTTCAAATGGGAAATGCAGGGTAATGTTTTTAGATATTGCTTGAGATTGTTACAAAATGAAGGGTATGATTTGATTTTGGGAGGGGATTGGCTTAAATCCTTCACACCTATAGAATTGGATTATGCTCACATGGCCATCACAGTTACATTAGGGAACAGGAGGGTTAAAATTTTGGCTATTACATCAACAGCTGAATGCATGTTTATATCAGGGCACTCACTTTAGAAAATGGTGCATGAGGGGCACTGTGCTCAGATTAAGGAGATTTATTTGATTACTATGGGTAAACAAGATCAGAAGCCAAACCCAAAGATGTCAACTTTGTTAAATAAGTTTCAAGATGTATTTGAGGAACCTACATGTTCACCCCCAGGTAGGGGCATTGAACATCAGATTATCATGAAACCTTATAGTCTACCTAAACACCAGTACCCCTACAGGACCACACATAATCACAAGGGATAGATTGAGAAGATAGCTAGAGCCCTCATCATCTCATGTGATATTGGTAAGAAAGAAAGATGCTACTTGGAGACTGTGTGTTGACTACACGTATTTGAATGGTCTCACTGTTAAGAATGACTACCTATACCTTTAATTGATGAATTACTAGAGGAACTTCATGGCACCAAGTATTTTTCAAAGATTTATCTAAGGAGTGGCTATTTTTCAGATTTTGATGAAACCAGAGCATAGTTACCTAACTGCCTTCAGTACTCATAATGGTGAGTTTCTTGTTTTGCTCTTTGGACCATGCAATGCTACTTCTACCTTTCAATCACTCGTGAATAAGGTATTCAAGAAACAACTCAAAAAAAGTGGGTTAGTGTTCTTTGATGACATACTAGTGTACAATAAGACTTGGGATGATCATTTGAAACATTTGGAAGTGGTACTACTGTTATTAAGGGACAACAAGCTATATGCCAAGAGTAACAAGTGTAGATTTGGAAAACTGGAGGTGGAATACTTGGGGAACATCAGATCCCAAGATGGGGTATCCACTGACCCAAGGAAAATTAGTAGCATGGTTTCCTGGCCAACACCCAAAACCTTGAAACAACTCAGAGGGTTCTTGGGGTTAAATGGATATTATAAGAAAGTTGTTAAGGGATATGGTATCATATGCAGTCCTATAACCAACCTCCTAAAGAAGGATAAGTTTTGATGGGGGGAAGAAGCTCAAATTACCATTGACTCTCTTAAGAAGGCTATGGTTAGTGCTCTAGTCTTGGCTTTACCTGCGTTCTCCAAACAGTTTCTGTTAGAGACCGATGTTACTGGTAAAGGGGTGGGGGCAGTTTTGATGCAAGAGGGTAGACCTATAGCTTTCATGAGCAAAATGCTATGTCTTAGAAATCACTCATTGTCAGTATATGAGAGGGAGTTCTTGGCAGTGCTTATGGCTATGAAAAGGTGGAAACATTATCTACATGGGCAAAAGTTTGTAATAAGGACTAATCAATAGGCTCTAAAATATTTGTTGGATAAAAAGGTGGTAACCCCAATCAAACAGAAATGGATAACCAAGCTATTAGGTTTAGACTATGAGATATACTACAAAAGGGGGCAAGAGAATAGAGTTGCTGATGCTCTATCAAGGAGGGAATCAGTTGATGAAATGTGCTTAGCCATCACTACTATCAATCCTACTTGGATGAAGGAAGTGGTACAGAGTTATACAAATGATGACACCCTTCAGGCAGTCACGACAGCCAATACCATTGACCCCACTGCCTTCCCTAAATACACACTCATTGGTGATCTCATCAGGTACAAAGGCAGGATTTGTGTTGGTAAGGATCATAACCTAAGAAAGGTGATACTAACAGTTATGCATGATTCTGCATATGGGGGTCACTCAGTTGTAAAGGGTACTTATATGAGAGCAAAGAGGAATTCTTATTGGCCTAATATGTAATCTGACATCACTCAGTGGATCAAAGAGTGTGAAGTGTGTCAGAGGAACAAGCTTGACCATGGAGCTTACACAGGGCTATTGTAGCCATTGCCTGTTCCAGAACAAGCCTGGAGCCATATTTCTATGGACTTCATTGAAGGGTTACCCAAGTCAATGGGAAAGAGTGTCATACTAGTAGTGGTTAACAGGTTGACTAAATATGCACATTTCTTTGCTCTATCACATCCCTACACTACCCTATCTCTGGCTACTCACTTCCTAGATATTATTTACAAATTGCATGGATTGCGACTACATATCATTTTTGACAGGGACAAAATATTCACTAGTGCTTTTTTGAAGGAGATGTTCAGATTAATGGGTGTGCAGTTGAACATGTCCACTGTTTACCACCCACCAATAGATGGTCAGACTGAGAGGGTCAATCAATGTTTGGAGAACAACCAAGATGCATGGTGCACCACAACCCTAAAGGATGGAGTAAATGGCTACCCTTGGCCGAATTACCAATTACCACACTAGTCTGAACACAACGTTCTTTAAGGCTTTATATGGTTATACCCCACCCTTTACAGCAATGTGGGAATATTTGAGCACTTAGAATGATGAGGTTAAGCAGGTTCTACATCAAAGGGAAATACCTAAAGGGATAATTAGGGAGAATTTAATACAAGCACAACAGAGAATGCAAATGTATGCGAATAGACATAAACAAGAACGCATATTTGAAGCGGGGGACAAGGTTTTCCTAAAATTGCAACATTTTTGCCAAAACTATATATCTATCAAGAAAAACACACAGTTATCATCTAAATACTACGGTCTCTATACAACACTTTAAAAAATAGGGAAGGTAGCTTACCGGTTGGACCTACTGGAGAGGTCCCGCATTCATCCCGTGTTCCACGTGTCTTTACTCGAGAGGAGGGTAGGGTCGGATGTGCCAACCACCACGGATCCACCCGGTCACTACGTTGGGTGAGCTCTATTTCGCAAGTTCTGGTTCAATGGGTGAATTTCACACCTCGTGAGGGTACTTGGGAAGATATTAAACTTATCAAAAAGGAATTCGCAAACTTCGATCCTTGGGGTCAAGGATCAATCGTTGAGGGAGGTATTGTCATGGATCTAGGGTTAATCGAATCAAAGGAAGGAAGGGAATTACACATGAACCCTAATTTTGCTGGTGAAAGATGAATAAAGGGAAACTTGGGGGTGACTCATCCGAACCACGCATTTATTGAAGGAAATGGGTCGAGCGTGAAATGGGCCAGGTGTTAAGATGTGCGTAGATGGGCCAGCTTATGAGTAGCTTTGGGAAGCATTCAGTTTGGCCAAACATGTTAATGGGCTAAAAGGATGTTAAGGCTTGGTAAAGTTTAAACCCAAGTTGGAGGGTATTTCTGTAATTTAATTAAATGGTCCATAACCCAGTGTTCGAAAAGGCATCAAAAGGTGCCACCTAAGCGCGCCTAGACGTAAGGCACGGACAAAGTGCCCCTCTTGGGAGGTAGGCGTGAAAAAAGACGGTCAACACAAAAGTTGACCGCCTAGGCGTGTAAAGGCGTAAGCCTTTTGGATGATCAATAAATAATTTTCTTCTTTAATTTATAACAAATTATTTTGTAAATTTATAATACCCACAAACCCCAACCAAAAAGTCCATAAGGTTAATATTTTCATTATGTATATAAGATATAAGTTCTATCTTATTTTGCTTATATCCGATACTGCTTTGGAGAAACATGAATACCACATGCTGTTATATTAGGAATGAATAGTACAAAATGAAGCAAGACGTTACACGACATCTTTCACCTCTCTCTCTCTCACCTAATTCTCCATCTACTTTGTCTTCAAGTTTTCTTCTACCTTCTATCAAATTAATTACATAAAAAAATTACATAATAAATTATATTAAGAAAGATCCTAAAAAGTTGTCGGGATGGTTTCCGGTGGTGGCAATTTGATGGGGATTACGATGAATTTGGGGTCGGGCAAAGTGGCAAAGTGATCGTTTCATTGAGTGTATACGACTTTGGTGGTGGCGGTGGAAGAAGAAAATCGAGGCCTACGAGAGGATGAAAATTGGAAAGGCTGAGAAGGAAATTTAGTTAAACTTATAATTATCTAGAACGTATAATGATTAATACGTTCTTCAAACTTTATTTTACCAGAAGAATGGCTATAAAATTTACCTTATAAATATGGTTAGTCTCCAATTTTTCAGAACGTACATTTTAAACCCGTTCCAGGATTATGCTATTAATTATGAGAATGCCACCGAATATACATTCTAGAAGGTATTCGGAACAACCTTTCTAGAATGTCTGTTCTAAAATAATGTTTTTGTACTAATGTGTACTCCCAACTCAATATATACTTGACCAGACACACGTGTTACAACTTGGATTCTTAAGCATGAATCTATTTTAAGAACATAGAAATGAACTAGAAATAATAAAGAAAAAAAATGATAGAATGTATGTTGAGTATATAAGATTTTAAAACTTTATGTAGTGTAGCATATTTAAGCCATCAAGGGGGGGTGCAGGGTTCAATGAAAAAACGAAGGAAACCACCACTTTCTTCCTTTTGGTAAACCCTAGTCCGGTCAAAGTGATGGTTGCTTCCCCTCCTGCGGGTTCGGTTATCCTTTGCTGCTCTCCTCCAGATATTTTAAGGCCTCGTGCTCAGTTGATAGCACCAAGTTACTCTGCTTTAAACATTTCCCCCGAGGTTTCCAGTATGCTGGTTGTTGCACAGGTAGTGTCGTCAAAAGAGGCTATGCTCTCGTCACCGAATTTGAATTCTATTTTTCATGGCTTACCCTCGCCTTCTGGGGTGCATCTTTTTACTATTGCGATACCTCACCGATATAACGAGCCCACTCTTGCGATGCCCGCTGATTTTCATGATCATGTGTTACCTACTGTGGCTGCTCCCCCATTGATGATGGTGACGACTATCTTTTCTGGTTATGCTAGGTTTCAACTTCCGAGTCTCGCTCATCGGACAACTGAAAGTACTTCGATGCACACCACTTCTTTCACCTTCCCAGCAACCACCTCACATGCTCTTCCCTTTCTTGGTAAGTCCATCACAACTCAGCCTGCGTCGTCAATACCACTTCCGCGGCCTGTCCGCTGTTCCCAACCGGCTTCAGCCTCGCCTTTTGCCGTCAACTAGCCTGCTTCTTTACAGTTTGCTATACGTTCTCTGCCCATCTCCACACCGCAACTAGACAACAACCTTGGGGCTACCTTACAGCCGCCCACTTACTCCCAAATAATGTTTGGCCGCACACCAATTAATTTTTCTCTGATGAAAGAAGGTGAGTACTTCTCCCTTACTATTGATGAAAAGATTTACCAAGATTGTGTTGTCGGGTTACGGGGATCTCTTATTGGTCGTTTAACTCAAGTGAAGGGTTCGAAACCACTTTCGCTTGATAACCTTAAATACTTACTACGCGATGCATGGAAAACCAACGCTTCTTTGAAATTTATCCCGCTTGGAAAAGGGTTTTTCAACATTTTGTTTTCATTTGTCGAGGATAGGGCCCAAGCTTTCGCGAGACCCTCGTGGAGCATAGGCTTGGACACTTTTCGGCTCTCTCTGTGGACTTCAAATTTTATTCGGTATAAGGTGTCCTCGACTACGTCTCAAGTTTAGATACTTATTTATGAATTTCCGATTGAGTATTGGGATCGATCGTTCATATTTAACATTACTAGTGTAGTTGGTTCTTTGTTACAACTTAACAAACGGTTCAGTTATTTACTTTGTGCATGTTCTTGTTTAAGTGAATCTTAATAATGATCTACAAGAGACGGCTATGATTGAGCGAGTGGGTTTTTATGGTTATGTTTGCATTGGTTATGAAAATTTCCCTATGTTCTGCTCGATTTGTAAGACTATTGGCCACTCCGTTAAAAGGTGTACCTCTTTGAAGACTCGGGTTGAACAGAAGGCCCCCACCTACTCTTGGCAAAGAGTTAATTACTCCAAGTGATCTCGTCGATGCTCGGTTTCCAATGATCGACCTGGGCAATAACAAGAAGAAATTTGTTTGAAACTGATCTCCATTCATGCAAATGAGTCTATGCTACACAACATGACGGCGGTGAGCCACCCGTCCATGATCCCCTCAGGTCATGAGATACCTGATAACACGATTGCTAACACAGCCTAGGACAAGCTTAGGACTGACCGAACTGATGATGAAACCACCCACAAAGCAACAAATGCCATCATTTCAGTTAGTTTACTTGCCCAAGGTGCTATGCATTTTACCTGTAAGGCTACGGATGACCCAGCAAGTTCCCCCTCTCACTTACACGATTTTCACCCGCCTGTCTTGGAGTTTGACATCTGTCCTATTACGGATCACACCCTCATGGTGTTTGATCCAAATCGTGCTCCTAAGACGATACTTCAGCGTTGCACTGACGAGGAACCTTCTCCACCTTGTGCGTCAATAACATCTTTGAGCACAACCTATGTTGATAATGTAGACGTGGACTCTTTAGATAAGGTTTATCCATCAATACAACATAACTCAAAAGACTATCTTGCACTTTAAGGGTTTATGGTAATATTTACATAAAAGAATGAGTCCTAATTTTTATGGTAACTTAACAAAAGCGAGAACCTAATCATGAGGTGGTGGTTTATTATTGTGGAAGTAAAAGGGTAAGTAGTAGACCGAAACCCTAGATTAGGGGGCACGTCACTTACCATCTCGTATCTATAAACAGAGGACTTAGACCTCAATTCTAATTAACTTGCTTCTATGCATATTTTCATAAAATATCTCTTGCTCTATCACTTTTATACGGATACTGACTTAAGCATTGGAGGGCCTACTGGTCACTTGAATTCGAGAAGGTAGTTTGAGAAGTAGTGACCTCTTTCTTGGTGAGCCAAAATTTTTGTCCCATCAAGTGGCGTCGTCTATGGGATACGAGGAACATCGAGTCAGTTAGTGAAAGACGTGAGAAACATCAAAAAAACAATCGTGAAGGGAAGAAAAATAACACCAGGGGTTTTTGATTTCATAGAGCCAGAGCAAGATAGAGATCTGAGAATAGTGATGCCTCCTACAGGGGTACAAATACAACTGAAGGCCACAGATGAGCAGGTGGCTGGAAAAACACAGAGGCTGGAGAAAAAGCAGTTGGCCAAAAAAATATCGATACCAGAGAAAGAAGGCGAGAAGGACACATAAGTTAAAGGGAAAGACGACTCCCCAAGGTCAGTGTGATAAAGAAAGGTTAATTTGGGAACCAAGGGTTGGAAGAGTTGTTAGGGCGCCACTCCTGCAATATTAAAAAAGTGTTACTTCAAAAGCTCATCAATGCAATACCAATAGAAAATTTGAAAAAAATTATAGAACGAGGGTATGATAATGATCAAAAAAAGGGGAACCAGTACCCAAAGGTTGTATTAATGAAGAATACATACCAAAATAGCTTACTCTTTCCCAAATGAAATGAATGACAGAAGAAGAGCCATTGAGGTTCAAGAAGATGTGAGCAGCAAAAAGAGAGTGCACTTATATAAGGCCCTCATCATCAAATGATGAGTCAGGCGAGGATGAGGTTGTTGAAATACCTAGGGAGCCAAGATGAGAGATGGCCTACGGGTATAACCTAGGATAGGGAAAAGGCAGAGCAGAGTATGATGAATATAATGCGCTACCGACCTCAAGGACAATGCGTGATATGCAAGAAGTATTGAGGGACCTACAAAAATAGGTCACGTGCACATTATACTTGAAAATAAGGGACATCCATTCTTGCCGGAGATATTGTGAGTAACCCTACCGTGAGGGTATAAGGGGATGGATTTTCACTCTTATGGGTTATCAGACCAAACTCAACATATCCAATGTTTGGAGAACGAGGTGACGTTACAATAGTAGATAGATCCCGTAGCATGCAAGGCATTTTTATCCACTCTACGGGGGCCTAAGCAATATTAATTCATCAGTTCGCCTCAGGGAGTATTACCAATTTCCAGACATTAAATTCAACTTTTTTGAAGCACTTTGATAGTGTCAGGACTCATATGAAGATGTTCATATCACTCTTTGAAGTAGTTCAGCGACTTAGAGAATCTCTAAAGGAGTATGTGTCTAGGTTTACCCGAGCTAGTCTGGAGGTGCCCACAGTGACGGATGAGGTGCAGGCTAGTGTGTTGACATAGGGAGGTGGACTGAGAATCTCATTGGCCAGTCAACCTGCTTTTACATACGAGTAGGTGCTGGATCGTAACATCAAATACATCCATGTAGAAGAGGGAGAAGAGGAATATCAAATGCATAATACATAAAAAAATTGATAGCAAGAAAACCTGAACCATGGAGAGAATTATTGCGACAGTCGAGGTCTCTTGTTGAACTATTCAAAGAAAGGGGAATTATCGAGGAAAAGGTTTAAAAAAGGGACTGGGGGAAAACCAAAACAACTTCATTTCTTTATTAATGCCGCAACTTGGGGTCTTTCCGATCCTTGAAAATAGATGCCCTATGCTATCAGGTGGCTTGAAGATTATACAGAGGTACTTACAAATCCCAGATCATCGTTCTTCTACAGGTTTCATAACGAGTATGGACACTCTACGAAGAAGTTTCGGCATTTGAATGAGGAGATAGAAATGCTAATAAAAGTAGATCACTTGAAAGAATTTGTTTATCGGGACCGAGAACCCTGGTAACAAAGGCTAAAGTTTTCAGGGCCACCCCCCAGGAGGTCCTCCAGCTATGCAGGTAGAAGGACAAAGGGGGCAGGAAGAACAAGTAAAGCAAGAAAACAATGGGAATGCTAGTAACTCAGGGAGACCGATAGAAGGAGACTCAAATAATGTAAGGAAACTACATGTGAAGGTGGACCTCTTGAGGTCGTCGCTATAATTATACAACCTATGCCCACTAGGCTAGTCATTTGCTTTAACCCAGTGGAGAGGCATGGATTGCAGGTCAATCATAATGATGCATAGGTAATTCATGCAAAGCTAGATGAATAAGACATGAGAAGGGTATTTGTGGAAAGGTTAACATTATTTATCAAGAGTTCCTAAGGAAGATGAATCTCAATATAGAGGCAAAACCAATAGAGACACCACTATACGCCTTCAACAGAATATATGTTATTACGGAGGGAGAGATTATCCTACTAGTAGTCGTGGGTGCAGAAGAGCTGTGAGTAGATAAAAGTTTGAATTTCTTGGAGATCAAGGCCACCTCAGACTACAATATCATATTAGGACGACCTGCTCGCAACAAGTTTCAGGTGGTCACATCCACTTATCACATGACCATAAAATATTCAGTTGGGAACAAGGTCAGTGAAATAGGTCGCACAGTCTTTTTACCAGATAACAGTGGGAAAAGGGATAATTGAAAGGTAAAGGGAATGAAACAAAGAAGCTAGGAGGAAATAGTTAGGGATAAAATTTTTAAAGTAGACGATAATTCTTGCCGACCTCATGGAGGGCTTATGGAGATTGAATTAGATGAAGATGAATAAGTGTATGAGACAGAAGATACGGACAGGTCGCCATCCAAAGTACTTGGGATACTTTCCATATAAGGGAATGGTACGCTTACCACGAGGAAGGTATATGATAATAGTTTGCTTTTAATGTTTTATCTTTTTTATTGTTATGGTATGACGCTTTTTTTAGGTCCGAAATGGTTTTATGGTTTATGGATATATTTTTATGGTTATCGCTTATGCTTGTCTAGGTAGGAGATGGTTTTATACTCTAATAGATAGTATGGTTTATGGATATGGTTTTTTTTTACGGTGATTGCCCGACGCTTGTTTAGACTTCACTCTATCTTGCTCATATTATATAAGAGCTCTCGCTCTATCACTTTATACGAAAACTGAATTAAGCATCAGAGGGCCTACGGCGGGGCTGTCCGGCTAAGGTTTCATTTTGCAGGTCACTCGAGTTTAAGAAGGTAGTTTGAGAAGCAACGACCTCTATCTTTGTGAGCAAAACTTTTTTATCACGTCAAGGTTGTCTATTTCAAAATTCAAAAAGTGTCTTAGTCGGTGATTAAATATAATCATACATGAGTTCTTCATTTGCCTTGTGAAATATTCAATCATTAGGTTTGGAGCATTATTTTAATTTAATTAGGTTGGTTTTGCTCGAAAACAGCAAAAAACTAAGAATGAGGGAGTTAATTTGTACATATTTGCATGTGTTTTTTGTATATTTTTGTGTCTTATTTTGCGTGTTTAGTTACGTATTGGTCGTATTTCGAGTCATTTTGTCTTATTTCGCATTTTTGTAGTTCATCTCTTTTCTTTGTTATGACGTACTTTTTTAGCTCTTTTTATGATTTAATTTAATTTAATTTAATTTTTTTAGATTCAAAATCGGAATAAGTACGAAATCGGATGATGATTAAAGTAGGGTGGACAAAGTATAAAGAGAAATACACACCTTAATGGCCGTCATCACCCAGCCAATTTGGCCAATTTTGTGGTGGGCCGGACTATTCATCTAAAGGTGAGTAAAGGCACAAGAACAAATTATAAAGGGAAATACGTAAAAGTACCCTAGGTTAGGGGTGTAACCGAGCCGAGCCGAGTAGAACACTGTCAGGCTCGAGCTCGAGCTCGACTACAGAACTAGAAGCTCGAGCTCGGATCGAGTTAGAACGAACTCAATTTTCTCAAGCTCGAGCTCAACCCGTTTGAAAACTCGGCAAGCTCGAGCTCGACTCGACTCAGCTCGAGTTACATAATATTAATTAAAAAAACTAAAAATCATAAAATAAAATACTTAATATTACCTTTTATTGTATAATATGTAAATAAGTATGTATAATAAGGATAGAATGGTAAATCTAGCAAAGCTCGGTTAGACTCGCGAGCCTATCGAGTCAAGTATCACTGAGCTTGAGATTGAGCTCAGCTTAATTAACCTCGAGTCGATCCCGAGTACCTCATGAGCCGTATCGCCTCATTTACACCCTACCCTTGGTTTTGGAACCAACGACATATTTATCTATTATGGACTCTCATATATGCCTCTATTCCCTTTTCTTTCCTAAAGTACTTTTCTATTCCCATAATAACGGTCCAGTTCGCCACATCGCATTTAGAGTACTCTCCCTTCAAATCCATGACCAGAGGCATTACTCATCCTACCCAAAACCGCCAAATCTCATTTCCCTGAGGGGCTCACACACCCTCTCCGTCGAAAAACTAAGAATTGTCAGGTTCCAGGCATAAAAGAATACCACTTCATCGAATGTCGGCATCGTCATTGCCGTCATGTCAAACATCCCATCCCCACCCTCATGTTTTTCCCTATAAAATCCTTTATCTCTATCGAGAACTTCCCACACAGAAATGCAGTAATGGATTCGAGCTGCCGATGGGTCTGGATTATAATTCAACGTTGTATTCATCGGGTTAGAATGATTCGTCTTTGAGTAAAAATAGAAGGGCATTGAAGCTGATAGGAAATCCCATGTAAAATTATTGTGTCGTTGTAACTCGATCTGATTATTTTATATGAATTGTTTGATAATGGATTATATGGTGAGTTCAAGACTAAGGATAGGACTTAATTAATAATGAATTTATGTTGATTGATCACACTGAGCTGAGGTCGTTTGATCGGTGGTTCTAAATTATGAACTAATTCAATTAAAAATGGGTTTAATAGGGGTTTTTAGGGTTGCAATTTACTTGATTAAATTCCTTTTTTTTCTTCATTCTTGTCCAGATATACCCAAGCAAAAGAACCAAATTGGTTTATTTTTATTTCTTTATCGAGCGATTTAGTTTCTGATGCGACCAAAAACATTGGTGCTTCAAGAATATGGGGTACTGACCTTAAATTCGTATTCAACGACCTAAATAGCTTCAAATAACGTCACAACGACCTGATTGATCTCCAAGAGCCTCCTAGGAATCTGATCGATCCTGCAAAATAAAACCTAAGCCAAGGCGGTGGACAGACCCGACGTAGGCCTCCGATGCTTAAGTTAGCGAGTGCGAGATATATTCGAGAGCTCGAAACGTAAGATTAAATCAACTTAGAGAAAAGAATGAGGCCTGAGTCCTCTTTAAACCATAATTTGTCGGGACCCCAAAAGCAACCCATATTAGCCCTCTAAGGCCCAAAAACCATGAGGCCCAACACTCAATGCCGAGCTACCACTCAGTGTCGAGCTGGTATAATAGTACCTGCATCGTAAGAGCCCGCTTCTCCTAAAGTAGGTCTCCTAGAGGGAACTCATCATAAATCCAAAAATCCATTCATAATAATTAGAGATGGGAGAATTATTCGTAAAGAGAGAATAACATATGCCCCATGACCCATGATAAAGAGAGAGTGATATAGAGGGCCGAAGAGAGAAGGCCAGAGAGAGAGAGCCTGAGATGAGATGATAGCTGTCAAACTTGTGAAATAAGGCCTAAATCCCATATTTATAAGATTATTGAGACTTGTCCACCAATCAATAGGATTCCTTCATAAGGTGGGACTAAATCTCCTAATTGTACCCAATCTCCATTATTAGAAAATATTCTCATATTAGGATTCTTACTTTCCATAATTTAATAATAACCATAAATCCTTATTACCATATATGCTGGGACCTAGAACCTTGCATCCTTTCGTTACTTTTTTAAAATATATAACCAAGCCGACATTTGATTTCTATCAGCTAGTCCCCCATATTCTAGTTGATTGAAGTACGAAATCAAGTAGAATATAAAAAATTAAAGAATATGTCGGCTAAAAACCATAAACCATTTATTTGACCTAAAACAGGTCCGTCAATAAATCACTCTATACCATGACCCATAACCATGAAATATTACTTAAGTATCACTCCATAACCATTAATACCAACGATCTTTTGTTAACTATAAATGCACAAAAACCCATAAAACCATAAACCATAAGGACATCAAAAAAACATTGCACACATAAATCATCATCGACCTAAATAAAGCGCCATCCAATTCTATATAAACCATCGCCGACCTAATGGAAGTGTCAGCCCACGACACACTCATAAAATATATGCTGATCTATGCAAGCGTTAGCTTATTGATGTGTATCATAGAATTACAGCCGACCTGACACAAGTTGGCATATTGAATCAAGCAAAAACCATATTAAACCACATATGACCAAGAAAACCACTTAGTCCCCCAAGTTTAAATAAAACAGTTAGACCATACACAATCCAGGTGCAACCATAATAATAACATGGAACTTATAAAACCACTCAGTCCCCCATGTTAAAATAATGCAAACAAGACCAAACAACCAGGTCGCATCAACTCAATAAAGCTTGACCATAGACGTCTAAGAAAACTACGTAGTCCCCTAAGTCAATGCAACCAAGTAGTCCAACTAGGTTATCTATCCATACCATGTTAAAGGAAATGTCAGGTAAACCTGGTTTGCACACAGGCCGCAGGATCAAAAGCACAAAGTCTGCAAAGAACATGTAAATCAAACATGCGCATTACAACAAAAAGTATGTAAATCAAACATACTTAAAGACTTGAAGGAAAACACGTAAATCAAACATGCTTAAAGACTGGAAGGAAAATATAAAAATCAAACATGCCACCTTCTCAACATCCCAGAGTATGTAAGTCAAACATACCTAAGGATATGTAAAAACATGTAAATCATACATGTTTCCATATAAAACAAAGCAAAAACACATTATACCAAAACAAATCACATAAGACCACATAAATAACACAAGACCAAATAAACTACACAACCAAATAAATAGAATGTAAATCAAACATACTAAAAAAACTGAGAGAAAACATGTAAATCAAACATGCTTGATCCCAAATTTTCTAGAATATGTAAGTCAAACATATCCAAGGACGTAGAAAAATATGTAAGTCAAACATGCTCTTCCACTAAACCATCCATTCCCATATCCACAAAATACCTGGCCGGCCTAGTGAAAGCGTTGAGGCTTAACCAATTACCATAAATTCTCTAAACGATCTAATGAAAGCGTCTGGCTTTAACCATTACCGACCTAATGAAAGCGCCAGGCCTTAACCATCAAAACCATATTAGACCATAGAATCTTTAAATGATTTGTTCTATGTAATGAGGATGCGTGAGATTGTTAAGATCGTAATGAGGTCGTATGAGACCATAATGAGGTCTTGGAGACCGTAATGAGGTCGTTGAGACCATAATGAGGTTGCGGAGATCGTAATGAGGTAGTGGAAACCGTAATGAGGATGTTGAGACCATAATGAGGTTTGCAGAGACCGTAGCTAAGATCATAATAGTAAAGACGAAGTCACATGCGAAGGTCGCTACAAATAATAAAACTGAGGTCACCAAAATAAAGGCGAGGTCACGAGAGTAAATATGAAGTTGGAGGCTGAGGTCATAGCCTTAAGATCTGAGAGTCGTATGACTGGGCCAATGAGTGAAACGCTTGTGCCAATCTATGGACCAAAACTCGCAATAAGCTGTCTTGCTTTTGTAGGCAGTCGAAAATCTTGGTTGTCAGCACCATCAGCCCGGCGCCCAGAGGTACGAGATAGCAAATCAAGGAAATATAAAACCCTCTCTTTTACGATATTTAAATGGGCATACCCGATACATAGTCATATCGATGACATAGGAAAATTTACATCTCCTCGAATATCCAATTGTGCTACCTCTTTATTTTCAGTTAGCAAAATTCCACGATCACCTTTTTGTGAATGTTTGGATGTGTGACCTGGTATATAGCCTTGCATAATAGTAACCTCTTCACGCTGATTTGACCATCTTCGAGTTAGATGTCGGGCAAATAAAACCAAAGTTAATCAAAACTAAACAGGTATCCCTGCACTCAATTTGTTAGATCATAAAAATAATCAATAAGTACGATGCGATCATTGCAACCCTTACTCAAGCCCTTAATAATTTCATTAACCTTTCATGACCAATTAATCCCCCATGTAGCTTTACATCAAAATACATATAAGTGCTCCCTTCTGTGAGGCGAGCTGGGGGCAGGCAAATTTCTAAAACCACTATTATAAAAAGTATAACTTATCCCCCTCACATAAATACAAAACCATATACCATATTAATCAAATTAAACCACATTAGAATATATCCATATTTTTCAGAGAGCTTAAAAATCAAATAAGCCAAGAATATATTAATCAGACATATCTACATAGATTCATGATCAACCAAGTAAAATAATATCTTAATCAAACATATTCACAATCGCATAACAAAATAATGAAGAACCACTAGTACAAAAATAGGATTCAAGAACATGCATTTAAGAACGCCTCAGGAGGCGGCGTTCTTAAATGTCAGGCGGTGGCATTTTTGAATAAAAGTGTCACATACCAGAATGTCTTTTTTAAAGATGTTGTGGTATACTGGATATCCAGAACGTCGTTAAAAAGACGTTCTGGTATATTAGATATCCAGCACGTCGTTAAAAAAGACGTTCTGATATTTTAAATATCAAGAACGTCTTTAAAAATGACGTTCTCGTATGTTAAATATCGAAAACGTCTTTAAAAACGTCGTTCTGGAAAATTATTATTCAGAACTCCTTTAAAAAGGCATTCTCGTATGTCATATTATTTATGTATTAAAATATACCCACAAACCAATTTTTTTAATTAAAAAATAAAACAAAAAATTCTTATCCCTTCCTCTCCCGATCCATCTCTCCTCTGCCATTCCCTTTCCAAAATTTTACATTCCCGCACGAAGCAGACAGCGAGAAAACCCATCAGAGGCAAGGCTCCGAGGAAGCAGCCGGCGATTAGGGCGGCGAGGAAATCTGCTCCGGCGACTGGAGGCATTAAGAAGCCCCGTCTCTTCAGGCCAAGGACGATTCCGCTCCGTGAGATCCTCAAGTACAAGACGAGACCAGGTTCAAAGCAGACCAGGTTCGATTACATCCCATCCCATCATATCCAAAATTTGTAGAAATCGAAACAGATGACCGCACGTGACTCGTCCATTGGATTGCCATTCTCCGCCAACGGAGGCTCCCTCCATTCTTTCGCGGTGGTAATTGACATCTGCTCCCTAGTTGATGGCTGTCGGGGTTCAATTGCAGCACAGACAAACCCTACTAGGGTCAAACCAATAAGAGATACTGATTCTCCAAGATTGTGTTTGTGTGTGTAACCTGTTTTTATTTCCAGGATTAAACTTGTGTCATCTTCATCATTTTCTCAGACGGCCTTGGCTTCTGAAAAAGATGCTGCTCTTGCTGCCGTCCCTTCTGATTCTCCCACTATGTTATCATCTCTTTCATTCCCCCTTTTTTTTCTTTTTTTGTTTACCCCATTAATTCAACTGACTTTTTTTTATTGTTGATGATATGCAGATTTGACAAGATTCTCAACAAGCAAATCCCAGACAACATCGTGTATGAGGATGACAAGGTTGATTTTTTTTTTTTAATTCGGCCATTTTCTTGTGCTTTTTATTTCTTATTTTCGTGCTATTTTGGGGGTTCTGAATTGCCCTCGTGATTTAGCGAATATTCTTGTAGCTATGTGTTGTAGTTGAATGTCTGTGTGTAGGCATTTGTCTTTTGAAATATAACCAGAAAGGTCAACCCTAATTTCTTGTTTGGTATTTCAGGGGAAGGTTGGAAATGAAAGTTCAATTAACCTCGGCTTTCCTCTTTCTTTTTATTCCCAATCTATTATGATCCGATGTTAGAAATGCTTAATTTGTCTGTAGATTATTTCCTTGATCTAGGGTTTTGACTCCCGATTTTATTTATTTCAAATGAGAAATTTTTAACTGTGAGCCGAGGGATGAACATATGATATTTCTGTATGCTAACTTTATATCAGTAGACACTGATCAATGTGTACATGGATTTTCATGTTTTTGAAGCCTGATTCATAGGGGTAAGCTTTGTGATGATGTTGTCTAAAATATATTTCATTTGATAGAACTGATGTTCTTTAATGAAACTTATTAGGCGCATGATTTCCTTTTTTTTTTTTGTGATTTTTATCCTTTTCCCATTGCAGGTTCTAGCTTTTAGGGACAAAGAGCCCCAGGAACCTACTCATATCCTGCTTATTCCTTAAGTTAAGGATGGGTTAACCGGAACTTCCAATGTAAGATCACATATCATTGTAGCCAGCAATGTGTCTACAGTGATTCAACTTCGTATGAAATGAATTTTAAAATTACTTCATCTTTAAAACTGAAACTTGGTTCATTTTAGGCTTGTGATTTCTTGTCTCGAGTCATGCAAGTGTTTATCTTGTTATCATTTGTCAGCGTTTAGAGTTGAAGCATATTATTTCCTTTCAGCGTCATTGAATTCAAAGATGCATACTCGCATGAAATGGTGTTATTGATGATGCATAATGCGTTTTTTTGTTTTTTTTCCATGTCTGTTGTAACTAGGAGTAGCATATCTCCCCTATGCCTTTTCTTTTTTCTTTTTCTTTTTAAATAAATTCCCTTCAAGAAGTTTGCCCGATGTTCATACAATTTCTATCCCAAAGCCCATGCATACTTTTATCTTAGAGACACCCATGTAGACTATGGCTCTGTCTTTTTATATAAGAATATTGGAAATGATCTTAGATACATTTGTGTAGGTCTAAATAATAATACGTTCCTGCTTTTAAATCAGCATATGTTCGTTACTTTCTGAAACTGTACTCAAGTTGATCATGATTTGCAGTCTCATGAAATTTTTATTTTTAATAAAGTTTGTCTGAGAACAAGCTAACTGTCATTTTCTGTTAATTAATTTACAATGATTTATGATTATTTTCCTCCAGGCTGAGGTGAGACACTGCGAAATTCTCGGCCATCTTCTTTACACAGCAAAGCTTGTCGCTAAACAAGAAGGCCTCGATGGTGGTTTCAGGCTTGTGATCAATGACGGGGCCAAATGGATGTGAGTACCGTTTAGTCCCATTATCTTATGCATTTATTTTTTCTTTTTTCATCCTCTTCATTTAGTATTGACATCAAAATTATCATTTTAGGACAATCTGTGTATCACCTGCACATTCACCTGATCGGGGGACGTCAAATGAACTGGCCACCTGGCTAATGCTGGAGCTACATTAGATATTTACTATTTACCTATTCGACCCGTGACTATGTTTTCAGATGCTTGTTTTTTGAACTCAAATAAATATATCGAGGTATCTGGATCTTATGTTTTAGGAGACATAACCCTACTTTTTTTCCTCGTGAATGTAATATTTTCTTATCTTGTTATGTTTAATCTAGTGTGCTTTCTCAAGTTGGTGAATTTGATTTGATATGATTGGAAATTTTTCTTTTGAAGGGTTGTGTAAGTGTATTCTTTTGGGGGCTAATTACAAACATAATCCTGAGGTTAAGTTTAATTACCAAAAAAGTCCAGTTTTCTTTTGTTTTTTCAAATATCCCATCCCCTTTACAATTTATTTTTCTTCAACAAACTGCATCCTAAAGAGGGGTGTGTTTGTAATTTTAAAAGGTAACCAGAGGTTCTTATAATAACGGTAAACTTTAGGGGTGGTTTTTGTAGTTATTCTTCTTTTGATGCCAGACACATTCTGGCATGATGGGAGGGATTGAATCTTAAAAATTTGACACAAGTTTAGGTTAGGTAATTTAGCAGTAGAAATAGTGAAATACTGTCTATTGATGTAATCATTAATGTGTCATAATAATAACGTTCAAGTAAAAATATAATTCTCCAGAAACAGTAAGTTTAAAAACTTGTGTCTGCGTGACAGCGCTGATCGCGAAGGGCGATTTAATCGTTTCCAATGCCTGTGATTGTCGGGCTGTTTGTAGCAGAGGTGGAGTTTCTGAGGCACTCACTTCTGATCACCGCCCGTCTAGGCAAGACGAGCAGGACATGATCGAGGTGTTTGTAAGCAACTAAAATATACTTAAACTAAATATTCTTTTTGGTTAATGATTATTTAAAAAAAACATTGCCTAAATACTATAAACCTTAGTTTTGTAAACACTTTTCAAACTTCTAGTTTGTACATAGTTTGAGGGTTCTTGATTAAAAAGTAGTATATTTGCCTAAATACTTTAAACCTTAGTTTTGGATACTTGTGTTGTTTGTATTGACATCTTATGGTGATTGTGTATTATTGTGATTAATGACATGTGTTGTGTGATCTTGGGATTATATAAATGACATGTGTATTGTGATTTAAATAGGTAATAAAATTGTAATATATATGAGCAGGCTTGGAAGAATGAATCCGGAATGAAGTTTGATGTATTTTTTGGCACCTGATTTCATTTAATTTTTTTTTTTTAGTTTTTTTACTACTTTCCAAAACGGTTATTCAAAAACCCGTTCTAGAAAGTACATTTTCCAGAACGCCTATTTTTTCAACCGTTCTGGAAAGTACTTTCCAGAACGTCCCTTTTTAAGACGTTCTGGAATGTATAATTTCCAGAACGGCTGAAAAAACAGGCTTTCTAGAAAGTATACTTTCGAGAACGCCAGTTTTTCGAGGCGTTTTGGAAAGTATACTTTCGAGAATGCCTTAAAAAGGGACGTTCTTATTTTCTAGAACGGGCGAAACCTGTAAAACCGATTTTCTAGAATGACTGAAATATTTTTCAGAACATCTCTGAAAACCGTTCTTGAAAGTCTGACAATCAAGAACGCCTCAGCAGGGCGTTCTTGATTGTCAGACTTTCAAGAACAGCTCCATACAGAACGCCTCAGCAGGGCATTCTGGATTTGCAGAAACAGGCGTTTTGAAAAGTTGTTTCTGCACTAGTGAATATATTAATCAAACATATTCATTTCAAATCAATTATTGACCTTCCCCATAACCATAAACACCATATCATCATTAAGCCATATAGGATCAAATAAAACTAACACGGGAATTTTTCATCATACGTACCAAATGTGAGGATTTAACTGTTTTGATTGGTAATGAATTAAAGAAAAAACTATATACTATTGGAAAGATCTACGAGTTTAGTTTCTAATACAAAAATCGTATCTCAAAAATGATAATCCAAAAGTGAGTTATTACCATTTGACTGAAGTGTGACAGTGTGAAGTGTAGTTTTTCGTGGTTTTGAATATATCAAAGGTTCATTTGGCTTGGTATTATCGGAATTCGATTCAATTGAAGTATTCAATGTGTTTCAAGCTTGAAGAATAAAAGGAAAAGGAAAATAAAGTAATTAAAATAGCTAAACTAAACTAGAAAATGAAAGTGCAAATTGGTAGGAAGTCTCGTCGGATTCCTCAAATAGAAAATGCAAAGCAATAAAGGAAATAAGCAAGAAAATGCATTGTTTCACCAAGTACAAGCGTGCGTGCACAAGGTACAACTATGCATAAAATTCTAAATAAAGCAAATTACCAAAAATTGAAAGTATCAATGGATAAAGCAATAAAAATGGACGAAAAAATTTAAAACTTTAAGGAAAATAACAAGCAACGAAGTCTAGATCTAGGATTTAAGCTAAAACTATGCATTTAAATAAAAATCAAAATAAATCATAGGAAAAACTTAAAATCATGACGATCCAAGACCCGATCTACAATCTAGATGTGTCACTCATCTATAATTCATAGCCAAATCATAAGTTTCATCATGAATTCAAGTAGCTAAGACAAAAAGTATGAAATGAAGAAAAATGCATGAAACATTTGAAATTACTTGAAATTAAACAAATCAAGGACTTGATCTATGATCTAGATGTGTCACTCAACTAGGATTCATAGCCAATTCACAAGATCAAGCACAACTTCTAATACCTAAGGCAAAAAGCATAAAACAAATGAAGAACAAAGCATGAAATTAAAAGAAAGCTTACTAGAATTAAAGAGAGAATCCAAAAGCTTGATTGAAATTGCATGCAATTAAAAATCCAAGGGAGTACTTGAATCCTTCTTGAGCTTACAAACCCAAGGCAAAGTTTGAAAATTAAATCTAGAGAGAGAAATTAAGTCTCAAACCCAATCTTGGGTTGGGAGGAGTTGTTTTACAAAATGAAAGAGAGGTTCTATTTATACAAGTTAATTAGGGGTAAATGGGTCAATTATGCCATATGAGCTTGGATTTCCAAATATTGACCAAATCTGACCCAAAATGGTCAAAATAGACCATTTGGGTCGAGTTAGGCGAGATTGGCTCGGCAAAATTGCAAGGTGGCTCGACATGGGCCGAGATGGCTCGACGCTGGGCGGGCTGGCTCGGTCAAGGTCGGCAGCTGTCGGCAGGTGCTTCGGCAGCTTGCGGGCGAAACTCGGCAGCTGCGCGTGGGCTTGCGGGCGGGACTCGGCAGTGCCGGCAGCTGCCAAGCAGCTGTGCGCGGGACTCGCCTTGGCTCGAGCCAAATCGAGCCAAGGGACAATTTTGACCTTCTTTTTGACTTCTTGTCAAAACCTAACACAAATAACCCCCATCCACAAATTAATTGAACTCATTTAACCATTTTAAGTATAAAACCAACAAGAAACACGAAAAGAACAACAAAACGAGAAAACAAGTGAAAACCTAACAAAACTAGACTAAAAAAACTACTAAAGTTAACATAAAATCTTAATTAAAAACACGAGACAAACACCACAATTACATGCAAAACACAGTGTAGTGGTTTCATACGAGAATTTGGAAGGATGAGCAACTCTTGGTGTGTTTTCATAAACCTACTCATTCAAGCACCTTGGGAGTTGATAATCACTTAATATTTAGTCAAAACTCATCTTATTCATCATTATTAGAGTAACATTTTTATTATTCTAGACCTTTTGAAAATGTAATATATTATTTATGGTTTTTGACTCATACGCATATCCCCATAACCAAATATAATCAAATAAGTTCCCTCAGCCAAGTGTTAAACTACATGCATATCCCCACAAAATAAAACCACATAAAATAAATCTAATTGGCATTCTCCATGCATGATTAATACCCATCATCCATTCTATCAAACCCGTGAAAGAATCTCAAGACCAATCTATCCTACTCCATTTATGATTAATACCCCATCCCCTTATGAATTGCCACATAAGAGTTCTCAATTATGATAAGTAAAACATAGAGAATTTTTTTTTTACCTCCTGAACTATGGCCATTTTGACACTTTGCCTCCTATATTTTTTTTCCGTGCAAATTACCTCCGAAACTATATGAAATTAGCACTTAACCTCCTAAACTCCCATTTCTTGTGGAAATTCTAGCCGAATATCACCCATGTGACATGCACGCTAACATATAAAGGGTAAAATTGACTTTCAATCTCCTCCTCATGACTCCCGCTCAAAATAATGGCATGTGAGCACTACGTAGGTTCCAAATACTACGTGTATACATATATTAATGTGAACATTATCTTAAAGGTCACACGAGTGCTCACGTGCCATTGTTTTGAGAAAGAGTCATAAGTAAGAGATGAAAAGTTGATTTTACCCCTTATATGTAAGCATGCATGTCACACGAGTGAGCTCCGACCAAAAGTTCCACAAAAAATGGGAGTTGAAGAGGTTAAGTGCAAAATTCGTACAATTTAGGAGGTAATTTGCACGAAAAAAAAAGGTTAGGAGACGAAGTGTTAAAATGACCATTGTTCAGGAGGTAAAAAAAATTTCTCTAAAATATACCATCAGTTTTAAAAAGTCGTAGAGAATTAGAATTTATCTGTGAGGGTTTTGTGAGCAATTAAATTGTGTAATCTCACGTCTTATGCTCAAGGACTCGTTGTCCCTCTTTCTCATAGACGACGCCACTTGATGCGACCAAAAAGATTGGTTCTTCAAGAATATGGGGTACTGACCTTAAATTCGAAGTCAGCGACCTAAATAGCTTCAAATAATGTCACAACGACCTGATTGATCTCTAAGATCCTCCTGGCGATCTGATCGATCCTGCAAAATAAAACCTAAGCCAAGGTGGTGGACGGCCCCGGCGTAGGCCCTCCGATAATTAAGTTAGCGAGTGTGAGAGATTCGAGAGTTCAAAACGTAGGATAAAATCAACTTAGAGAAAAGATTGAGATCTGAGTCCTCTTTAAGCCATAATTTATCAGAACCCCCAAGACAACACATATTAGCCCGCTAAGACCCAAAAACCATGAGGTCCAACACTCAGCGCCGAGCTGGTATAATAGTACATGCATCGTAAGAGCTCGCTTCTCCTAACGGAGATCTCCTAGAGGAGATATCCTTTAGGGGAACTCGTCATAAATCCACAAATCCATTCATAATAATTAGATATGGAAGAATTATTCGTAAAGAGAGAATAACATATTCCCCATGATCCATGATAAAGAGAGAGAGATATAGAGGGCCAGAGAGAGAAAGCCAGAGAGAGAGAGACAGAGAGCCTAAGATGAGATGATAGCTTAAGCTTGTGAAATAAGGCCTAAATCCCCTATTTATAAGATTACCAATCAATAGAATTTCTTCATAAGGTGGGACTAAATCTCTTAATAATAGTCAATCTCCATTATTAGGAAATATTCTCATATTAGGATTCTTACTTCCCATAATTCCATAATAACCATAAAAACTTCTTGCCATATATGCTAGTACCTAGAACCTTCCATCATTTCGTTACTTTATTACCATATATAAACAAGACGACATTTGAGGCCAAAATACAGAATTAGTCCATTAACTTTGTGCAGTTGGGAATTCTAGTCCACCAAATACACGAGTGGCGATTTTAGTCCACTAATTTGAAAGAAGTCGCACATTTGGCCGGAAATTAGATTTTGACCCGATTTTTGTGGATTTTGACCGGCCAACATGCCACATATGTGCTGAATTAATTTTATTTTAATTATAAAAAATAATAATGCCATGTAGGTATTTACATAGGAGGTAAATAATAAAAAAAAAATAAAAATAAAAAAGAAGAAGTCTGGGTCTCCGCCGCCGCTACTTTTCCATCTCTTCCCCATTTCTCTCCCACCAAGCTCGCCTCCTCCAATTCGCCAATTCACCCCTTCAAATCCCTCAAACTGAATTGATATGCCTGATTATTAAATTTCGCCGCCGCTCACTCCGCCCCAAGCGCCGCCACCACCACCACCTTCCACGCCCGGTGCTACGTTGTCGGAGACAACATCGACACCGACCAAATCCTCCCCGCCGAATACCTAACCCTAGTCCCTTCCAACCCAGACAAGTACGAGAAACTCGGCTCCCACGCCCTTGTCGGGTTCCCCACCTCATACCAAACCCGGTTTGTTTAACTGGGTGCGACGAGAACCAAATACACCATCGTGATCGGCGGCGATAACTTCGGTTGGCTCGTCCCGCGAGCACGCCCCCGTGGCGCTGGGCGCGTCTGGTGTGGCGGTTGTGGTGGCCGAGTCTTATTCTCGGATCTTCTTCAAGAACTCGGTGGCGACGGGAGAGGTTTATCCCCTGGAGTCGGAGGGGAGGCTGTGTGAGGAGTGTAGGACCGGGGATGTTGTTACAAATGAGTTCGGTGAGCTGGGTGAGAGTGATAATTATAAGCTTATGAACCACACTAGTGGGAAAGAGTATAAGTTGAAGGCAAATGGGATGCTTGCCCTGTCATTGAGGCTGGTGGCATTTTTGATTATGCCAGAAAGGCTGGAATGATCCCTTCCCGACTAGACTAGAATTATATATGGTGTGGTTTTGCTGTTTGTTGAAACTGAATAATGTACTGTTTTTTATGATCTATGACTTTTTTTTTTACCTCCTAAGTAAATACCTACATGACATTATTAATTTTTATAATTAAAATAAAATTAAGTCGACACATATGTAGCATGTTGGCCGGTCAAAATCCCCAAAAATCGGGTCAAAATCTAATTTCCGGCAAAAATTCGAATTTCAGGTTAGAAATGGACTAAATGTGTGACTTATTTTAAATTAGTGGACTAAAATCGCCACCCGTGTATCAGTTTCTAAAGACATTTAATTTTAAACTGCGATATTGAGGTTTTGAATAATAATTCTATTTATAATGGTTTCATTACGTTGTGTTTGGATCTTGGATTTTGATAAGTCCAAAAGTTGGGCTACCAAATATAAGGGACACTAACCTCAAAATAGAGATTAGCGACCTGAAACTACTACCAAATATGCCACAGCGACCTGCCAAGCCTTCCGCAAATCTTCTAGCGACCTAGCTGGTCCTGCAAAACAGCGCCTCGAAAGGGTCGGAGTCCCAACCCGTTAAGACCCTCCGATACTCAAGTCAATAAGCGAAATCAACACCCAATACTTCTCTTCCAAACGAACAGTAATGTGACAAAATAATCGTAACTTAAGAATAATGAGAGGCACTCGCCCCTTTATCTAAAGATATGAAAGATCTCCCTCAATCTAGGGTTACCTTCTATAATCATAATTCTATTCATAATACAATTCTATTAGTGACTTATAATTGGCACTCTCCCCGCATGTTAAGTTCCCATATATAACAAATTTCTTTAACTTAACAGGCCTGAGCCTTTTATACAGCCCACCGAAAGTCATATAACACAATTAACTTAAGCCCACAGGCTTAACATTCATAAACCCGGCAATCGAGCTCAAGTATACAACTCAAAACATAAGAGGTCGCGACCCTATATGAGAACTCATCCCCATATTACAGGTCGCTACCCTTCACAAACCATCTCCCTCACACCTCAAGGACACAATGCAGCTCGCCCATCTTCCAGGAGGCACACCCTCTCCTAGAAATGAGGTCGCTTACCACAAATAACCTTATTCGACAAATAATATCACGTATGGACATTTTGGTCCGTATCAGCTAGTCCCCAATGTTCTAGCTGATTGAGGTACGAAATCAGACAGGACACTAAAAATGAAACCAAACAAGCACAATCATTAAAGATAACAGTAAAACACATACACACAAATAACCATGCCTTACCACATCTCGAAACCACATAGCTCGACTAACCGAGCTATAACATCAATAAACTTACTATTAAATATACCTGCGACCTCCAGAATATCAGCTCGCTGAGTTCACCCACTATTGCATAATGAGTATCCCGCCTGAAACGACCTGCGAATCCCCCAGTCCAGGTCCCCAATTGTAACTGTTATTTTTTCGACCCGAACTAACACTTGGATTTAGCAATTTCAAAAACGTCATCATGAATATCTCCAAAGCCCAAACACGCCTTTCTTTATCCGTCACATCTCTTTTAGACCTCATTAAATGCCATCTGCCACTAGGTTGAAAACGTGCCACTTCTTTACTTTCTCGGAGTATAATAAACCCAGTGGGCCCGAAATAAATGGCCCAAAACATTCCTGATAGCCCTAATTATTTCCTGCTCCTACCTGTCCCATCAGCTTTCCGCCGCCCAACACAAAAACCCTTCGTCTCTCTCATTTTCCCTTTATCCAAGATATACCGCCATACTCGCTCTGTAACAAAGCTCTTACTTCTTCAAAATTTCCCCAAAAAATACCAATAAATTCAATAACCTGTCGCCGACCTCTAGGATACTAAAAATGGGTAAGTCTCCATTCCCTCTTGTCATTAATAGATTTTAATTTGCATAAGTAGCGCATTGTATCTGATTTGTTGCTGAATCGCTGTGTTCTATTTTATCTTTCTTTGTATGCTTGGATTTATGACGAATATAGCATCCTCCGATCCTAATTCCCAAAACCCATCTCTAACAGCTGACTCCAACCTTAGCAAAAATCCGTACATCCTCCAAAGGAGACGTACTCAGCCCCCATCTCCCGTCTCTAGTCCCCGAGACGAGACAGAGAGTGAAACTCTCCCCGAAACCACTTCTCCCACCCCCTTAACTTTAGCAAATGTTCCAGAGGGCATTCCCTTACGTCGAACCACCGCTCCACCTCCTTGCGAGCATTTTCTTGAAAATCCTGTAACCATACCTCGCTCCCTAGATGCCAGCGACCTACCTCCCTCATCTCTTTCAACGAGATCGATCAATGATAACTATTGGCTACTCCCTGAACCAGAGGTATTAGAATTCTTTCAGCGAACACTTAACCTACCTGAGACAGCCCAGATGGTCCTACCCGACATACTTCACTTAGACCCCTTGCGACCATCACCCAACCACATAACCCGGTATGACGAGCTGCTCAGGGCGGGATTTAGGTTCCCACCTCATCAATTTTACATTAACATCTCCCTCTTGTACAAAATCTCTCTTTTACAATTAACCCCCAACTCTATGAAATACTTGGCGGGCTATTTCATACTATGTAAGTATTACAATACTCAGCCCGACCTTGACTTCTTTCATTTTTGCTTCCAAATAAAATACCAAAGTCACTCCTTCTACCTCGCTACCCGTAGCGGTAGAGCCCGCTTCCTAGTAAATCCTTCCAATAAAGTTTTTGATTGGAAAAATAATTTCTTTTTTATTCACAACACTGAGAACTGGCCTTTTATAACCGAGCTGCTAAATCATACCCCAAAACAATCCAATCCTCCCAGCCTTAAGCACTCTCCCACTATATATAAGAAATATTCTGACCAGCTCGCCGCATGGAGCAAGCGCCCATTTGACGTGGTGCTGCTCACCAGCAAGTCAAAAATCTTCCAATATGTGGGCATTGACTCCCACCCTCTCGACTCGGACCTTGCACTAACTCGATCAGATTTCGGTAGGTCTTCTGCATTATAGATGCTACATTAATCCTTTAACAATTAATATTCCATACTAACACCTCTTTCTTATTCACAGATGCATTTTGCGAAGCTTGCGTATCCTCTAGCTCGGTGGAGATTATGACACAGACCGAGCAACAACCTGAGATCACCTCGGTGCCCCCACCGTCAATTAGTGCAAACGAAATCTTGAACGAAGCATTCGGAGCAGAAACGAACCCTGAGGCCGAAGACGAGCTCGAAGAGAACCAACAGACTAACAAGACTTCCAAAGGGAAACCACCCATCCGAACTGCTGCTAGGCGACCTGACTCCCCCACTCCAAAATGAAGGCGACTCCGCAAGACCTTCGACGGCACTACATCCAGCTCGCCAAACCTAGAAAAAGACCTGGCCAAATGCGAGGATGCGGATGCCATAAGGATACTCCTCCAAGAACGCGCTCGGACCCAGGTATACTCTCCGCCCTACACTGACTCCCGGACTACCCCCTGCGGTAAACACTAATCTTACCTCTTGACTATGTTCATTATACACAGCTACACACCTTGTTCTCCACGGTGGCCGTGCAACTCGCAGCTCGTGCGGAAGACAATGAGCTGCGAAAATTCTGTGACGAGTTGACTGCCCAAGCCGAACAGCAGACAAAACAGCTCTCCCTGACACAAGGCGAACTGGACGAAACTCGTAAGCGTCTAAGTGGCCAGCCTGAGGGATGAGACGACTCGTATGGCCAACGAACTCCGGGAACAAGTCAAAAAGCTTGTAGATGTTGTGCGAACAAAGGAAGAGCAAATCCAGGCAGCTCGCGAGCAGGGCACTATTGAAGGTCGTGAGCAGGGCATAATCGAGGGTCGCTGAACCTTCCTAACAAGTGAAGTGGGCCAAAAATTCGTTAGGTTATATCGGGAGGAACTGATTAAGGCCTTCAGGAAATCGACCCTATATCTCGACAAAATGACAGTGGGGAGCAGAGAATGGGTTCTCAATGCCATAGGGATAGTCAAAGAGGAGCTCGTAGCTATGAAAGTCGCTTACAATCCTGACGTGAAGGCCATTGTTAACAAGATGACCCCCTTTAGTACCTGGAAGGGAGACATGAAGCAACCTCTGTCCGCCAAATGGTGGTTGTCACGTCAACGTCAAGCTATCTTATCTGCTAACCTTTCAACCGAGCTAAATGTGTCACCTGAAGATACGCCCTCTGCTGAACCCTCTGTCATTGGACCGAGCACGACAAACCCCTTACCTTCAATTTCCGAGAAAGCTGTCTAAGAAACCTGTATAAACACTTATATTATTCTTGCAAACATATTATTATTTTTGATGTATGACTTAATCCCCTAGCATTTGCAAACCTGCACTTTAATATTTATACGAAACTGCCAACACAACCAATGCAGGTCTCACGAGATCCCATCTAATCATAATGAGATCATAAGAACAATCAAATCTTGTCGTATAACAATCCCAAACAATCAGAGAACTAAAAAAAATATGTAAGTCAAGCACTCAACTCGTACAAACCACTCATTCAAAAAATATTCAACCAGAAACATGTAAGTTACGCATCTTAATCATTCAACCATAAAGAACCAAATAGCTCGCAAAACGTTATTTATTATATTATTCAATTTCTCAAACAACATGCGGGAGAAGTGCCCTCCGGTCCAGAGTTACCTTCTCCCGCCGCAAAAACCCAACACTTGTCACAAATACAAACTTTCCAAAAGCTCGCCTGGTCGGGAGAAGTGCCTTCCGGCCCAAAGTTACCTTCTCCCATACCACAAAAACACAATGTACCACAAACACAGCTTCCCACAAGCTCGCCTGGTCGGTAGAAGTGCCTTCCGGCCCAAAGTTACCTTCTCTCGTACCACAAAAACACAACGTACTACAAACACAGCTTCCCAGAAGCTCGCCTGGTCGGGAGAAGTGCCTTCCGGCCCAAAGTTACCTTCTCCCGTACCACAAAAACACAACGTACCACAATCTTTATGCATAATATTTTTTCAAGTGACACAAGTTCCAGCTTCGAGGCAAAACCCTTCCAGTAGCGTTTTCAAGAATGTATGTTCCTCCTCGCAACACCTTCCTTACTTTGAACGGCCCAATCCAGTTTGGCTCCAACTTCTTATTCATCTTCAAAGCATCAGACCTCTTCCACACCAGATCACCGACCTGAAAACAACGGTGCTTAACTCGCTTATTAAAAGCAGCTTGCACCCTCTGCTTATAATGTTCGACCCGAGCTGCAACTTTCTCTCTTATTTCATCAATTGTCTCAATCGCTCCTCTAGCTAGCCTTTCATTCTCTTCCACATTAAAAGTTGTCAACCGCTGTGAACCTCCAACTATTTCCGTTGGAATGACCGCGTCCATCCCATAAACTAAGCTGAACGGCGACACCCCTGTGGTAGTTTGGGGAGTCGTTCGATAAGACTACAGAACCGACGCGAGCTCCTCTTCCCAGAGCCCGCCTATTTTTTCAAATCTCAACTTAAGTCCCTGCACAATTATTCGATTAGTAACTTCTACCTATTCGTTGGTTTGTGGGTGCGCCACAGAGGCAAATCGCTGCCTCATCCTCATCTCCTTTCACCACTTTTGAATTTTCCTGCCATTAAATTGGGTCCCATTGTCCGACACCAACACTCGGGGTACTCCGTACCTACAAAATATGTTATCAGAAATAAAATCCATTATATGTTGCTTGGTTATCCCCGTGACCGCGTCGGCCTCCACCCACTTCGTAAAGTAATCAATCGTCACCACTAAGTGCTCTTTGTTGCTTGGGGTCTTTGGGAAAGGTCCTACAATATCAATTCCCCACTGCGCAAATGGACATGGCGAACTCATAACCATCATATCCTCAGCCAGTATGTGAATAACCGGAGCATGCATCTAACACTTCTTACACGTCCGCACTAGCTCGTTAGCCATAGTTTTCATCCCGGGCCAAAAGAAACCAGCCCGCAACGTTATGCCCATCAATGTCTTTCCCTTCGCGTGGTCACCACAATACCCCTCATGTATTTCTTTCAACACTTCCACCACACCCTCTACAGCTAGACATTTCAAAAAGGGCCCAAAGCGTGATCTTTTATACAATTCTTCGTGTATCACACAAAAGCGAGCTGCTACCCTGGCCTCCTTCGTTGTCAATCTTTCCGCACCGTCCTTTGCTTTAACCAAGACATCCCAGATAGGTGTACGCCAATCATCCTTCACTTTAACTTCCATAACTTCTTTACCTTTTTCTATGCTACTGTGACTTAGCTCCATTAATGTAATTGTCCGAGTATCACAAGTTCCCAAGGCTCCTGCTATCCGAGCGAGCTGATCGGCACGGGTGTTCTCAGCTCAATTCCTCAAAACGTATTGTTTCTTCGCGTAATTTATTTAAATACACCGCCATCCGCTCTTCCTCAGCCTCAAAGGATCCATCGAACTGACAAGCTATCAGCTAGGGAGTCAGTATACGCCCATAACTTCCGTGCTCCTAGGTCGCTCGCCATCTCCTTGTTCAATTGAGCCCCCTAGTTACTAAAAACCCCAATTTCAGCACCAAAACTTGTCAGAAACTCCATCCCAGCCCATAGAACTTTCAAGTTATCTTATTTACACCCCTCCAATTTCAAGAACCATGCAAAAATATCCATATCTACCATTTTATTTAAATTCCATGACCGGGCGTTCGAATCAAGGTTACGAATTCATTATCTTTTCAATTATTCCAAATTAATTTTTAAACTCAAGTTCTAAGTTAAGCTATTATATCAAATGTAGGAAACGAGGGTTCTCAAAACTAGGGTTTTCAAGCACGAGCATCTACATTCGCATTTTCACGAAACAACATTTAAAGGTGGGTGATTCTAAACTTTTTCAAAACTATATGTTTGTCTATGTTAAATGAAATTATATGAATTATCTATGTCTCAATGTAACATTCCTTAGTAGATTTTGAGCTAAAACAATGACTGTGTGTTGTAGCTATTCATTTATGATTTATATGATTTCTTCTTAACATTGCCGAACGTGTTCTATGTTTGTCTATGTTAAATGCGATTGTATGAATTATCTATGTCTCAATGCAACATTCCATAGTAGCTTTCAGGCTAAAACAACAGTAGCTTTCGAGCTAAATCTATGGTTGGCCAACATCTATGAACGACTGACAGTGTGTTATAGCCATTCATTTATAATTTATATGATTCCTTTTTAACATTGACGAAGTTCTATGTTTGTCTATGTTAGATGCGATTATATGAATTATTTATGTCTCAATGCAACATTTCATAGTAGCTTTCGGGCTAAAACAACTGTAGGTTTCGAGCTAAATCTATGGTTGGCCAACATCTATGAACGACTGACAGTGTGTTGTAGTTATTCATTTATGGTTTGTATGATATGTGTTTAATATTGACAAACAAATCCCCACGGAGCGAGTTGAAAGCTCACACCCATTTTTATCAAACTTTTCAGGTTGAGGAGTTGGATGTGGTACGAGTCGGTGGGATGCGAAGATGTTATTTTCAATGCTATTTTATTTTCCTTCCAATGAATTGGTATCTTAAATTTATGTCAAATCTAAAATAAAGTTTGGGGACTTATGTTTCCGTTTAAGATCCATGAATAGTCGAGTAACTGATATTTCAATTCATCAGGTGAATCTCCTCTTTTTAAATAAATGTTTAAGTTTTTAATTACGCTTCCGCTTAATTTTTATTGTGATTTATTTAAAACCTCACGCCCTTGGTTTTGGAAGTTTCTTTTATAATGAATTAAAATGTTATATTTTTCGAAAATGGGGCGTGACAATTCAAATTAATAGTATTTGGGTTTTGATTCGAACATTTTACAACTTTTTCTTCTGATCGATAGCGAGAATTTGGGAAAAACGGTTTTCTTGTTCTTATATTTGTAAATGTCTTAGAGTGATTAGTATATTTATAAATTTATTGGAGTGATCGTAATTTTTAAACTTTTATTGTTTAAATAGGTAGTTTTATAAATTCCCCTATTTTATTTTATCAAAGCCCAAATCAAACCTAACAACTTAACCCAGTTCACCAAGGTTACAACCCTAATTTTCTAAAAATATCTCCACTCTTGATTTTAAAGAAAACCCAAACAACCTCCAAAGATTCATTACAATTTTCATACGGCCGCAACAAGTAAAACCCATTCTTGTTTTTTTTTCTAAAATTTTTCAAAAAACCACAATTGATTAATCCCAATTTCCGGCAGCCATCGTAACCGGACCGGCTGCCGATTCCTAACCACGACAACCATCGACCACCACCATCTCCACCGCTACGCCACGACAGCCCAAATCAAAACCCATCACCAAAACAAACCCAAACCCATGGTATATGCATAAAAATATCTTAAGTTTTCAATTTTCTAAGTCTATTGCATGTTTTCAATAGCAAATATAAAAGCCATCACTATTGCAAATGTTGATTTTAAGTTTTTAATTTTCTAAAGTCTATTGCATGTTTTCAATCGCAAATGAAAAAGTCATTACTATTATAAATGTTTTCAACAACAAATACAAAAGCCATACCATTGAAAATGTTATGCTATGCGAAGGGATTTCTATAGACATGATTCACTATGACATTTTACAAAATCGTCTTCTGCATGTTTTCAATAACAAATACAAAAGTCATTACTATTGCAAATGTTATGCTATAATACGCTATGCTATGCGAATGGATTTCTATGGTCATGATCAATATAGCATTTTACAAAATCACACGTTTCCATGCATGCTCTATTCCATGAAAACTATTTTGTTTAGTCGAACTATAGATGATATGTGCGAAGAACTATTCTGAATTTCGAGGACGAAATTTTTTTTAAGGAGGTAGGATTGTAACGCCCAAGTTTTTATTCTTATTATTTTACGCCCAATTCTTTTTTTATATATATTTTATATTCTATTATTTCAAATCCACTAAGCCTATTATTCAAATCTAATTACTTTATTTTTATTTTATTTTTACCAAATCTCAAATTCAATTATATTATTTTTATTTTAATCCAAGCCCAATGGCAAGCTCAAATTTAAACAATATTACTTTTTATTTTTACCAAATCCCAATTCAATAACAATATTTTTCATATTATTTTATTTTATCAAAGCCCAAATCAAACCCAACAACTTAGTCCGGTTCACCAAGGTTACAACCCTAATTTTCTAAAATATCTCCACTCTTGGTTTTTAAAGAAAACCCAAACAACCTCCAAAGATTCATTACAATTTTCATACGGACGCAACAAGTAAAACCCATTCTTGTTTTTTTTTTTCTAAAATTTTTCAAAAACACAATTGATTAATCCCAATTTCCGGCAGCCATCGTAACCGGACCGGCTGCCGATTCCTAACCACGATAACCATCGACCACCACCATCTCCACCGCAACGCCACGACAGCCCAAATCAAAACCCATCACCAAAACAAACCGAAACAAACCCAAACCCATCGTCGAACCACCACCACGGTCGATTCCAATCGACAGCCACACAACACCGCCCAAATCGGACCCCTGTCCAACCTACAGCCCGACTTTCCTAAGACGAATCTCCACCATCCACCCAACGAACACTGTAGCCACCCGAAACAACGCCATCCCAGTCACGGCCCGATCGAGACCCAACTGCGCCCGAGCCCAGTCGAGTCGTATCGCTGTCGCCCATGTCGCTGATTTCCAACCACCACCTTCACGGCCGATCCAAATTGCCACCCGAGCGGCCCCATGAGGAACCAGCCGAGTCGCCTCACCCGCTGTTACCTGGTCGCCACCGCCCGAATTGCCATCGCTAGAAATCCGAGAGGCCACCACGACCACAACCCGTTTTCCAGCCCATCGCCGAGCCGCCACCATAGCCACGATAACCCCACGCATTCGCCGTCGACTTCGGGGAAGGAGAAGGTCCGCCCGGGCCCGAAGATGACGGAGCGTCGTCTGTCGCTGTTGCCGTTCACCATTCACCACGCCCGCCGCCGTGGTGCTTGCACACAACCAATCCAACTGAGGCGCATCCAAACCACGGCCGATTTCAATTGCCAAACCCACACAGTCGCCGCCTCCGCCGGTGCTCCGCCGCCTTCACCGGCTATAGCTCTGCCCACCGCCGCCGCCGCCTTGTCTGTTCACCGGGCCGCTGCCGTAGAGGATCGAAGGAGGTGGAGGGCCGATTCTGATTTTTGAAGAATGAAATGAAAGAGTCGGGGCTAATTAGGGTTGGCTTCTCTATTTTTGTTCCCAGCCTTTCAAAGATATTACAAATTGGCCCCAACAACTTTTACCCTTGTTCAATTGAGCCCCCTAGTTACTAAAAACCCCAATTTCAGCACCAAAACTTGTCAGAAACTCCATCCCAGCCCATAGAACTTTCAAGTTATCTTATTTACACCCCTCCAATTTCAAGAACCATGCAAAAATATCCATATCTACCATTTTATTTAAATTCCATGACCGGGCGTTCGAATCAAGGTTACGAATTCATTATCTTTTCAATTATTCCAAATTAATTTTTAAACTCAAGTTCTAAGTTAAGCTATTATATCAAATGTAGGAAACGAGGGTTCTCAAAACTAGGGTTTTCAAGCACGAGCATCTACATTCGCATTTTCACGAAACAACATTTAAAGGTGGGTGATTCTAAACTTTTTCAAAACTATATGTTTGTCTATGTTAAATGAAATTATATGAATTATCTATGTCTCAATGTAACATTCCTTAGTAGATTTTGAGCTAAAACAATGACTGTGTGTTGTAGCTATTCATTTATGATTTATATGATTTCTTCTTAACATTGCCGAACGTMTTRRATYTTTGTCTATGTTAAATGCGATTGTATGAATTATCTATGTCTCAATGCAACATTCCATAGTAGCTTTCAGGCTAAAACAACAGTAGCTTTCGAGCTAAATCTATGGTTGGCCAACATCTATGAACGACTGACAGTGTGTTATAGCCATTCATTTATAATTTATATGATTCCTTTTTAACATTGACGAAGTTCTATGTTTGTCTATGTTAGATGCGATTATATGAATTATTTATGTCTCAATGCAACATTTCATAGTAGCTTTCGGGCTAAAACAACTGTAGGTTTCGAGCTAAATCTATGGTTGGCCAACATCTATGAACGACTGACAGTGTGTTGTAGTTATTCATTTATGGTTTGTATGATATGTGTTTAATATTGACAAACAAATCCCCACGGAGCGAGTTGAAAGCTCACACCCATTTTTATCAAACTTTTCAGGTTGAGGAGTTGGATGTGGTACGAGTCGGTGGATGCGAAGATGTTATTTTCAATGCTATTTTATTTTCCTTCCAATGAATTGGTATCTTAAATTTATGTCAAATCTAAAATAAAGTTTGGGACTTATGTTTCCGTTTAAGATCCATGAATAGTCGAGTAACTGATATTTCAATTCATCAGGTGAATCTCCTCTTTTTAAATAAATGTTTAAGTTTTTAATTACGCTTCCGCTTAATTTTTATTGTGATTTATTTAAAACTCACGCCCTTGGTTTTGGAAGTTTCTTTTATAATGAATTAAAATGTTATATTTTTCGAAAATGGGGCGTGACAAAATTCCTCAAAACGTATTGTTTCTTCGCGTAATTTATTTAAATACACCGCCATCCGCTCTTCCTCAGCCTCAAAGGATCCATCGAACTGACAAGCTATCAGTAGGGAGTCAGTATACGCCCATAACTTCCGTGCTCCTAGGTCGCTCGCCATCTTGAGACCTTGCAACACAGCTTCGTACTCTGTCTTGTTATTGGATGCTTTAAACCCTAGTTTGATCGCAAACTCCAGACTCTCCCCATCCGGGCTGGTCAACACAATACCCAACCCTGCTCCTGATGCCATAGTTGAACCATTTGTGTACAGGGTCATGCTTTTACCTCCTTTTCTTCTTCAGCTGGTTTCATCATTTCTTGTAAAAAAAGTCCGCTAACACCTGCGCCTTAATAGCCACCCTAGGCTCATAAATTACATCATACTCACTTAACTCCACAACCCACTTTACCAATCTCCCAGATACATTGGGATTGCCCAAAACCTGTTTAAGGTCTAGGTTGGTACGCACCTTCACCTTGTGACTCAAGAAATAGGGTCTCAACTTCCTTGCTGTAAAAACCAACGCAAAACCCCCTTTCTCGAGCTCAGTATACTTCAACTCAGTCCCGTGTAGCATCCTACTAATGTAATAGATAGGCTTCTGCGTGCCCGCCTCTTCTCTTATCAGCACTTAACTGACGACGACCTCCCCTACAGATATGTATAAGATCAAATCCTCTCCATGCATAGGTTTAGTCAATAGTGGTATCTCCGCCAAGTATTTCTTTAACTCCTTAAATGCATTCGCAGCTTTCTCTGTCCACTCAAACTTGGATCTTTTTCGTAGCGTCCTAAAAAATGGTACACCTCTTTTCGCCGACCTGGAAATAAAACGACTGAGACCTGCCATCCGGCCTATAAGTACTTGAACATCACGTACCGTGCGAGGATGTGGCATCTCTAAAATAGCTCGCACCTTTTCTGGATTAACTTCAATTCCTCGCTCTGTCACCATATATCCCAAAAACATCCCCGATCTTACACCAAACGCACATTTTCTTGGATTGAGCTTCATCCCGTACTGCCTTAATATAACAAATGTCTTCTTCAAATCCTCCACATGAGATTCAGCTCGCTTGCTCTTAACCAGCATGTCATCAACATAAACCTCCATGGTAGACTCCAGTAGGTCTTTAAACATGCGGTCCACCAACCTCTAATAGGTCGCTCCTGCATTTTTCAAGCCAAAAGGCATGGATACAAATTAATGCGTACCAATAGAGGTGACAAAACTCACCTTGGGTTGGTCCTCCTTCGCTAGAGGTATTTGGTGATATACCTGCGAGGCATCCATCATGCTCAACAGCTCGCACCCTGAGGTAGAGTCCACTAACTGATCAATTCGTGGCAAAGGATAGTGATCTTTCGGGCAAGCTTTATTTAGGTCGCGAAAATCCACGCACATCCTCCACTTCTGAGCTGGTTTTGGCACCATCACAACATTAGACAGATATTCAGGGAACTGGATCTCCCTTATGTGACCGACTCTCAACAATTTTTGCACTTCTTCTTCGATTACTTTATCCAGTTCTGGTCCGAAATGCCTCCTCTTCTACTTTACTGACCTCGACTCCAGATCTGCATTTAAATGGTGCTGCGCGACTTCCGGCGATACCCCTGT
Source organism: Phtheirospermum japonicum (assembly GCA_014905375.1). Lineage (NCBI taxonomy): Eukaryota > Viridiplantae > Streptophyta > Magnoliopsida > Lamiales > Orobanchaceae > Phtheirospermum > Phtheirospermum japonicum. The sequence continues at coordinate 73,971 of BMAC01000240.1, forward strand.
TAACTCTCCATCCCCAAAAGCGGATATATCCCGAAACTCCCTCAACAGCTCAATCAACTTGTCCCTCAACATCTTAGGCATTAAGGTCCCCACCCTTGTAGTATACTCTAGGCGATCTTCTTCTAATGAAATCTCCATCAGCTCTTCATTCGGTTGGACAGAGTTCTCCTGTTCTTTCATTTTCTTTGCATTGAGTATCCCCTCAGGCTGCTCATTGCCCCTCTCATGTTTATTCTCCACCGACACTCTTCTGACTGCTAGTTGATAACACGATCGGGCGACCTGCTATTGTGCGATGAATTCCCCTACTTTATCATCCACCAGATACTTGATGCTCATGTGATAGGTTGATGTTACCGCCTGGAACGCGTTGAGTGCAGGTCGCCCTAAAATAGCATTATAGGCCGACCTTCCCCGGATTATCAAGAACTTCAGGCTCTTCTCTACTCGCACTTCATCTCTCCCTAGTACGACATAGAGCGTAAGCTCGCCTTCAGTATTCAGCTGTGCCCCATTAAATGCATATATAGGCGTGTTTATAGACCGCACTCTTTTTTCAACCTCCATCTGTTAAAGACAGTCCGTATATATGATATTCACCGAGCTTCCATTATCTACAAAAATTCTGCCAACATCATATCCTCCAATCACCAGTGCATCATTATGATCTTCCTGTAGCCCGCGTCGATTATTGGGGCCAAAAGAAATGATCGGCCCCACAACCTGTGATTGCCGACTTACACTAGCGACCTCCCACATTCCCGAACGAGCTGACTTAACATGTCTCTTACGCGCCCTATTGGAATCACCGTCCGTCGGTCCTCCTGAAATCATGTTTATTCTCCCTTTATTCCCTCGTGGACCCTCGCTTCCTTGATTTCCTGCTGTCACGGCCTCGCAACTTGTGGCTGGGGCGGGCCTCCCTGCGGTGGTGGGGGCAATGGCTGCCCCTACTCCTTTGGCTCTCTCTCCTTGTAAATCACCTCCTTTAAATGCCCTGCTTTTATAAGTCTCTCTATCTCCTCCTTGAGGTTCCTGCAATGTTCAGTAAAATGTCCATAATTGTTATGAAACCGACAAAAAACTTTAGTCCTGGGATTTGTGGGGATCGGCATACGATCCTTTGGCCATTTTATAGCATCGGGCACCAGACGCTCCATAATGATAAACACTTTAGCTCGCGGATACATTAGTGGTGTGTAATCCTCCTCCCTCCAATTTCGCACACTCTGCTCCGAGCTTTTATCAATCGCAGAGCTCGGGATCAGAAGTCCACGCACTACTCGTCTCGGTTCTCTCTGCGATTCCCTTCTAGATCCACTATCCCCCATATCTACGACCTCACTGCCGAAACGTGCTCGGTGTCCTTTTTCAGCCTCCTCCACCTGTACATACTTATGACATCTTGCTAGAACCTCGTCATAGGTCCGTTCTTCCTTCTTGACCAATGATTTACGTAAATCCTCTCTTCTCAATCCTTGATGTAACGTTCCAGCCTTCATCTCATCAGTCGCAGCAGGCACCTGTAGAGTAGCACTAGTGAACCTGTTAATATATTGCTCAAGTGTTTCGTTAGGTCGATGTACCATGGTAAAGAGCGACTGTGCCATTTTCGCACTATGCCTCACGCTAGAAAACTGCTTCACAAAAGCAGCTCGCAACACCTGATAACTAGTAATCCTTCCCCGCGGGAGCTGGTAAAACCAATTTTGTGCAATTCCTCTCAAGGTGGACACAAAGGCCCGACACGCCACAGCATCTGTGTAACTACGCAACATCCTTGCATTTTCGAAGAGCTGTAAGTGTTCGGTTGGATCCGTCACTCCCCGATACTGAAACTCCAAATCCTTATACCCCTGGGCACGGCAGCCCGCAATATATCCTCTAAAAAGGGGTGCCCCTCATCCCCATCAAGAGTTTCTCCTTCTACTCGCTTCTGTAGTTTCAGCATAGCTTCCTGCAACTCTCTAAAGGCCTTATTCCCTGGTCCCACCTCGTTTTCGTCCCTTCTTTCGTTATTACTTCCACGACTTTTTCGGGTTTTATCCTGAGACTCACCGTCCGTTTCTGAGGTCTGGGTTTCTCTTTCACTGGTGTGTTTGTCATGTCGGCGACCTGATCGCCTGTACTGCCCTCGTCTCACCTTTACTCCCTTTTGTCTACGATTACGCGTTGTAGACGCGGTAGAGCTAGATGTGTCTACGTGCTTGCGTTTACTTTGTTCCTTCTTTCCGCAAGAAGATCTCCTGGCTGAAGATCTTTCATTTTGTTTCGCCTCCCTGGTTATCGACTTTTCCTCCTTCTCGTTATTGAGTTCGTCCCTCCTATCCTTCCGAGTACCCTACTCACCTGTTAGATATCTATGCAATTCTTCCTGTTTCTCCCAAGGCACGAAATCCATAAGCCCTTCTAAAAATCATTTATCGACCTGATAGGGTTTGTTCTTAGGTAAGTTCTTCCACTCTTCTGTCCCGAAGTGGATCGCCTTTTGTGATACTACCTCCAGTGTCTTCAAAACGTTCACTGGTTCCTTCCCTTCCCGACGCTTTGGAGAGGGCGGCGGTGTTCCATTCAAGCCTTGGAATGCTGGATCCACCTGTGGAGGTGTTCGCCCTCTTTTTGTCACATCTTCCTCATCGATGCCCACCATACCGGTCTTCTTTTTCTGCTTGTCCGACTCAGAACCGTAGTGCAAGCTTCTGGGTATTATATTATCCTTCATGTTTGTTTTTTGAGATTTCTCACGCCTTTAACTCAAGAACTCGATGTCCCTCTTTCCCACAGACGGCGCCAATTTGATAAGTCCAAAAGTTGGGCTACCAAATATAGGGGACACTAACCTCAAAATAGAGATCAGCGACCTGAAACTACTACCAAATATGTCACAGCGACCTGCCAAGCCTTCCACAAATCTTCTGGCGACCTAGCTGGTCCTGCAAAACAGCGCCTCGAACGGGTCGGAGTCCCAACCCGTTAAGACCCTCCGACGCTCAAGTCATTAAGCGAAATCAACACCCAATACTTCTCTTCCAAACGCACAGCAATGTGACAAAACAATCGTAACTTAAGAATAATGAGAGGCACTCGTCCTTTTATATAAAGATATGAAAGATCTCCCTCAATTTAAGGTTGCTTTCTATAACCATAATTCTATTCATAATACAATTCTATTACTGACTTTCAATTGGTACTCTCCCCGCGTGTTAAGTTCTCATACATAACAAATTTCTTTAACTTAGCAGGCCTGGGCCTTTTATACAGCCCACCGAAAGCCATATAACACAATCACCTTAAGCCCACAGGCTTAACATTCATAAAACCCGCAATCGAGCTCAAGTATACAACTTAAAACATAAGAGGTCGCGACCCTATATGAGAATTCATCCCCATACTACAGGTCGCTACCCTTCACAAACCAACTCGCTCACACTTCAAGGATACAATACAGCTCGTCCATCTTTCAGGAGGCATACCCTCTCCTAAAAATGAGGTCGCTTACCACAAATAACCTCATTCGACAAATAATATCACGTATGTACATTTTGATCCGCATCAGATTTGACTGATGAATATCTTTCTTGTTCCAAATGATGCAACTTTCTGTTTCATATTTTGCACATTCTGTTTGAAATGTAATATTAGTGAATTCTCATTTTTATCTGTCGATGGTTTTCATGATAGCTAAGAAGCTACTTCACTCTGCCTTTTAATTGTGTGATGTTCTTCCTAGATATTTTCGATAATGTTAAAGTTTTGCAATTTTTTTCCTCATAGCATTGAATTTTGGAGAGATTTATCTTCACAGTAGCTATATAAAATTCATTTGCATGAACAGAAAACATGGGAAGTGGCACAAGCAACTTTTAAGAACTTATTCATGAAGGCCTTGGTGATGTGGATGGCTGGTAGCATGGTTCATCTTTTTTAACATTGGTATAACATTTTTAGCTCTTTTGCAGCCAGTCAATGCTCTTTGTGGGGTTTGAAAAGCTTTGGAGACTTGCAAAGATAATAAAGTGGATTCGCTGGTGCCTAAATGAGTATTTATTGCCCTTAATTCTATGTTGTAGCTGAGTCTGATTCGCTGGTGCCTAAATTAGTATTTATTGCCCTTAATTCTATGTTGTAGCTGACTCAGCGAAAGTTAATTTTGGGTTGTAAATTTTTTTTTTCATTATATATATATATTTATATATATATGATTAGGTTCAAATGAGAATCATGTTTCTATACGTGAACTTAGGTTCAATTATGGGTTTTAAATCAAATTAAATGGATAGATCAGATTTTTTTGTGTATTTCCTTATTTATTTAAAAGCATTACGATTGTATAATAAAAGCACTACTGGTGTATATAACTAAAAATAATAATGAAGCACTATGATTGTATAATAAAACACTGGTTCGCAAGTTCGCATATAATGACATGATTCTATTTGAACTCAACCCTATATATATATATATATATATATTAATGCTTTATTCAAGTGGAATTGATGGTGCTTTATTTTATTTTATGGTGAGATTGAAAACCTGGCATAACTTCAATTTTATTTAAATCAATACACGAGTTTTCGTTTTACCTTTTGGGTTATTTGAAAGTGAAAACGATTATAAGGAAATACAGGGTTTTTTCCAACTATTAGGATATAAAAATAATCAGGAATCGATTGGTACGATCGAAACATATCACTTACTAATTAGATTCATTTTTCCCAACTATTAAAGTATAGAAACAATTAGAAAACCGACTAGATACATGCACGAAACATTTCACTTTTCCTGACATAGTTCATTTTTTCTAATTACGATATAGAAACAACCAAGAAATCAATTAGAAATACGGACAAAACATATCACTTGTCTCCACGGGATTCACTATTCCTAAATTAGGGTATAAAAACAACCAAGAAATCGACTAGAAATACGCACGAAACAAACCATTTGCCTCGACAAGATTCAATAGAAACAATCAGGAAATCGACTAGAAACACACGCGAAACAAGTTAGAAACAAGTTGAAAACAATATATAAACAACGGGGTTCACTTTCCAAATTATCAAGATATAGAAACAAGTTAGAAAAAAATTAAAAATAAAAATAATATAAAAACGTAGCATATTATTGGAAAAAAATTATATGTTTATGGAAAAAATATTAAGAATTTTAAGTTTACTTGGGATAAGAAAGTAACAAAAAGTTGAATTTTATTGTACCTATCCCATCTATCCAATAATAAGCAGCAAGCTCATTTTGGCCGCCCAACACGTTTGGACGTGTTTTTGTTGCTTCCATCTTTTTGGAGGTTGGCAGAAGTGCCTGAAGCACTTGGAAAAAATGGAAAACGATTTTTTTGTTGCTTTCAGCTTTTTGGAGGTTTGCAGGGGCTGCCTGAAAAACTTGGAAAAAATGGAAAAAAGAAGTGTAAGGACTTGAGCAGCAGGATAACGGAGCATGTCCTGAATTATCTTGATTCCATTATATATATATATATATATATATATTATATATATATATTATATATAAATGCAGACCCTTATGTTAGGCCAGATTGACGGTCATGATCCGTTAGACCATCTGACCCGATATTATAATGTATTGATTATTTTATTATGATATATTGATTTTTATAATAGGGAAAAAACTTTTCGCCCCCCAAACTATTTCGATTTTCACAGTTTACCATACGAACTTTTTTTTTTTTTGGACAAACCATCATCTGAACTATGCGTTTTTTGCCAACTTACCCCTGCAATCAGAATTTTGGTGGTTTTGGATACCAAATCCGGTTTGTTAAGAGTTTTTTTGGTAACTTCACTCCTTATTTCTAATCCTCCCCCTATCTCCGCCTTAATCTACCATTTCTACAATGATAACGGCACGACGGACCTCCTCTACATGGCGAAGAAGATCAGCAACGACATTTCGCGGCTAAAAGAATCGTCGTGCCGTTATCATTGTAGAAATTGTAGATTAGGACGGAGAAATGGGGAGAATTAGAAATAAAGAGTGAAGGTACCAAAAAACCCCACCCCCTTAACAAACCAGATTTGGTATCCAAAACCACCAAAATTTTGATTTCAGGGGGTAAGTTGCAAAAAACGCATAGTTCAGATGGTGATTTGTCCCAAACAAAAGTTTGTATGGTAAACTGTGAAAATCGAAATAGTTTGGGGGGCAAAAAGTTTTTTTTCCTTTATAATATGATGTATTGTTTTTTCACTATAATGTATTGACTTTTGTATTATGATGTATTAGTATGAAATTTGGCCTAACGGATGATCCGTTAGTTCGGCCTACCAAAAATGTTGCCCATATATAAATAATGCGACATTCGACATCTTATTCCTATATTAATTTGTAAAGTAATTTCTATTTTACTCTAGTTCTTTAGTTTTCCCCAAATATTTGTAGATTTATTTTCTATATTCAAGTAATTCTTATTCAAATGTCAAATTTTTTTTTATGAATTTGCAGTGTAGATGCTTATTTCTCCTTTAAATTTATGTAATTCTCTCATTTTCTTTCTCATACGACCAAAAAGATTAGTGTTTAAAAAATAGGGGGTATAGGGGGTACTGACCTTAAATATATGATCAGCGACATAAATGACTTCAGAAAACTGCGCATCGACCTGATTGATTTCCAAGGGACTTCTGGCGACCTGTTAGATCCTAAAAAAAAAAAAAATCCAAGCCAAGACGGAGGACAGCCCTGGCGCAGGCCCTACGATAATTAAGTTAGAGAGTGTGTGAGAGAGATGCGATAGCTCTGAAAGTGTGATGAGAGCTTAAAACGTAGGACGTGAAAAACTGAGAGAGAGAGAGAGAGAATGAAGCCTGAGTCCACTTTATATAGATTTGAGAAGTATTCCCAATTTAAGGTTTCCATCTGCTACCATAAATAGTACGACCGACTTAAAATTAGAATATCTCATATATGTTAAGTTACCAAAATAATAGAGCTCTTGCTAAATTACCATATTAGTCGTGGGCCAAAAAACATGTCCATAAGATTCAGTCCGTCGGGGCCCATAGAATGACCGATATTAGCATGTCGGAGCCCAGAAGCACAGCTCCACACCTAGCTACCACTCACAGCCGAACTGGTATAATAAAGCTTATATCATAAGAGGTCGCCACCTCACATAAGAGGTCTTCAGTCCTATGCAATAGGTCGATACCCTCCAAATCAACTTGCCCAACTCCCAGAAGGATTACTCCTTCTAAGAAATGAGGTCCCTTACTATAATCCACATAAATACTGGCATTTTGGTGACGTGAATATTTGATGTCGTATCAGCTAATCTCCCACATTCTGGTTGGTTGAGGTAGGAAACCAAGTCAAATGTAATCATGAGTAAAACCCCAAAGTCAATCCAGCGTGCTCCTGGGTAAAACGTGAAACCATCAACCATCACTTTTCACTTAATAACATTAAATGCGCCTCTGTACCATGTTGGGCACGTGTCTCTAGCCCATTATCTTGTAATATATTTAATCCTGTGGGACAAAAAACAAAAAGCCCGCAACAAAACCCTACGAACTTCCCGCCTATTGAAAAAGCTTTCTGTCTTTTCAATTTTTTACGCTGCCCAATTATTTTGCATGTAATTGTGGTGTTTTTCCCCTGTTTTTATTTAGAGTTTAGTGTCGTTATTAGTGGTTTTGAATTGAGTTTCGTTAGGGTTTTAGGTTGTTTTCTTGTTTTTTATGTTTTGAGCTTTATTTATTCGATGTTGGTGATATTTGTGCAACTCTTGAGTTTTTAAGCTCAAAATTCGTATGTTAGAGGTGGCTCAAGGAATTAGATTTTCTCCAAGACGTGTCGGCATACTCCTAGGTTCGAGTCAAGGCATTGAGGCCCAAAATCCATTCCGGAATGAGAAAACTGAGTCGAAAGCAGTCCAGATCGACTGAAAAGCTACCAATCGACTGCTTGATCGACTTACCATGGATCGTCTAAAAACTCCAAAATTGACTGCTCGGCAGTAGCCAAACCACTTCGAAGCAGGGCAGTCGATTGAGTGCCTTGCAGTCGATCAATAGGCTGTCGATCAACTTACCCCGTAGTCGATCGACTGCATTGTTGTGAACCTCGGGATTTTTGGTGTTTTTGATGTTTTTGCCCCGATAAGCAACTATATAATCCCACATCTTTCACCAACAAAGGAATCCACTCTCCTCCCAACCCAAGCATGGGTTTGGGATTAAATTTCTCTCTCTAGATTCTTGATTTAATTTTAAGTTTTTCTTGAGTTTGTAATCTCAAAAAGAATTCAAGTACTCCCTTGGATTTTATTTTGTTGCAATTTCATTCAATCTTTTGGATTCTCTTTTTAATTCAAGTAAGCTTTCCTTTAATTTCATGCTTTTCTTCAATTTCATGCTTTGTCTTCAATTTATGCTTATAGCTTTTGCTCTTAGATTAATTGTTAGATCTTGTGAATCATCCATGGAATTTAGGTGAGTGACAAACCTCGATCATAGATCGAGTCCTTAATCGTCTTTATTTTGAGTATTTCATGCTTGTTCTTCATTTATGAATTTCGCCTTAGCTATCATAGATTTCTTGTTAGATCTTGTGAATCTTCCATGGAATCTAGGTGAGTGACACACCAAGATCATAGATCGAGTCCTTGATCATTTTTATTTTAAGTCTTTCATATGCTTTATTTTGGTTTTTATTTTCATGCATTGTTTTATGTTAAATCCTAGATCCACTCTTCGTTTCTAGTTATTTTTCGTAAAGATTTAAACTTTCAAGTCAACTTTTCTTGCTCTTTCTATTGTGTTTTTGATTTTTGCTAATTTTCATTATTTAGATTTTTATGATCATGCTTGCATGGTTGTACTTTAGGTTGTTTTACTTGTACTTGGTGAAACATTGTTTACTTGCATATTTTCATTCTTGCTTGCACTTTAAATTTCGGCACACGCTCGAGGCATCTTAAAGACTTGCATTTAACATTTTCTAGTTAGTTTATTTTCTTAATTTTCCATTTATTTTCTCTTTCACTTAAACATAAAGCTAAAAACACATTAATTCACATGAACAATCAAATTTCGATAATACCGAGATATGAACCCACTTTTTTATCTACTAGTTTCTTTGAGTTTTTAGCTTTCTTTCGTATTTGACACTTTTATGGAGTGCTTACAAGGTACTTATGGTAATGGAGGGTACATTCCCAACATGGGAGGGCATGGTGCAAACCATGTTGGGAAATGGATGATGTATAATGGCTTTGGCAATATGGGAGGTCATGGTGCAAACCATGTTTCCAATGGTGGAATCGGCTATGGACAACCCAACATGGGAGAGCATGGTGCAAACCATGTTGGGTATGGTGTCTTCACGGGTACGAATGGTTCTTATGGAGGATATGGTGCTCCCAAAAACAAAAGGCCCGAAACAAAACCCTACAACTTCCCGCCTATCGAAAAAGCTTTCTATCTTTTCAATTTTTACGCCGCCCAATACACAAAATAACCCTTTGTCTTCGTTTATCTCCATTTACTCAAAACAAGAGCAAAAATACTCCCTTTTAATCTACAAAAACTTTTTGCTAATTCTTGCAAAAATTATGACACACCATCATCCCTGCATCAACATCACCAATTAGGATGATGAGTAAGTCCCCCTAATTCCTTATCTTAGCAATAATCTCTTTAATTTTAATGTATATTACTGTGTTGCTGAGTGTGAATTTTCATTCTCTCCCCACCCCTATGATTGGTTAATGATGAACAAAGCTCCATCTTCCTCCATTCCTTAGAACCCTAATCCTTCAAATCCAGATTTATCTTCTGATACCGAATCAGCAGAAATTCATCTCAAACGACCTATTGGAAAAAGAAGCACACCCAAACTCCCACTTCACCTTACCAATGAACTAGAGGGAAATATTCCTTGGACTGAACTCGAGGCTCAGACTAGAGCCTTAACCGAACAAATTCCTGAAGGCATCTCTATAGCAGAACCCGAAATGCCTTTGACTTCCGAACATTTATTTGCTAACCCAATAACCATAGTAACTCCATCGGCTCACTCCAACCTACCCTTACTTCCGCGAGCTACCAGGATAGCCGCGCAAACTCGTTGGGTGCTCCCTAACTGGAGCAACCTTAAGGAGTTCATAGAAGCTCTTAACCTTTTTGAGACCGTCATAGTAGCTTATCCTAACATTCTTCAAACTAATCCAGCAAACCCCCCTTTTAATCGCATATCCCTCTTTGAGGAACACCTAAAAGCGGGCTTCAGATTCCTTGTACATCCTTTCGTCATAGCTATGCCTGCGGAGTATAAGGTCGCACTCTAGCAGATGACTCCCAACTACATTAGATTTTTTAGTTGGGTATATAATCCTTTGTAATTACTATAACGTAGAGCCCGATGTAGGTTTCTTTAATTTTTGCTTTAAAATAAAGAACCAAATAGGTTCCTTCTACATTTGTTCGCGTCGTAAAAAGCATTTCTTAGTAAATCCTTCATCGAAAGTCCATGAGTGGAGATTAAATTTCTTCTTCCTCCACAATCTCGAAGCTTGGCCTTTTTTCACTAAGTGGCAGGATTTAACTCCTGAACAAGACTCAATACCCTCCGAAAAAGATCAGCCCACACTTTTCCAACAATAATCCAACCTTGTTGACAGCTGGAGTGCGAAACCGTATAATATGATGAGGCTCATAGATTCGGATGCTATTTTCAGGTTTGTAGGTCTTAGCCTGCGACCTACGCTCTTGACCAGATCTGAGTTCGGTAGGTTCCTGCATTATCACGAATTTCCTTAAGCATTATTATCCCAACTGAATAGATTAACAGTCTTCCTTCTTTATGCAGATGATATCATTGATAGCTGTATACCATCAAGCTCAGAAGGAGGAGCTACCATTCAGCTAGATCCCAGCCCAGCAGTAATGCCGGAACGCGACCTCCTATTTTTGATGTAGACCAGAGTTAGAGGTCGTTATGGCCATGAGAGATGGACGAGAAGAGTTTGTTGACCTGAAGGAGCGCATGTCTCTTCGAGAGGTGCTTAATAAGGGGAAAGGGAAAAGAAAGGTCAACGAATGAACTCCTTTACAACAAGCAGACCCAACTACCAAATGCCGATGTCTCCAAAAGCCATCTGCTACTTCTATTTCAATTCCCCCGAATCTAGAGAAGGGTCTAGCTCAATGTGGTGGTGCCGACGAGATCAAATCTCTCCTTCACGAATATGCAACGACTTAGGTAACTTAATATCCCAAAATATATCTTAACACATTATACCATATTCAATCTGTAACATTCTCTTGTGACTTCCTCGTGATGTAGCTGGAACTTATGATGGCAGTGCTTTCCCGCCACTTAGCAGTAACGACCCCCAAGAGCGTGCTACAAAAAACCTATGACGAGCTGGCGGCTCAAGCAGAAAAAAAAAACACTCAACAATTATCTTTAAAACAAGGAGAGGTGGATGAATCACGTCGCTAGATAACAGCCCAAGAAGAAGATCTCAACATTTCTAAGAGCGAGCTAGTAACCATGAGGGATGAAGCCACCCGACTGGGAGGTCGCCTGATGGAGATGGAGGGGAAATTGCGGCAATATCAAGAGCAAATGGAAGGTGCAGTTCGCCTAGCTCGTGAGCAAAGAGTTGTTGAAGGTCGTAACGAGAGGCTGATTGAAGGTCGCCGCATGTTCTTAAAGAGGGAGGTGGGTAGAAAGCTCATAAAAGCCTATAAGGACGAGCTGATGAATGTATACAAGAACACAACCCTTTACCTGGGGAAAATGGGGTGAGGAGGTCTTTAATGGTTTCACTTTACTATAGCACGAATCAAGACTGAATATTGCTTTCAAATTTCATTGTGCTCGGTCTTTCTTAACACAACTTGCCATAAGATGGTTTCACTTTACTATAGCATTAATGTATACTGCTTAACCATCTTATAATTGTTCACATATAACCATTTGAAACCAGGCATCCTTTCAGATTTCATTGTGCTCGGTCTTTCTTAACACAACCTGCCATAAGATGGTTATAAAATAATATCCTAGAATCATAAGGAAGACCATATTCGAGCACGAATAATGCAAACCAGAGAGTGTCTAGGTCGCCGAATCGTAATGAAAGTAAACTTAAGACAACCAAGATTATATTCAGTCTCCCAAGTTATTGTCACCAAGCAAAACAACCTGTCATCAAGGTTCCCGGATATGTTGTATGCAAGCTATAATTAAATTTGAACGTATGCAGATAGCAAAGAACAACATTTAAATCAAACATGTTTGGGTAACATGTAAATCAAACATGTTCATATTTGAAAAGAAAATATTTAAATCAAACATATCTCCTTTCCATAACATCCCAAAATATGTAAGTCAAACATACTTAAGGATACACGATAACATGTAAATCAAACATGTTTTCATATAAAACCACACAAACCAAAACAACTCATATAAAACCCAGATAACTCACATAAAAGCAAATAGAGAACATAAAACCAACCGAGATTCAACATATAAGAGCAAAACAAATACAACACGTAAGACCAAACCAAATTCAGTACATAAGGGCACATAATTCAAACATAGAGGTTGAAATGAAACATGTAAATCAAACATGTCTCCTCACAAAATATCCCAAAATATGTAAATCAAACATATTCAAGGATATGTGAGAACATGTAAATCAAACATGTTCCCACACAAAAACCCATCCATTATAATATCTATATTTCCAATCGTCGACCTGGTAAAAGTATCGGGATTTTAACTATATTCATAAAACATAGAAATCTATAAACTATCATCAAAAATCCCTACTTTATTCATTATGGATAGATATCAGCCCATAATGGGCGAAAAGTGCGACAAAGTACGAGTTCATCGCTGAGTCTAGAGGAGTGACGGTTTCACAATAGCAATAAGTAAAGATAAATTTATATAAAGTACGAGTCTATCGTCCAGAGATCTAGACATAGTACTTCTTCAAATGGCAGGTATTCCATCTTATCAACAAAGCTTTTCCTTTTGCTTCTTTGAGCACGTGTACTTCCCCAACTTATTCCAGTGATACTTTCACGATTTCTTCATAGGACTGGACAGGCTCTTCCTCTTCCCTCATATTTTTAGAGCCAAATATTCCTTCCTGCATATCTTCCATCCTTCCCCTTTTGTTTTGACTCATACCTTTTCTGACCGTCATCAGGTAGCATAATCTAGTGACCTGCTATTCTTGATACTCATGTGGTAAGTACAGTGATCTCCTGGAATGTGTTGAGGGAAGGTCACCCTAGTATTGCGTTGTACGCCGAGTTCCCTTTGACGATTAAGAATTTCACATCCTTTCCCAAAACCACCAGGAGTGCCAGCTCGCCTTTAGTGATGGCCTGTGCACCATTAAAAGCATAAATCAGAGTATTTACTGGTCGTACTTTTGCCTTTATTTTCATCTATTCTAAGAAGTCTAGGTATACGATGTTGACCGAGCTCCCATTATCCACAAGCACCCTTCCGACCTCATATCCTGCTATTTCAGCTTCGATCACCAGCGCATCATTATGTTCCTCTTGCAGGCCACGTCGTTCATCAGGGCTAAATGAGATTATTGGCCCTGAGGTCGGGGGTCGTTTATTAATGGCAGCGACCTGAAATGGCCCAGGGTGGGCTGCCTTAGCATGTCTTTTTCATGCATTTTTTGTATCCCCATTTATGGGGCCTCCTAAAATCATGTTAATCCTCCCCTTATTATTTTTGCCTTCCCTTCTTTGTTCATTCCGTGTTTGACCTTCGTGTTGTTCTTGTTCCCCAACCAGGTTCGGAGGTGGACCTCCTAGAGATGGTGGGAGTAATGGTTGTGCTTGTTCTCGTGGCTCCCTGTCCCTGTATATAACCTCCTTCAAGTGACCGGCTTTAAGGAGTCTTTCAATTTCATCACGCAAGTGCCTGAAGTGCTCAGTTGAGTGTCCGTAATTATTATGGAACCTATAAAATAACTCAGATTTTGGGTTAGTGGGAGTTCGCATATAACTTTCAGGCCACCTGATAGCATCAGGTATTTGTCGCTCCATGATTTCGAAAACCTTTGCGACTGGATTCGCTAAGGGTGTAAAATCTTATTCTCTCCATTCTCTCCTATTAGCTATGGTTACCATTTTGTCACCTGTTCTCGTGGTTAAGAGTCTCCGGACGGCCTGCCTGGGTTCACTCCTAGGACCCGACCTCTTATAAATGACCTTTTCTGGATCTGCGACCTCTGTCCCAAAACGTAATATGAAATCATCTCTTGTCTCCCCCGTGTGTACATATTTATCGCACCTGTCTAGGAGTTCTTCATATGTTTGCACAGGTCGCTTGGCCAAATATTTACATAAAATCCTCCCTTCTTAAATTACTAAATCGTGAGAAAACTCTATCACGATACTACGATGAATCCTTGCCAAATCTAGCTATTCCAAGAAATGAAATGAACCTCACTGAATCCGGGAAGCTTGTCACGAACCTCTGTCTCCAGTGATTATTCTTACCGATTGAACTTCTAAGTATTATTGTTGTAAGGGATATAAGTCAAAACTTGAGAAAGTTGTCAATTGTCTCTTCCAATGTATACGATCAAGTCTTGTGAGTGAAAATATAGGTCTTCTCTTAGAATTTCTGAGTTTTAAAGGCTCAAAAGCCATTTCGTAACTGAAGAATCCCAAAAATATGCATTTGTAACGTTCGAATCCAATCGAATATAAATCTCTGTCCTCTTGACCGGTCGGACATAGCGCTTATCCAATCGATGCGTGTATTGAAAGTCAATCCGATCGGTTATTGGTCTTATCCCGTCAAATAAGTGTTCTTTTGGCTACTTCAAGCGCTAATTCTTTGTCTTCATCTCCCGGGTTTTGTCAAATGATTCATGTGAAAGAGAAATTAAAGAAAAAGGGTCCAAAATAACCAATTACTGAATAAAAAGTCAAAAAGCTAAGCAAAAGGCCAAATGATGCAAAATCATGCAAAATATCTTATTCTTGGCCTAATAAGATGGTAAAAAGACTAAAACATGACTCAAGATATGCACAAAAGTGTAACAAAAATGTACGAATCACTAAAGTGGCACTAGTAGGAAGATTAAGTTCCTTTTTGAGTTCTTCAAGTTTTTTTGGGCTTGGGAGTAACCAATAGTTATCTCCGACCACCCTAGTAGCTAGGGGCAAGAGAAGTAGCTCGACAGCGGCGGAAGGGGGTATGACAGTTACAGGATTGTTAATAAAATGTTCAGGTTGGGAAGTTGACGGTACACTGCCTTCTACTAAGGGGACACCCTCCAGAATGGTTTCGCTCTTAGGCGGAGTTGATGAGGGGTCCTCAGGTATGTATTTGATTAAGGCTCTGGCCTCAATATAGGTCCTAGTCTTGGCCTCTATTTCGGCCCAGCTAACATCACCTTCTGGTTCGTCGTATAAACTAGGCCAAGGTAAAGGAGGGTTTTTTTGTCTTCTCTTAAGGATATAGGGGTTTTCGATAGGATCAGAGTCGGAGGAAAGTTCTGGGTTTTGTGAATCGAGGTTGGAGGATGCTGGATTTATCATCAATCAAGTATCGGGAAATAGAAAAGAAAAAAAAATCACAAAATACACTCAACAGACGCAATAATTGTGGAACAAGATTGAATTAATTATCGTTATGAAGAGATTTAGGGGGCTTACCCATTTTCCTGCTGTTTATTTTGGTGTGAATGTTGGAAGCGCTGTGGAATTCGTACAGATAGCTCTGAGAAAATTATTTTTATTGCAGAGAACAATGGTGCTTTGCCTGAAAATTTGAATAAAGTGAGGAAAATGAGGAAGGGGAAGTGTTTTTGGGGGCGTCGTGAGGGAAAAAGCTTAAATTGAAGAAAGGAGTTTCTTGAAAGGCGGGAAGTTGGTAGGGTTTTTGTTGGATTATTCTGGGCCTTTCATTTTTGGCCCATTACATTTAATATATTACGAGAATATGGGGAGATGACACGTGTCCGACATGCTGTTAGGGGCATTTAATGATCTTTAAAGATATGTGATGGAAATGGGAAGGCGTGTTTGGACTTCCTAAAAACGCATAATTATATTTTTTTTTTTAGGTTATTGTGATTGCGTACGACTGCAGGTCGGGGATGGATGATTTTTGTGATTACAGGTCGATGGATATTTCAGGTCATTAAACATGTAATATGGGGATTATAAGCGACCTCTTCTTCTGGGAGGAGCATTCTTCCTGGGGGCTAAGCGAGCTGATTTTTCGGAGGTTGTGATTTCATGAGGCGAGCTCTTATTGGATGAACAATGATATAGCTCGGTATTGCGAGCTAGGTTATCGTGAGTTATGGTATAATGTCTTGGTAAGCTAAACAGGGTGATTTATTAAAGTTTTATGATTTGTGATTAAATTTTTAGTGGGTTTCTGGTTGTTGCATTCTTTTTACTTTTTACATATTCTACCTGATTTCGTGCCTCAATTAGCCAGAATATGGGGGAATAGTTAATACGACACTAAATATTCATGTAAGCTATATGCCGGTATTTATGGTAAGCGACCTCATTTCTCAGAAGGAACATTCTTTCTAAGAGATGGGTGAGCTGTTTTATAGAGTAGCGACCTGAAGTATGAAAGTGCCAAGCTCTCATATAGGGTAGCGACCTCTTATGGTTTTAACCAGCTCGGCGCTGGGTGTTGGGCTTTATAATTGTTGGGCCCGAACGGGCTAACATAGATGGTATTGTGGAGTCTTGGTGAACTATATTAAAAGAATTACAGGCTCAGGCCTATTCTGGTAATTTTAGTGAGAGATCTATTATTTTTGGGAATTTAGCATACAAGAGAAATCCTAAATCTAAATCGGTCATGGTATTTATGGAATTATAGTGGGAGAAGGTAACCCTAACTTGGGGAATACTTCTCTTGTCTATATAAAGGGGTGAAGGCCTCACTTTTACTTTAAGTTGATTATCACGATTGGAGCACTCGAGATATCTCTCGCACTCTCTAACTTAAGCATCGGAGGACCTTCGTAGGGGCCATCCACCGCCTTGGTTGGGGTGTTATTTGCAGGATCGATCAGGTCACTAGGAGGCTCTTGGAGATCAACCAGGTCGCTGCGACGTAGTTTGAAGTCATTTAGGTTGTCGATCTCATATTTGAGGTTAGTATCATATATTATTGAAACATCAATCTTTTTGGTCGCATCAGTAAGGCTTGAGAAGTAGATGTTAGACCATTTTTCTTGAGGGTATTAACATTCTTGTCACTCTTCTCAATGTTCACATTTCTCAACATGTCAAATTTGTTCAAGATAACCAAAGTTTCATCCACCGTTCAATTAGTTTTTAACAAGAGAGTTAGGGAGGATCGAAAAAACTATCGCTAGCAATAAATTCATGTGAGGATAAGCCAATGTCCGCCCCAATTATCAAGAATTTTTCCCTGTCACAAGTTATTACCGAAAGAGACCAGTTTTAAAATCGCCCGAGCCCTCGAGCGACTATGATCTCTTGGTTTACTGTTATTAATATCTAAATTGCAACTATAGGTTTCTAACAAGTGCCCCGCCATCTTTCATAGTTTGCAATAGACCGAAATATGCTCGCAATAAAACTTCATAAAATAAGAGAACCTCATTATCCTCATTATTAAATGATCTGGACAGGGATAATGAGAACTATTATAAAACCTCACAAATACATTTCCATGAGAACTATAGTAAAATGACCTATTATACCATATATATTAGTAGCATCAAGTTTTTAAAGGGGTTTATGAATTAAGTTTTTTCATTTTTGAAAAATATAAGAAATAATTACATAATTAGTGTATAATTTAGGTATTATTTTATAACTATCGTATAATTTAGGGGTTATTTTATAATTAGGCTTTAGTTTAGGTATTAATGTATATTTATCATTAATTTAGGGAGTATTATATAATTAGGGTTTGATTTAGGGGTTATTGTATAATTAGGGTTTAATTTAGGGGTTATTTTATAAATAGGGTTTAGTTTAGGTATTATTGTATAATTATCATCAATTTAGGAGTTATTGCATAATTAGGATTTAATTTAGGGATTTTGTATTATTAGGGTTCAATTTGGAGTTTCTGTATAATTATTGTTAATAAGGGTTTTCTTGTATAATTAAGGTTTGATTTAGGGGTTTTTGTACAATTATGGTTTAATGGGGTTTTGTATAATTATCATTAATTCAGAGGTTATTTTATAATTAGGGTTTAGTTAGGCATTTTTGTACAGTTAGGGTATAATTTAGGGGTTTTGTATAATTAGGGTTTAATTTAAAGTTTTTTGTATAATTAGAGTTTCATTTAGGAGTTTTTGTATAGTTATAGTTAATTTAGGGTTTATTTTAAATTAGGATTTAGTTTAAGTATTTTTGTATATATAGGGTATAATTTAGGGTGTTTTTATAATTAAGGTTTAATTTAGGAATTATTATATAATTAGGATTTCATATAGCGATTAATTTATAATTATGGTTTAATTATGCAATGATGCAATTATCTTTTAAAGTGTTTGTGATGGTGGTTTTTAAATGACATTGTGATCGGTTGTATTTAATGTAAGTATGTTATGTTTTGTTCATATCATATTCATGTTGCGGTTGATTGATGTAGTGATTGATTGGTAGATGTCGGTGGTGACATGGTGTACGGTGCCATTCGGGAGGTTTCGTCCCTCCACCAACAGTTTTAAAAATTATTTTAAAAAATGATGGTGGTTTTAAAATGTTTTAAATTGTTGGTGATGGGGGTTTGAAATACCGTGATAATCAGTTGTGTTTAATGTAAATATGTTATGGTTTGTTCATATTATATATATGTTGCAATTTATTGATGTTGTGATTGGTTGGATAGAGGTCGGTGATGATGTGAGGGAGCTCTCGAGGCGCATCTCCAGATGCATAGGAGGAGTTAGAGGCCATGAGACGAGCTCAGCAGGCCATGAACAGCGATACTAGGGTGTTGATCCGGTTACGGTTAACCGGTTAACCGCCGGTTAATAACCGGTTGACCGCTTACGGTTAACCGTTGACCGGCGGTCACAGTTAAAACCGTAACCGTCAACCGGTTCCCGGCGGTTAGGTTACGGTTAACCAAACCGTTAACCGCCGCGGTTAACCGGCGGTTAACCGATTTTAAAAAAAATAAAAAATTGTCGCCGGCGGTTTAACCGCCGGTTAAAATCGGCGGTTAATAGCCATTGATAATCAACGGTTGAGATCAACTAGCCGTTGAAGATCAACGGCTCGAATTTTAAAAAAATATAGCCGTTGGCGGTTAAACCGCGGTTAACCGGTTTAACCGCCGGTTTACAACGGCTCTTTTTTTTTTTTCCAATTTTTGACACCTATAAATACCTCAATCTCCAACATCAAGCCTCACACCATTTCATCTCTACTATTCTTCTTATTCTCTTATATTTTTAAGCTTAAAGAAGTGAAGTTTCTAATTTCAAGTCTCTTATATTATCATTAATATTCTTATTCTTCCTTCGTAATCGTGTTTTACTTAATTATCTATTATAATATCAATATGGCAAGCTCTTCCCATGATGTCGATACCAACACTCCAACCTCTTCTCGTCGAGGTCGAGGTCGAAGATCTCGACGAGAATCTTTGGCCGTCGCCGGAGATTACGTTTCCGATGAGATGACGGCGGAAGAAGTTGAGAACCTATATAATCAAATCAACTTCGACTCGCAACGAACGAATTTTGAAGAGGAATTATCGAGCTCCGATGAAGAAGAAGCGACCGCCGTCAATTTGGATGAGGATGAGGAGGAAGCGACGGGTGATATGCCYCCGCCTCGATCGAAACCGAGGGAATTACTTTCCCCCATCTTCCGATTGCATTTCACAAAAAAGAGGATCAACGGCCAACCTCGAGCGCAATGCAATTATTGCAATTCTCATTACGCCTTCGGTTCTAAAAATAATACAGGCTACGGGTCGCTCAAATATCGCATGGAAAAGAAGCATCCCGAAAAGTACGGCACCGGTAGTTCTCAAACGCAACAAAACTTCTCATCTTCATCTACCGCTGCCGCCGGCACCGGCGGCCAAAGTACGAGTTCTTCTCCTTTATTTCAATATAGCGAAAGTAATCATAGAAAATTTCTTGCAAAATTTGTTTCCGTTATGAGTCTTCCTTTTAATCATGAACATAGTAGTCATTATGAAGATTACACTAGGGGTGCATTTAATCCATGTAGCCAAAAGATTTCACGAAATAAATTAACTCGAATCGTGGTTTCGTAGATAAGCTATAGCACTCCTAATCGGTTGAATTTTATATTTAAAAAGAGTTAAACCATCTTGAACACATAAATTCAAAATATGACAAATGCATCTAATATGAAAAAATTTGCCGCCAATAGCGGGTGGACACGTAATTTTTAACAATTCTAAACTAGCCGTATTAGCGGAGGCATTATCAAATGAAATTGAAAAAATTTTGTTAGTTAAATGATACTCGGACAAAACAGTGGAGATTTTTTTCGAAATATTCACCGCCGTATGTTGGCTATCGAACTTTCTATATGCAATTAAACGTTTTTGTAAAGTCCAAGAATTATCAATCCAATGGCAAGTAATTCCCATATAATTATGATTTTTAAAAGAATCCGACCAAATATCCGAACATATAGAGACACTATGAGGCAAACTATCAAATGTTGAAATCAAATTCAATTTATACTCACCGGCCATTTTTTCAATATCG
>BMAC01000240.1:95595-105828 GCA_014905375.1 Phtheirospermum japonicum
TCTGTTGAACAGGCCTTCAGCACGGGAGGCTACATGTTAGATGAGCGTCGGTCTACCTTAACATCCAAAAATCTTGAAAATCAAATGTTGATGAACGATTGGGTGAAGGCCGAAAAACGAGAACAAGAAATGCAATTGGATGAAGGCGAAGAGAGCGACTATTACGATACCACTTCGGGAAGCAACGACAACGACGAATAGGTGAGTAGGTAAGTGAGGTAAGTAAAAGAACTACGTGGACTTTGATTCCTTTTCGAGGATACGTAGGCGGACTTGAATTTAATTCTAATATTAGAAATTAAAATTAAATTTTAACTTGTAATATTAGATTTTTTTGTAACTTATTTTTTCAAAAACAAAAAAAATCGAACTACGTGGACTTTGATTCCTTTTCGAGGATACGTAGGCAATTTAAGTCTAATATTATAAGTTAAATTCTAATTTTAATTTCTAATATTAGAATTATATTCAAGTCCTTTTTTTAATTATTTTTTTAAACTTTTTACTTCAAAAAAAAAAAGTCTTATAATTTAATTTGTAATGTGATTTTGTTGTATTACTTTGAAATAAATTCCATCATCTTGTTAATTTGGTTGTTTGTAAATTCAAGTTCTTTTTAAATTTATTAAAATCAAGTTCTTTTAAATTAATATAATGTTCATAAATTCAAATTTTATTTATGTCATTCTAAATCCATTTAAGTTCAATTATTCGATTTTTATTTAAATTTTAATTTACAAAAAAAAAAGTAAGAAACCGACGGTTAACCGGCGGTTAACCGGTTCAACCGCCGGTTCGGTTAACCGGTTTAACCGTAACCTTAACCGGTTCTCAACTGGTTAGGTTACAGTTAGGCCAAAACCGGTTAACCTAACTGCCGGTTAATTAACCGGCCGGTTATAACCGGATTAACACCTCTAAGCGATACAATGAGTCTGAGCTACTACGTGAGCAGAAGTTGCAAAAGCAGTAACAATTTTAGGCGTAGGTGAACGCAGATGGCAAAGCTATTAGCTCGATCACAGCAGTACCCGCCCAGTCTCCCCATCATAGGACTTCTTTGTATCAAATGTTTTTATAAACTTTTACTAATATTTTGTTGAATAAATTTAGTAATTATATATTCTCAAGTATTTATAATTAGGTCATATATTTGTCTATTTATTAATGAAATCTTTTAATATTTTGGGATATATTAATAAAAAGCAGGTATTAAAAATAATATAAAAAAAGGAAAAAAACCTGAGGGGAGATTTCCCTTTGAAAAAACCAAGCGTATAATACCCTCGGAAAAACCGAGGGTGCTGCCTCTCGTTTTTTCCATTTTTTTGTATAATATTTTTTAATCTAAAAAACCGAGGACTTTTTACCCTCTCTTTTCCGAGGGGTTTTGCCCTAGGTGTTTCCGAGGGTTGATTTACCCTCAATTTTTTTGAGGGTAAATGCCCTCAGTTTTCTGAGTGGAAGCCGCCCTCGGTTTTTTGAGGGCCATTTTTCCCTCGGTTTATCTGAGGGAAATTCGTTCAATGCCCCGTAAATTATCGAAGAAATAAACCTTCGATAATTTTTTCAGAAAAGGATTTTTCCCAAGGGAACTTGCCCTCAGTAAAATGATTACCGAAAGCTTTTTGCTTATTAATGAGGGTTTTCCCCTCGGTAAATTTTTTTTTTGTAGTGCTATCGCTGGTCGCCGCCATCGGCCACCACCGCCGCCGATCATCGGAAATATTTTTTTAAAAATTTTATATCATTAGAAGCATCTCGTCTCCCTCGTTTTCAAATTTTGAATTGAATTTATGATCTAATACTCTATTCATCGTACATTTGAGGTCAAAAGTGAAAAAATCATAAACCATGACCTCCAATCCACATCGATTACCCATGCTAAATTTCGATCAATCACTACCTTTCATCTCCTCTCATTCCACTCTACAAAGCAGTCAATTCAATATTTTAATAAATAAAAATAGTCGCCAAAAAAAAAAAGTTAGAATCTGCCCAATTTTAATTATTATAAAATTAGCTAAATATATCACAAACTCAGTTTAAAGTATCACATATTCAACTAAAAGTATCACAAAATCGAGTAAAAGTAACACATTATATATTTTTACATCTATTTTTTTTAAAATCAAAGTACATAAAAATATTGTTAAGATATTACAAAATAATTAAACTATCACATTATCTATAAATTAGATTTTCTTCATTACATCTATACTTTGCACATTGATAATTAAAAGTATTACAAAAGTTTGATCATGTATCACACATAGTAAAAGTATCACATGTTTTCAAATACTTCTACTTTATTTTGTAATACTCGATAAAGACATATAATATACTGTATATGCGCCTAAAATCTGTGATACTTTTAACTCAAGTTGTGATAGTACTACTTTGTTTTGTGATACTTTTACATGAACTATACTATGTAATACTATTAACTAAAGTTGTGATACTTTTAAATAGATTCCTGATACTCTTGTAGTAAATTTTGATACACCATATTTGGGTATAATATACAGTATTTATATGTTAAATTGTGATACTTTTAACTCAAATTATGATACTTTTAATTAAATTTGTGATACTTTTACTGTATTTTGCAATACATTAATATGCAAAATATTATATTAATTAATTTATAATACTTGTAATTGTAAAACTCTAATTATGTTTTGTGATACATTAATAATCTAATGTAATACCTAAAAGTCTTATTGCAACAAGGATTGAAATAGTGTATTTATTATTATTATTTTTTGTTATACTTATATTAAAATTTATGTTATTGTAAATCGATATTGTAATACTTAACTATGAAAATTGTATAATTTGACATGAAATTAATACACTTTTTTCTTAACACTTTTAGTATAACTTGTGATGCTTAAAACCGGTTTTGTGATACATATATATTTAACCAAATACAGTATTACTTTAATTAAACACGCAAAAAAAAAAAAAAAAAATCCCAGCCCTTCCAATCAAACCATCACCTCAACCACCATCGACCACCACCACAATAACAACACATATGAAATCAAACACATACAGATTGATCAAGTCTTCCAAAAATAACAATACCACCAAAAATTACACAAATGAACATACACACTCTAACATCACCGCACAAATGCATCATCGGAAGTGGATAACAAAGCGATGATCACAAACCATGGTAGAAAATAGAGAGAGTGAACGGAAAAATGGAAAAAATAAAAAAGAAGTCCTACCGTCATTGGTGTTGATTATAGCACTGGATTGAATATATAAATTGGGGATATCATATATTGAAATCCAAAATATTGAGCGGTGGTTGCGGATCCGAAATTAGCTTGATAAATCGTCATAGATCGGAGGTCAAAGTTGACAATTCGCTAAATTTGACTTCTTATCTACAACGATTGGAACATCCAATTGTAAATCTAATTTTAGATTTAAAATGAGAAATTTAGACGACTCAAATAATATAGTTTTTGATAAAATTTATCGCTAAATGACAGTGGCCGCTCGGAAGACTGTGTCCTCCGGAGGTCGTATGTGAGTGCGAGAGTGAAACATAGTAGGGGAGGGGTATCATGTGGTATCAAAAATAACGGCGGGCAGGTCAGACAGTTTGCGAGTTGGACAAATGAGCATGATAAAAAAGTAAACTCATACTATTAGATCAGTTTCACCTAAATATTTGCCTTGATAAAAATGTATATGAAACTAACCCTATGTGATTCTCAAACTTGCAATTTTTTTTACCTGTCACGCTTTTGGCAGTAGTGATGTATATATTATTCTTTTATCAATTCAACTCTAGATTATCTTTGGGATTTGCAAAAAGACCCGAAACACTAATGTCATTGGTGTATCCACATTATTATTATTTTATATAAATTTAGGTTATAGCCAATGACATTAGCGTCTCGATTTTGAACAATGCCGAGACGATAGTGCAATGGGCGTGTCGGTCCATTTTCTCAATTTCTCATGAACTCACATTTTTGTGAATTTTAATACAAATATATATTATTTATTAAATTTAACCAATATAGTTTACTTTTTTTTCCCTCTTACAATTCGGTAAAGACGAAGGGCGCGGATATACGTACCCCATTTTCTTATTAGTTCACCCCATTAAAAAATTAATATTAAAATACCAAAATTACCCTTAAACTTTAAACACCCCATTAAAAATATTTTGCATGTAATTGTGGTATTTTTCTCGTGTTGTTAATTAGGATCTTATATTATTTTTATTAGTTTTTGAGTCGATTAGTTAGTTTTCTAGGTTATTTCTCTTGTTTTATTATTTTTCGTGTTTCTTGTTGATTTTATATTTAATTTGGTTAAATGGGTTCAATTGATTTGAAGTTTGGTGAAATTCTTTGGTTTTTATGTTGAAAATTCCTATTTTTTTTAGGTGGAGGCATTGAAGACCAAAGTTGAAGCCAAGCCGTGCCAAGAATTGCCAAGAATTGTGCCAAAACAAGCTCCAAAAGTGGCAAACATTTTGGAATGCTCGCCAAGCCTTGCCAAGGCAAGCCAAAGCCCTCAGCAGCCTTTGGCGCACGCTAGGCGCTGCCAAATCCTGCGCCAGCGCCCCCAGCAGCCCTTGGCTTAAGCCAGGCGACGCCAAATCCTGCGCCAAATCCCCCTCCTAGCTGCCTGGCGTTTGCCAAACTGCAAGCCAGATCCTGCGCCAAATCCCTCTCCCAGCTGCTTGGCGTTTGCCAAACTGCAAGCAAAATCCTGCGCCAAAGGGTCATTTCTGGTCAAAACCTGGTCAAACCTAGGAAAATCAAGCCTTTTAAGGCCAATTTGGCCCATTTAACCCAATTTAATCTAATATAAATAGAACCGAACTCTCATTTTGTAAAATATCTCCCAATCCTCCCAACCCAAGCTTGGGTTTGGGATTAAAATTACTTTCAAACTCTTGAATGATTTTCTTTTCCTTAGGTTTTAGATTTAATTTCAAGCTTTAATGTAATTTATTTTCCTAGATTTGGATTTATTTCCAAGCACCTCATTGGGTTTGTAAGCTTAAGAAGAATCTAAATACTCCTTTGAATTATTACTTTTGATGCGATTACATTCAATCTTTGTTTCATTTCTTAATTCAAGTAAGTTTCCTTTCAATTTCTTGTTTTATACTTTATTTTCATGCTTTGTTCTTCATTTCCATGCTTGTTCTTCATTTTTATGCCTTTTATCTTAGAACCTTGAATTCATGTTAGATCTTAAGAATTGGCTATGGAATCTAGATGAGTGACACGTCTAGATCATATATTGGGTCTTAGATCATCTTGATTTTGAGTTTTTCCTATGCTTTATTTACAATTTTATTTTCATGCATAGCTTTAGCTTAAATCCTAGATCTATTGCTTGATGCTTGTTATTTTCCTTAAAGTTTTAAACTTTCATATCAACTCTCATTGCTCTTTCTATCCATGCTTTCATTTTTTGCTAATTTACATTATTTGAGTTTTTATGCATAGATATACCTTGTGCAGGCATGCTTGTACTTGGTGAAACATTGCATTTTCTTGCTTATTTTCATTATTGTTTTGCATTTTCCATTAAGGCACACGACCGAGGCATCCGACCCACTTGCTATTTCAATTTCTAGTGTAGTTTAGTTAGTTTATTTGCTTGATTTTTATTTTTCTTTTATTTTCCAAGCTTGAAACACATTGAATCGAACTCCGATAATACCAATTCTTGAACCCGTTGATATACTTTCAACACCACTAAAACTCATCTAACAAAGAGCTATATCATTCTAACTTTCATCATCACAATCGACAGCATATTCTTTTCGAATCCCAAACATTCGATTTCACACCATCTCCGCCAATGTCAAACACCACAGCCCCCAAACCTCAGCCGCCAACCCCCAACTCTAGGCCGAAGCCTAAACAAAACCCGACTGTCGATAATTCCACCATCCGAAACTGACCGCCGCTAGAACCACCACCTATCACCATCACCGTTGTTTTCCGTCTCGGCCGAAACCACCACCTGCCAGCCACCAATTTCCGAACAACACCCGGCCACCTCCGATTTCAGTCATCATCACCGCCACCATCACCACCATTTGTCCCCAAATTCACGGCCCGAAATCAAAAGGCCCGAACGAAGAACCTAGCGCCCCTCCATCGCCATCACCATCTCCGTAACCTCGCCGGTCGCTACCAAACCTCCGCTGCAACCAGTTTTCCCCAAACCTAGCTGCCGCAGATCGCAAAACCGGAACCAGCCAAGCCGCCTCGCCACAACAGCACGCCGTTGCCGGAGTTGTTCGCATCGCTAAACTTCCAATTCGACATGTCTACCATCGCTGCGTGATGTCATCTCTGGAGAACCAACCATTCTCCAATTACCAGTCGTCAGTTTGTAGAGCCATCGACGGAAGAGAAGGATTCGCCCGATCGGACCCGAGCCCAGCCGCTGGCCGCCTTCGCTTCGCTTGCCGCCACTGCCTCCTTGAGTCGGAGCCCCGCCGTTGTCACCGCCGTGATGGAATCAGAGGGGAAGAAGAAATCTTCTCGGTCTATTCGAAAGGGAGGAAGTAAAAAATGAAGAAGACGGGATTATGAGAAAGGGCGTCGATATACACGCCCTGGTAATTTATTAGTTCACCCCATTAGTTCACTCCGATGTTTTATTGGGGTATAATAAGAAATTTTTTTTAATGGGGTGAACTAATAAAAAAAATGGCAGCACTCTTGTCAGGTCGGATTAACGGATCATTCGTTAGACGAAAATTTCATACCAATACATCATTGCATAAAAATCAATACATTATAGTACCAATACATCATATTATAAAAGCCAAGACATTAAAGAACGAGTCATACATTTATGAAAAATCAACACTCTTGAGTACGAAAATCAATACATCATAGTACAAAAATTAATACATTATAAAATCGAATCAGATGGACTAACGATTCATGACCCGTCAATCTGACCTAATACAGGTGTTTGCCATAAAAAAAATAAGGTGTGTATATCCTCGGCAAATGAAACTTCCGGGATGCAGCCTGTATAAAATGCATGGTTC
This sequence comes from Phtheirospermum japonicum, assembly GCA_014905375.1. Taxonomy (NCBI): domain Eukaryota; kingdom Viridiplantae; phylum Streptophyta; class Magnoliopsida; order Lamiales; family Orobanchaceae; genus Phtheirospermum; species Phtheirospermum japonicum. The sequence continues at coordinate 102,659 of BMAC01000240.1, forward strand.
TGAAAATCGGACCGGACCGGCCGGTTCGACCGGTTCAACCGGAAACCGGTCACCACACCGATCCGGTTTTCATGTGAAAATCGATGGACTTAAAAACCGGTAGAAAACCGGCCGAACCGGTCATGAACCGATTGGACCGTTGAACCTGTGACAGGTTCAACCGGTTTTTCTGAATTTTTTTTTACTTTCTTATTTTTATATTAAATAAAAATTGATATGGTCTTATTTTTTTATTTGGAGTACAAATAAATACAAATTATGATGGTTAATTTTATTTCATTTTGAAGTTGTTGGACTTAGAGTGATTATATAAGAATTGAACTATTTTATTTGATTTCTCTTCATTATATTTAATTCAACTACATTTTTTTATGTTTTATTGTGGTTGATGAACTCATATTTATTTATATGGACTCTTTGAATTGAATTTTAAAATATCTTATAATCATGTTTTTTATAAAATTAATTTATTCTATTTATTTTTAACACATTTAATAGTAGTATACATACATCTATATATATATATATATATATATATATATATATATATAAAATCGGCCGAACAATAATTGAACTTGTAAACCACTGAACATATAGTTACCGGTTCGATAACCGGTGCGATTTTCAAAACAATGATAAAATGTCAAATAAACACACTCTCCCAAATGTAGTCCGTAGAAATGTCAAACCAAACACTTTGTCCAGGTCTAAGGACCTTAAATATCCAAACCTTATCACGTTAAATATTCCTTCGCAGTCTGTTAATTTAACACGCTCGAATCATTAATTTATCAGCAAATAATCAGTCACAAAGCAATATCCCCAAAGCTCCCCATGGATGAACTTAAGCCAAGCTCTCCAAATTCCAGCCCTCTAACGCCCCTTGGTTTCCTCGAAAGAGCCGCCACCGTTTACTCCGACTGCCCTTCAATCATCTACAACTCCACCACCTACACCTGGTCCGAAACTTATCGGAGGTGCTTAAACCTGGCGTCCTCGATTTCATTGCTAGGTATCAGGCGACGCGAAGTCGTTTCTGTGGTCGCCCCAAATATTCCCGCCATGTACGAGCTCCATTTCGCCATCCCCATGGCCGGCGCTGTTTTGAACACCGTCAACCTCCGCCTCGACGCCCGGACCATCTCCGTCGTCCTTCGCCACGCCCAGTCAAAGCTCGTTTTCGTGGATTACCAGTCAGAATCGCTAGTCCTCGAAGCGCTTTCTCTATTCCCTTCGAAATCCGAGCGCCCTTTGCTTGTCCTCATCACCGATGATGGTGAATTAGGGACAATAAAAGATGATTTCTACTCCAGCTACGAGGCGATGATCTCGAACGGCGATTCAAATTTCGATTGGGTTCAGCCAGAGAGTGAGTTCGACCCGTTGACTTTGAATTACACCTCCGGGACTACCTCGGCGCCCAAAGGGGTGGTCCACAGCCACCGCGGCACGTTCATCGTGTCCCTCGATTCTCTGATCGAATGGTCAGTCCCGAAGGAGCCCATCTATCTCTGGACTCTTCCCATGTTCCACGCCAACGGGTGGAGCTACACCTGGGGCATGGCTGCCGCCGGCGGGACCAACGTCTGCCTCCGCCGATTCGACTCTGCTACCATCTACGCGGCAATCGGGAGGCACGGCGTCACCCACATGTGCGCCGCGCCGGTGGTGCTAAACATGCTGACTAAGCCCCTCCTGAAACCCGTCCACATCCTGACAGCCGGCGCGCCGCCGCCCGCGGCCGTGCTACTCCGGACCGAGACGCTCGGGTTCGTGGTGAGCCATGGGTACGGTCTGACTGAGACCGGTGGTCTCGTAGTCTGCTGCACTTGGAAAAACAAATGGAACCAATTTCCTGCGGCGGAGAAAGCTAGGCTAAAATCAAGACAGGGGGTGAAAACCCCCGGAATGGCCAAAGTCGATGTGATCGACCCAGAAACACTAGAGAGCGTGAAGAGAGATGGAAAATCTCTAGGAGAGATCGTACTAAGAGGTGGGTGTTTGATGTTGGGTTACCTCAAAGACCCCGAGAACACCTCAAAATCCATGAAGAACGGGTGGTTTTACACGGGCGACGTTGGCGTGATGCACCCAGACGGGTACTTGGAGGTCAAGGATCGGTCTAAGGACGTGATCATCAGCGGGGGGGAGAACCTGAGCAGCGTGGAGGTGGAGTCCGTGCTGTACACGCACCTGGCGGTGAAGGAGGTGGCGGTGGTGGCGCGGCCGGATGAGTTCTGGGGCGAGACTCCTTGTGCGTTTCTGAGCTTGAAGGAAGGCGTGACCGAGAAGCCGACGGAAAAGGAGGTGATCGAGTTCTGCCGGGCGAAGATGCCGCGCTACATGGTGCCCAAGACGGTGGTGTTTATGGAGGAGCTGCCGAGAACCTCCACCGGGAAAATACAAAAGTTTGTGCTGAGAGAGACGGCCAAGACTATGGGGCCTTCCAAGATAAGTAGGCTATAGTGAGTCAATTCGGGGTAAGGTCCGAGTCTATAGATTTTCGGTCATGATTACGTCAGAATTTGTCATATCAAAAGTACACTGCTTGGTCCCAAATTTATTTGGCAAGATAAAAGTAAGTCATAAACCTTTACTTGTATAAACTACAATTAAGTTGTATGTCGATATAGTTAGGTGGAACCAACCACGTTTTCGGAATTGTTGGTTATGGTTTCGCAATCGTTGATTCTCGATTCACCGAAATTAGAGGTGTTGATCGGTTGGGGGTTAGGCGGTTAACTGCCGGTCGTAACCACGTTGACCGGCGGTCACGGTTAAAACCGTAACCGTCAACCGGTTTCCGGCGGTTAGGTTACGGTTAACCAAACCGTTAACCTTAATCGCCGCGGTTAATCGGCGGTTAACCGATTTTAAAAATTTATTGCTTTATCTATCCATACTTTCAATTTCATGTTAATTTGCATTATTTAGGATTTTATGCATAGTTGTACCTTGTGCTTGCATGCTTGTACTTGGTGAAACAATGCATTTTTTGCTTATTTTCATTATTGCTTTGCATTTTCATTTCGAGGCATACGACGAGGCATCCTACCAACTTGCACTTTCAATTTCTAGTTTAGTTTAGATATTTTAATTGCTTTATTTTCATTTTCCTTTTATTTTCCAAACTTGAAACACATTGAATACTTCAATTGAATCGAAATCCG
>BMAC01000240.1:106209-126219 GCA_014905375.1 Phtheirospermum japonicum
CGGATTTCGATTCAATTGAAGTATTCAATGTGTTTCAAGTTTGGAAAATAAAAGGAAAATGAAAATAAAGCAATTAAAATATCTAAACTAAACTAGAAATTGAAAGTGCAAGTTGGTAGGATGCCTCGTCGTATGCCTCGAAATGAAAATGCAAAGCAATAATGAAAATAAGCAAAAAAAGCATTGTTTCACCAAGTACAAGCATGCAAGCACAAGGTACAACTATGCATAAAATCCTAAATAATGCAAATTAACATGAAATTGAAAGTATGGATAGATAAAGCAATAAAAGTTGACATGAAAGTTTAAAATTTTAAGGAAAATAACAAGCAATAAAGAGTAGATCTAAGATTTAACCTAAAACTATGCATGAAAATAAAATTGCAAATAAAGCATAGCTAAAACTCAAAATCAAGACGATCTAAGACCCGATCTATGATCTAGATGTGTCAGTCATCTAGATTCCATAGCCAATTCTTAAGATCAAGCAAGAAATCAAGGTGTTAAGACAAAAAACATAAAATGAAGAACAAACATGGAAACAAACCATAAAACATGAAATTGAAAGGAAACTTACTTGAATTAAGAAATGAAACAAAGTTTGAATGTAATTGCATCAAAAGTAATAATTCAAAAGAGTATTTGGATTCTTCTTAGACTTACAAACCCAAGAAGGTGCTTGAAATTAAATCTAATCAAAAAAGGAAATTACATCAAAACTTGAAATTAAATCTAAAAACTAAGAAAGAGAAAATTATCAAGAGTTTGAGAGAAATTTGATCCCAAACCCTAGCTTGGGTTGGGAGGAGAGTTGTTTTACAAAAATGAGAGTTGTAGTCTATATATACTAATTTAATTGGGTTTAAATGGGCTAAATTAGCCAAAAAGGCTTGATTTTCCTAGGTTTGACCCAGGTTTGACCCAAGTGGCGTGAGCGGGCGCGAGGCAAGGCGTCGCTCGGCGCGAGAGGGCGCGAGGCATGGCGTCGCTCGGCGCGAGTAGGCGCGAGGCGTGGCGAGTGGGCGCGAGGCTAGGCCAGCATTCCAGAAAGTTTGGGCATTTTTGAGCCTCTCTTGGCCTGAATTTAGATCCTTAATGCCTTGGCCTATGAAATAGGAATTTTGAACATAAAAACCCAAGAATTTCACCAAATCTCAAGGTAATTAAACTCATTCAACCAAATTAAATATAAAATTAACAAGAAACATAAAAAACAAGAAAATAAGAAAAACGACCTAAAAACCTAACGAAAAACTACTCAAAACTACTAAAATTAATATAAAAATCTATATAAAAATACGAAGAAAAACACAACAATTACAAGCAAAACAACTACCCCACACTTATTGGTTTGTTCGTCCTCGAACAATGAAAAGAATCGAGATTGTACATGCAATGAACATTGTGTATAAAGAAAAATCCTTGTGCTTATCCTTATTAATACGAGGATAGTATCAACACAACTCGTTATCGTCAAGCATTGCTCGTATTACTCCTTCTCAAATGCAAGCCAAGTCGATGACTTCCTCACAAATGGAATTTTGAGGGTGTTCGCTCAATTCGCTCAAGTGTTTAGTATATAGGACGTGTATACGCTCGAATCGGACAATGCATGCACTCGTCAAAATTTCACAAATCGGACGCTCAAAATTGCTCATAGTACCTGACCAAGTAAGAATCGAAAGAGGTCTTTATTATGGGTTGTAATGTTGGTTCTTTGGTAAGGTATGGAACATATGGATATAGTGGCTAACACACGATCAAACGTGATCAATAACGCACAAAATCCTAATTTCTAAAACCCGAAGTTTAAAACCGCTTCACCTTTCCCATTTTGCCAAACTTTCATTCGAAACCCTTTCTTCTTGCACACTCTTTCCCGACATTTATTTCATAACACATAGAAACTTTTTGAATTTGTTTCTTTTTGCTAAACTTAGCCCTTTTTTGAATTAGGCTTATCATTTGAAAGCACGCTTTATCAATTTCCATGAATTATGTTGGAGTATTATTCTTTTTCTCTTTTTTTGTATAAACAACTCAAAACCCGAAACCCACAATCGATTTCCCTCACATTTCTCGTCAACTAACATTAAACTCTCTCACCTCATAATTATGAAGATACAAGAGCTAAAATCGAGTTCGGCTAACAAGAAACGGGATAAAGGCTCAAGGGGGGCTCATTTGGGATTTTTAAGTAGCTTACATATATGAATATGGCCGAAACAAGGGCGATATATGTGCCTCGGGGTCATTTTTCAAATTCAATCATGTACGAGCAAAGTCAAACCTCCTCAATGCAATTTCCATAAAAATGCAAGCAAGCCGATAAATCACACAAGGCTACTCACTAGTTTGCACCGAATTTGAGAGCAAAATCAAAAGAGCTTTTAGAGGTTTGCAATCTTTTCATGAGAAAATGTTGATTATATATATATATATATATATATATAGGTGGGTTTGGACGAAGCACAAAAATTCAACCCCTCACACAAGAGGCCATAAACATTCAAAAACCCGACAAGTAAACTATTCAAACTTCCAAGCACGTGGAGTTGTTCTACAATGAAATAAAGACACAAAAACGACCCAAAAATCGACTCAACCATATAAATGTGCAAATAGTAAGTGTCACTTCGCCAAGAATGCGTCACTTCGCCAAGGCTCGAGTTAAGAACCACAAATCTCGCTTGACAAAAACTGGGACCCTAACCACCTACTCACCCCACACTTAAACGCGTTTTAATGAAAACTAAGTAAAAGGAGGGGGAATAGAAACTTCCTTAATCGAGCGAGTTTTGGTCGAACTCGGTGGGGTCCACCTAGGCATCTAAGCAATTCAAGCGAAAATCAAGCATGGCTAGTATCTCCCTGCTTCATGAACGCTACCACTTTTATCAATCGTCCAATGGTCGGCGTCGGAAAATAAAACCTAGAAAAGAAAATCACACAAAAAACAAAAACATAATAAAATATGTAAATAAAACGAAAACAAAGGTTCAAAAGAACCAAAACAATTTTTTTTTCCAATTTTTCAATTTTTTAAATGTTTTTGAATTTTCATAAAATGAGAAAATAAGAAAGAAATAAACGAGAAGAACTTGGGTTGCCTCCCAAGAAGCGCTTGTTTTACGTCATTAGCTCGACGTACTCCATTTTTGGTCAAGGAGGGAAGATAACGGGAGTGTCCACCAAAACAATCTCCTCCTTGTCGGGAGGATCCACTCTTTGGAACGTCTTTGGTGCATTGCATAGCTCGTATAAGATCCGACAAATAGCAAACGATCTAAACGGGCAATGGATGCTCATCTCGGTTAGGTCCTCGGGTGGAATGGTTGTTTTGAAGTGGCCCGACGACTCATCCCAAGAACAAAAGGAGTAATGGCCGGTTAGCTTGTTCAATCTTTTATCGAAAAATGGGGAAGGGAAATGATCTCTCTTGGTAGCCACTTTCAACTTCTTAAAATCGATCAACGTCCTCCAACCCATTGTAGCCCTCGTGGCCAACAACCCTCTTTCTTTATCATCAAGAACTAATAAGCCACTCGTCTTGGGCACCAAGTCAATGGGCTTCACCCACTCACTTTTGGACATCACGAACATCAAGCCCTCCAATAACAACCTCCACGTCCCGGCTTTCACCATTTCATTCAGAATCAAATTCAAAGGGCTAACTCTCTCAACCACTCCGGGTTTCCAATCAATAGCACCCTTAAGAATTGTAAACTCTTCAACCATCCTCTCCTCTTTTTTTTCTCGATGCGAATTTGCAAGGATGGTAATTGAATTTCTCTCCTCATCCTCCTCAAGATAATCGTCAATTTCTCCAAGCTCATCATCAATAACCCCCACCTCCCCCTCTAAAAATTCGTCGTTGCCCTCAATGACCCGAAAACAATCTTCGTCAAACAAGTCTTGGGCACGTAGAGGCACAATGGACTCATCATTTAGAAAAGGGGCTCATCCTCTCTACATCCCTCAATATCGACGTTCGGGCCAACCACCTCCTCATTGGTCTTTTCCTCCATATAAGCTCGCTCGACTATACTTTCTATCATGTCCATATATATCCGATCGATAATAGAATCTTTTGAAAGGGAAGGCAAAGTGAGGTCCACGGGGGTGGAATCAAGAGAAGGAAGAACACTCGGATTTGAAAGCACATCATCTTCCGAAGGAGAGACGACTGTATTGTCAACCACCCCACACTTATCGAGGATCATGATCGGAGTAGCCGGACAAAATAGGCCCATGTGAGGAGTTACAAGAGGAGGAAGAGTCGGCGGCGGGCACGGGCTAGATAACGTAGCAAGGCGAGCCTTCATATCCGCTATCTTCTTTATCAGCTCAAGCTCCCGAGAAGACGAAACCTCCCCCGCTTCAATAACATTTGAATATATTGCTCGAGAAGATGTTCGCTCGGGAGGGCCACTTTGGACAATATAGCTCGCACCTCCAAACAACTCATACGGATCGGAGTTTGGAGCACTAGAGGAGCCACCAACCGGGGTAAGATTGACATCATAAACCGTCACCACAAATGGTCGGCTAACATCTCTCATCGTGCGGATGGGAGGGCGAATTGCAACAATGGAGCTCGGTCCTCCAAACAACTCGTAAGCCTCGAGATCCTTAGGGGAATAAGCCATGCTTGCCTTAGAATACGTCGCTTGCGAAGATTTTGGCTCGGGAGGATGAAACGTCCCCAAAAATGGTTTGTTGAAATCTGTCATAGTGCGAACGGGGGGGGGGGGGGGCGGCTGCATCGGATCTCAAACCTCCAAAGTACGCATAAGCATCGAGATCTTGGGCATTAGTAGCGGCACCAACGGAGGCTTGATTGAAATTGGGAGGATGAGAATCGCCATACGAGCCGGGATTCGGATATCCACCACCCACATGTCCACTCGGAGTCATCGGCATAGGAGTGAAATTGTAACCGGGTGAGGTTCCATATAGGCCGGGGTTCGGGCTCGGCATATTCGGATAATTTTGTGTAGCACCATAGTCATTCGAGCCGGAAGTCGGGGCTTGCACGTTCGGAGAGGAATATGGAGCTTGCATGTTCGGATAGGAGTTCGGAGCTCCATAACCACCCGAGGAACCATTCCCGCACGAGAAACTATCAAACCCGACATGGTTTGCACCATGCCCTCCCATGTTGGGTTGCCCATAACCAGAATTACCATTTGCAACGTGGTTTGCACGATACCCTCCCACGTTGCCAAGGCCATTATACATCATTCCAATCCCGACATGGTTTGCACCATGCCCTCCCATATCGGGAATATATCCACCAAAGCAAGAAGTACCTAACATACTTAAGAAAAATGTCAAATAACAAAGCAAGCTAAAAACACAATGAAACTACAACAAGATCAAAACCTGAACCAAGCCGAGTCACAACAGCGCCATTTTGTTAGAAGAGTTTTAGTGGTGATGAAATATATCAACGGGTACATGGCTCGGTATTATCGGATTTCGACTCAATTGAAGTATTCAATGTGTTTCAAGTTTAGAAAATAAAAGGAAAATGAAAATAAAGCAATTAAACTATCTAAACTAATCTAGGAACTGAAAGTGCAAGTTGGTAGGATGCCTCGTCGTATGCCTCGAAATGAAAATGCAAAGCAATAATGAAAATAAGCAAAAACAAGCATTGTTTCACCAAGTACAAGCATGCAAGCACAAGGTACAACTATGCGTAAAATCCTAAATAATGCAAATTAACATGAATTGAAAGCATGGATAGATAAAGCAATGAAAGTTGACATGAAAGTTTAAAATTTTAAGGAAAATAACAAGAAATAAAGAGTAGATCTAAGATTTAACCTAAAACTATGCATGAAAATAAAATTGCAAATAAAGCATAACTAAAACTCAAAATCAAGACGATCTAAGACCCGATCTATGATCTATATGTGTCCCTCATCTAGATTCCATAGCCAATTCTTAAGATCAAGCAAGAAATCAAGGTGCTAAGACAAAAAGCATAAAATGAAGAACAAACATGGAAATGAAGAACAAAGCATGGAAATAAAGCATAAAACATGAAATTGAAAGGAAACTTACTTGAATTAAGAAATGAAAGAAAGTTTGAATGTAATTGCATCAAAAGTAACAATTCAAAGGAGTATTTGGATTCTTCTTAGGCTTACAAACCCAAGGAGGTGCTTGAAATTAAATCTAATCTAGAAAGGAAATTACATCAAAGCTTGAGATTAAATCTAAAAACTAAGAAAGAGAAAATTATCAAGAGCTTGAGAGAAATTTGATTCCAAACCCTAGCTTGGGTTGGGAGGGGAGTTGTTTTACAAATATGAGAGTTGTAGTCTATACATACTAATTTAATCGGGTTTAAATGGGCTAAATTAGCCAAAAAGGCTTGATTTTTCTAGGTTTGATATAGTATTGACCAAGGTTTGACCCAGTGGCGTGAGCGGGCGCGAGGCAAGGCGTCGCTCGCCGCGAGAGGGTGGTCGGCAAGGCGTCGCTCGGACAATGATCTAAAACTCAAAATCAAGATGATCTAAGACCCGATCTATGATCTAGATGTGTCACTCATCTAGATTCCATAGCCAATTCTTAAGATCAAGCAAGAAGTCAAGGTGCTTAGACACAAAGCATAAAATGAAAAACAAAGCATGGAAATAAAGCATAAAACATGAAATTGAAAGGAAACTTACTTGAATTGAGAAATGAAACAAAGCTTGAATGTAATTGCATCAAAAGTAACAATCCAAAGGAGTATTTGGATTCTTCTTAGGCTTACAAACCCAAGGAGGTGCTTGAAATTAAATCTAATCTAGAAAGGAAATTACATCAAATCTTGAAATTAAATCTAAAAACTAAGAAAGAGAAAATTATCAAGAGCTTGAGAAAAATTTGATCTCAAACCCTAGCTTGGGTTGGGAGGGGAGTTGTTTTACAAAAATGAGAGTTGTAGTCTATATATACTAATTTAATCGGGTTTAAATGGGCTAAACTAGCAAAAAGGTTTGATTTTCCTAAGTTTGATCCAGTATTGACCCAGGTTTGACCCAGTGGCTTGAGCGGGCGCGAGGCAAGGCGTCGCTCGGGGCGAGAGGGCGCGAGGAAAGGTGTCGCTCGGCGCGAGAGGGTGCGAGGCAAGGCGTCGCTCGGCGCGAGAGGGCGCGAGGCGTGGCGAGTGGGCGCGAGGCTAGGCCAGCATTTCAGAAAGTTTGGGCATTTTTGAGCCTCTCTTGGCCTGAATTTTGATCCTAAATGCCTTTGCTTATAAAATAGGAATTTTTAACATAAAAACCCAAGAATTTCACCAAACCTCAAGGTAATTAAACTCATTCAACCAAATTAAATATAAAATCAACAAGAAACACAAGAAACAATAAAACAAGAAAAATGACCTAAAAATCTAACGAAAAAGTACTCAAAACTACTAAAATCAATATAAAAATCTATCTAAAAAACCGAAGAAAAACACAACAATTACAAGCAAAACACGTGGAAAGCTCTCAAATACAACTAAACTTCTCATCTTCATCTACCGTCGGCGTCGGGACCGGCGGCCAAGGTACGGGTTCTTCTAGTTTATTTCAATATACCGAAAGTGGTCATCGAAAGTTTCTTGCAAAATTTGTTTCCATTATGAGTATTCCTTTTAATCATGCGAGTAGTAATCATTATGAAAATTATACTAGGGGTGCATTTAATCCATCTAGCACTAGTATTTCACGAAATAAATTGACTCGCGATGTTGAAAAAATGTCGGTGAGTATAAATTGAATTTGATTTCAATATTTGATAGTTTGCCTCATAGTGTCTCTAAATGTTTGGATATTTGGTCGGATTCTTTTAAAAATCATAACTATATGGGAATTACTTGCCATTGGATTGATAATTCTTGAACTTTGTAAAAACGTTTAATTGCATATAGAAAGTTTGATAGTCAACATACGGCGGTGAATATTTCGCGCAAAATATCCACTGTTTTGTCCGAGTATCATTTAACTAACAAAGTATTTTCAATTTCATTTGATAATGTCTCCGCTAATACGGCTAGTTTACAATTGTTAAAAATTACTTGTCAACCCGCTATTGGCGGCAAATTGTTTCATGTTAGATGTATTTGTCATATTTTGAATTTATGTGTTCAAGATGGTTTAACTCATTTTAAATCTAAAATTCAACCGATTAGGAGTGCTATAACTTATTTACGAAACCACGATTCGCTTCAAAAAGAAATGGCGAAGATTTTGTAAGGCTAATCAATTGCATCCAAAAAAAGTTTCATTAGATGTGCCAAATCGTTGGAACTCTACTTATAAATTGCTTAATGATACTTATGAATATAGAGATGCATTGTGTTCATTTTTTAATAATGAAGATGTCGATTTCGCTTTATTTCCGTATATGTGAGATGATTGTTATAATATGAAAAATGACTACGGTGCCGTGAAAGCACCATACCTCCCAGCCCCCCTGCATTTACATCCCTTGATCTTATCATTATCCATAACCAACTTTGAATCTAATGGTTCTGATTAAGTGGGGAATGGTACCTTCACGGCACCGTAGAAGTCCCCTATAATATGATCTCTCTTTTAAAAACTTTTAACGATGCCACCGTGGCTTTATCCGTTGTTTATTATCCTACCTCCTCGATGTTTGTTGATCATTGTATTCAAATAGTACTTGTTAGTACTTCTTTACTCCATAAATCTTAATTGAGTGAATGTATCGATAGTATGTTGAGTAAATGGGTCAAATATTTTTATTACATTCCCGAGATTTTTTTGTTTGCAAAAATTTTAGACCCGGATTATCGGATGGAGGGTTTACAAAATTTACTTAAAGTTTATTATGATGCATTAGGACCTTTTTTAGAAGTTTCAAATCTTCCAATTCCTAGCCCTCTTAGTGTTGCTCACGAAGCAAACCTATCTTTAGTTCAACTTTTTAAAGATTACAATGAATTCTCAAGTGATGATGTTAATGTGTCCCCTTCCCCCAACACTTCTAATACAAGACCCAACGACCCTCGAGTAGCTCTAGCCTCATATATGAGGTTGATCGAAGATACTAAACGAAAACGGCAAAAGGCTAGTGCTAGTCAGTCAATGGAATTAGACAGTTATTTAGGGCCTTTTGAACCGACTTCGGTTCCAAAAAAGTCCGATGGTGTTACTAACGATCTTGTGCAGTTTTGGTCGAAAATGACCATTATTTTTCCCACACTCTCTAGGATTGCCAAGGAGGTTCTTGTCATTCCTGTTTCAACAGTTTCTGTTGAACAGGCCTTCAGCACGGGAGGCTATATGTTAGATGAGCGTCGGTCTACCTTAACATCCAAAACTCTTGAAAATCAAATGTTGATGAACGATTGGGTGAAGCCGAATCGCGAGAACAAGAAATGCAATTGGATGAAGGTGAAGAGAGTGACTATTACGAGACCACTTCGGGAAGCAACGACAATGACGAATAGGTAAGTAGGTAAGTGAGGTAAGTAAAAGAACTAAGTGGACTTTGATTCTTTTTCGAGGATACGTAGGCAATTTAATTCTAATATTAAAAGTTAAAATTTAATTTTAATTTCTAATATTAGAATTAAATTCAAGTCCTTTTTTTTAACTTGTTTTTTTCAAACAAAAAAATTTGGAACTACGTGGACTTTGATTCCTTTACAAGGATATATAGGCAAGTTAATTCTAATATTAAAAGTTAAATTTTTTATTTTTAATATTAGAATTAAAATCAAGTCCTTTTAAAAAAATATTTTTTTTAAACTTTTTACTTCAAAAAAATCTTATAATTTAATTTGTAATGGGAATTTGTTGTGTTATCTTCAAATAAATGTCATCATCTTATTAAATTTGATTGTTTGTAAATATTAGCATTAAAATCAAGTCCTTTACATTTATTTGTTTCAAAATAAATAAAAACTTATTACTTAAAAATTCAAAATTTATTTATCTAATTTTCATTCCATTTAAGTTTCAATTATTCAATTTTTATTTAAATTTCTAACTTTAATTTAGATTTTTTTTTTTATAAAAATCGGCGGTTAACCGCCTGGTTCGGTTAACCGGTTTAACCGTAACCTTAACCGGTTCTCAACCGGTTAGGTTACGGTTAAACAAAATCCGGTTAACCTAACCGTCAGTTATTAACCGCCGGTTAATTAACCGGACGGTTAATAACCGGATTAACACGTCTACCCGAAATGTAGAATCATAACAGGAATCATGGTTTTACAGTTCCAATTTCGATTATGATTTTAACTACAATTGTCTATCTTTTTATTTCTTTATTTTTAATTTTTATTTTTTAACATTATTTAAATCCTAAACAATATTTTTAATTATATATAATTTATACTATTATTTATAAATATAATACATTATATAATATATATATAAGAAAATAAAGATAAATAAAAGAAATCAAGGAATTGCAGGTTTAATAGTCGGTTTCGAGCCGATTCCATTCCCGATTCCGAAATCGTAGATTCTATGATTTTTGAAAATCGAGAACCACAACTGAACCCTTTAAAGCCAGTTCCGATTTTGTAACCGTTGACCACGGTTCTAATTTTTGAACCGTTGACTTCGATTCCGCTTACGATTTTTTGTCCGGTTTCGATTCCGTTTGGCCAGGTTTAGACCTCACCACAAGAACTATCAGTTTACGCTTCCCCAAAACGGGAAACCGTAATCGGAATCTTGGCCTTACGGTTCTAGTTCCAAAATCGAAAGCGGCAGTTTCAGTACAGTTTTGGTTACAGTTCCGAATATGGTTTTGGAACTGCCTATTCCATGTTTTTTTAAAAATTCAAACTGTAATCGAAACCTTTAGGCCTGCTTGCCCTAACATTTGGAATACTGGATCCGATATTTCGAATACCGAATACTCATTTATTCTAAAATTCTAAAATTAAATACTCAACCAACAAGTTCTTATAATTAAATAATTAAATACAACTACATACAATATTGTAATAAAACATTATTTACTTTTCAAACATGATTTGATATCAATACAATATAATAATATATTACCATCCACTTTTCAAATATGATTTGACGTCAACAGTAAAAAGTAAAAAATTATGAATCAAATAACAAATAAATATTCTTACTATTAATAGTATTCACAGTACCACATAATTATAAATATGGGGATTTTAAATTACAACGAATATAGTCCAAATAGGACCCAAAGTTGGTTGCGATTCTAAAACTATTTACAACAATTTCAATTTTGAATTATTTACGGTGCAATTACGATTTTTAACCAGTCTCCACTTTCATTTAACCAAGTCTATGTCTACACTACATTTCAACGAGCTGTTCTAGTTATTGATCCATCTTTGAGCATATAATGTATTAATTTAACTATCTCATAAAGATCTTACTTTTAACATACATATTATTATATATATATAATTCAAAATTTGCATCATCTTCTTTCTTTCTTAGTTTTTTTTCTAAAGTATGTATTACTTTATATATTTATAATAAGCAAAATAATCTTTAAATAATATTTATTAAAAAGATTCGTCTATAACATAATTAAAATTAAACACTTAATATATAATCAAAATCTGGATTTGAAAAATAAAATTGAGAATTTCAATAAATTTTTGGCTCAGCCCTAATTGTGGTAGATTTTATTCTTTTCTGTGTTTTATATTTTTAAAGATAATGTTTTTCTTTATAATAATATAAATTATACCCATATTCGGTTTTATATATTCTTCATTTAAAAATAATAATAAAGAAATATTATATTTTCTATGCGACCAAAAATATTGGTGCTTCAAGAATAGGGGGTACTGACCTTATACGTGTGATCAGCGACCTAAATAACCTCGAATAATCGTGCAGAAACCTGACTGATCTCCAAAAGACTCCTGGCGACCTGTTAGATCCTGCAAAACAAAACTCAGCCAAGGCGGAGGATGGCCCCGGCGTAGGCCCTCCGATGCCTAAGTCAAATAAGGTTTAATAAATTGGCGACAACCTTTAAATGAGAGAGATCTCAAAAACATATATAAGATGTAAATTTTAGAGAGAAAGAATGAGGCCTCAGTCCTCTTTATAAAGACAAGAGAAGTATTCCCCATATAGGGTTTCCCGCTCCTATCATAAATAACACAACCGACTCAAAATTAGGATTACTCATGTATGTTAAATTCTCGTAATTGATAGAACTCTTGCTGAATTAATATATTAGCCATGGGCTAATAAACCTACTCATACGATTTAGTCCGCTGGGACTTCATAAAGTAGCATTTGTTAGCCCATCAAGACCCAGATCAGAAAGCCCAACCCCAACGCCGAGCTACCACTCAACGTCGAGCTGGTATAATAGTACTTATTTCAAACGAGGTCGCTACCTCACATAAGAGCTCGCCACTCCTATGCAATAGGTCGCTACCCTTCAAAACAACTCACCTAACTCCCAGAAGGGTTGCTCCTTCTAACAAATGAGATTTCTTACTAAGCTTACCTACTAAAATCCTCGTAAATACCTTTATGTTGGCGACGTGGATATTTGATGTCGTATCAGCTAGGCCCCCAAGTAGAATGTAATCATGAATAAAACCCAAAAAAGTCAATCCAGCATGGTAAGGCGTGAAAGCATCAACCATCAATTCTCACTTAATATCATTAAATGTGTTTCTGCACTATGTCGGACACGTGTTACCAACCTATTAACTCGTAGTTTATTTAATCCAGCTGGCCCTAATGCGAACAAAAAGATTGGTGCTTCAAGAAATAGGGTAGTGACCTCAAATATGTGATCAGCGACCTGATAGATTTTCAAAAAACTCCTAGCGACCTGATCAAACCTGTAAAACAGAACCAAAGCCGAGCGGCCCCGGCGTAGGCCCTCTGATGCTTAAGTCAGATATTATTTGAGAGAGATATACAAGAGCTTAATAGTATGCAAGAGCTAAGAGATAAGAGATGTGTTCAGAGAGCGTGTTCCCAATAAACAAAAGACGTATTCCCAATCTAGGGTACTTGTCACATGTGTAAGAGCTCGTCTCTTCTAAAGGAGAGGTCGCCATAAATCCATAAATCCATTAATCCATGATAATTAGAGATGAGCGAAAGATAGGATCACTTATAAGGGCATGTTAGTGCCTGAGATATCATGAGAGATCATGAGATGAGAGCATGAGGGGAGATGTGAGAGCATGAGATGTCTGAAATAAGAGCCCGAACCCCCTATTTATAATATTATTTAGACCTCTCCACCTGTTAATAGGATTCCTTCCCAAGGTGGGATTAAATCTTCTAATTGTACCCAATCTCCATAATTAGGAAATATTCTCATATTAGGATTCCTACTTCCCATAATTCCATAATAACCATAAATGTATATTATCATATACGCCGGGATCTAGAACCTTGTACCCCTTTCGTTACTTTATTACCATATATAATCAAGTCGACTTTTGATGTCGTATCAGCTAGTCCCCCATATTCTGGCTGATTGTGGTACGAAATCAGGTAGAATATATAATAAATAAAAATAACATCAGCCGAAAAAACATAAACCATTTATTCGACCTAAAACAGGTCGGTCAAAAAGTCATTCCATACCATAACCATAGCCATGAAATATTACTCAAGCATCGTCTTATAACCATAAACCATTTCGTTAGTCCGCCGGGACTCCATACCATAATCCATAATTGCCCACCAGGGCCCAAGATTGTGTTAATCATAACGGCCAGCTCTCAATACCGAGATGTTATAATACCATTTACTTCATAAGAGCTCTCCGTCTCGCATAAGAGCTCTCCGTCTCGCATAAGAGCTCGCCACGCTTATATGAGAGGTCGCTGGCCCCGCAAGCAGGTCGCCCTCCTCGGAGAATGATTGCACCTTCCAAAAGAAGAGGTCGCTTACTAAATTCACACAGTACCTTCTTGTCCACTAACCTAAGATCAGGTGGTTGAGACAATCACCATACATTAGACCAGGTAGAACCATAGTAAACCAGAATCATATAAAACCACATATAACCAAGAAAAATCATTCAGTCCCCCAAGTTTGAATAATTTGAACCAAATAAAACATTTAAACCATGCACAAGCCAGGTCACATGAACTCAATAAGTCTTGACCATAGACGATTAAGAAAACCACTTAGTCCCCCAAGCTAATGCAACTAGGCAATACAACCAAGTTACGTAAAACATTAAGCCCCCCATCTTAAATAATGCAAACAAGGTATCCCATTATAGTCACATCAAATCAAAACCAAACAAGGCATACGATGCGAGCATAAAAACTGCTAAGTCACAACACCACATAGTTATATTAACACAAACTATACCACGTAATCAATCTCATTTAAAAGCTCATAATCAAAGTCGTAAAGAACATGTAAGTCAAACATGCTCTTCACATAAACAAAACATCAAGGAATATGTAAATCAAACATATTCAAAGACAAAAATTTCAAAGTACATGTAAATCAAACACGCTTTCTACAACAAAGGATATGTAAGTCAAACATATCTCTTACGTAAGACCATCCATCCATTACCATATCCAATGAAAGTGTCAGCCAATAACCATATCCATAAAATATCGCCAACTTAATGAAAGCGTCAGCCCATAACCATGTCCATAAACCATTGCCGACCTAATGAAAGCGTCAGCCCATAACCATGTCCATAAACCATTGCTGACCTGAAGAAAGCCTCGGGCTTTAATCATAAAAACCATATTGGACCATAGAATCTGTAGATGATCTGTCCTGTGTAATGAGGTCACAAGAGTAAAGTTGAGCTCGCAGGCTGAGGTCGCAGCATGGATAATGTGGTGCACATGTTCGTATCCTTATAGTATTTGGAAACTCAAGATCCAAGAGTTTTGCGACTAAGCTGACAGGGAAGGCGCATAGAGTATTTGGGTCGATGAGTGAAGCACTTGTATCAGTCCATGAACCAAAACGCGCAACGAGCCGGCTTGCTCCGATGCGGGCAAAAGTCCCAGCGTTTAGCACCATCATCCCGGTGTCGGAAGATCCGATAAAAACTCAAGCAAGGTAGATTAAGGAAATATAAAACCCTCCCTTTAAGAGGTTTCAACGAGCTTACCTGATACGTAATCATATTGATTCCATAAGAAAGTTTACCTCTCCTCGATTATTCAACTGCGCGACCTCTTTAGTTTCAAGATGAAAAACTTCACAATAGCATATCCTTGAATATGAGACCTCGTCGTGTTTAGTTGAGTCGATCATCACCGAGTTAGATGTAGAAAAAATCATAAATTAACCCTTGATGGGCGTGCCTCCATTGGATATTGAATTTGATTCTCTTTCACTTTATTTGTTTCGTAAGTCCCCCTCTTTCCATAAAAGAACCCACGAATGAAATAGGTAATCAAAAGATATTACCCACATACCCATGAATTTAATACATAAAGCTGATCCTACAAAATTAATTATGGAACACAATTGACATATCAATCCACATGAAAGTCAAATCGTGCAACCAATTTATCAAGCTTCATGCAATTAATACTATCCCACATAGCCATCATAAATTCAAAAATAATATTTCTCAATTATGATAAGTAAAAGACACCATCAAATTTTGAAGGTCATAAAGAATTATGACATATATGTGAGGGTTCCATAATCAATTAAATTATGTATTCTCACGTCTTTCGCTCAAGAACTCGATGTCCCCCGTATTCCCACAGACAGTGCCACATGATGCGATCAAAAGATTGGTGTTTCAAGAAATTGGGTACTGAACTCAAATATGTGATCAGCGACCTGATAGATCTCCAGAAAGCTCCTAGCGACCTGATCAAACCTGCAAAATAGAACACAAGCCGGGCGGCCCTGGCGTAGGATCTCCGATGCTTAAGTCAGATATTATTTGAGAAAGATATACGAGAGCTCAATAGTGCGCAAGAGATAAGAGATAAGAGATGTGTTCAGAGAGCGTGTTCCCAATAAACAAAAGACATGTTCCCAATCTAGGGTACTCATCACCTGCGTAAGAGCTCGCCTCTTCTAAAGTAGAGGTCTCCATAAACCCATAAACCCATGAGTCCATGGTAATTAGAGATGAGAGAGAGACACGATCAGTTATAAGGGCATGTAAGTGCCTGAGAGATCATGAGATGAGAGCATGAGGGGAGATGTGAGAGCATGAGATGAGATCAGAAATAAGGGCCCGAACCCCCTATTTATAAGATTATTTGGACCTCTCCACATGTTAATATGATTCCTTCCCAAGGTGGGATTAAATCTCCTAATTGTACCCAATCTCCATTATTAAGAAATATTCTCATATTAGGATTCCTACTTGCCATAATTCTATAATAACCATAAATATATATTATTGATTTGCATCTTTTTGTACATATTTTCATTTTCGTTTTTGTTTCACGTTGCGTGTTTTTCGCTTGCTTTTTGTTGATTTAGGAGTCGGGTAGGCCGTTTTTCGTATTTTTAGATTTTCTTAGTTTTTGTACGTTTTTCTTATTTATTTTCGTAGTTTTTTCACGWTTCCYTTTTTCTCGGCCGTAGGARGTCCAAGCGGGGCCCACGCTCYTTGGAATCGTTGATACTCGACTCGGGATTAGAKAGACAAAGCAAGGAGGCYCAACGGACGAGGTTCGATAAACCGYCGGACGCYAAAAATACGAGAAATCAAGCCGGGCGCTGGTTTCCAGTCGACCGACTGAATGTTCAGTCGATCGACTGATCTTTAAGTCGATCGACTGAACCGGATGAAATCGACTGGATTCCAGCGAGTTTTGAAGATTTTGACATGGCAGTCGATCAACTGCCTACTTGGACGATCGACTGCAGTCGGTCGACTGGACCCCTCCGGAGATCGACTGAATTACAGGGCTTCAGGCCATTTTGATATTGCAGTTGATCGACTGCCGACAAGGCCGATCGACTGCCAGTCGATCGACTGAAAAGCAGATTTTTGAAGATATTAAGCAATCAGAACGTCATTTCAAGGAGAACAACTTGCATCAGAGCTTCTTCCCCAGGAAGCTCCTCCAAAAACCAGAAAAAGCAGCTTTTCATCTTTTTACTTCATTTTAATTCCTATAAATTCTAGTAATTAGATATAGATTAGTTAAGTTTAGATTTAAGCTAGTTTATGTTCAAGATTTGTTTCAAGCTATCTTTTGTGAAGATCCATCAACTTTTAAGCTTTCTCATTCAAGCTTTTGTGTAATCAACATTTGGTAACTTCTTTCCTTTAATTTAGTTTCATTTCCATGTTATTTCTTTTTAATATTGTGTTGTGCTTTGGATCATAGTTTAGTATCTCTTGTGTTTTTCAAACTTTCAATATCATTTTCTAGCTTTCTAGCTTATAAACTTATGCTTTTAAGTTATTAAGTTACAATCAATTTCTAAGTTAGTAAAAGTTTATTAAGATCCTCATCTTTAAGCCCTTAATTTATACTAAGTAATTATGTTGACTTATTCAAATAAGTTGACTTTAATTTTCCCTCCATTTTACTAATTTCAAATAATTAAGTTTTAATAAGTTAATTAGTTTAAATAGATCGTTTTTAATATCAGTTTTAATTTCCTTTAAATGTTTTAATGTTTTTAAATCTTAATTTTCAATTTCAATCCTAGTTATAGAAACCAAAAAATGATTATCGCTTTCTAGGTTTAAATTAGTTTAAGGAAAACCGACGATAAGAATGATAAAGAAAACCGAACGCCGATCACATCCATCCTCAAGAGACACGACTCGGGACAACTCACCGCACCTACAGTCGACTCCGTACTATTGCGGAGATGATTTCTAGAGCGTCGAGAAATCTTCGATCAAATTTTGGCGCCGTTGCCGGGGATGGATTAAGGCCAATGGCATTCTTAATAATTCTTATCGTCGTCGAAAATAATTAGTTAGCAAATTGTTTTACATTCGATACGCGTGATCTTTTTGTTGTTGTTGTGTATGCAGGGTAGACGATCGCTCAGACAGGAGTTGACTCCATTCTTGCCGAACCCCGAAAGGTTGCGACGAGACGCACGAGCCGCTTCAAGGCAAGACACGTCCGACGTCCCGTTGCCTCCTTTATTATCTTCGTCAATAGACGAGCAAAACATGGCCACTCCGTTTGAAAACCCGACGCCCCCTGCCCCTGCCCACGACAACCAAGGGGTTCCGCCTCCACCGGTGTCGACCGGCCCCGTAACGTCACCTCAAGCGGCGACTCATCAAGACCCACACCCGGTTTTCGCGACGACGTTCGACCAAGGGGGAAATGGTTTTACGAACCAAGACCCCCAAAGTTCGAACACACAGTTTCACGGGACGCCCTACCAAGGCCCGATAATCGAAGGGCCACCGTTCCCATATTAACCGCCGTTCCAAGTCCCGAGACAATTTCACCAAGGACCACACTACGCCCCTCACACGCACGAGCCTCGATTTTCGCATCCGACCGGGCCCATGCCTCAATTCCGAAATCCGATACCTCAAGACTATCCACGAGCGCCCGCCGTCAATGAAAATCCTTTTGCCGCTCGTGATATCGGAGGGCACCCTTTCGCCACTCCCGACGGGGGCCCGACCAACAGTATAAAAGAAGTGCCGAGGCCATACATGGGCGATTTCTCCTCTTGTATTCTATTGAGCCCCGAGGCTCTCGAATACGACTTGCGGCCGATAGACTTGAACCGACTACCTACGTTCCACGGCTTACCGAACCAAGATGCCCTGCAATTCCTACGAGTCTTTTCATATACGGTGTCGAGCTTTCCGCGCCAAGGGTTTCACATCGATCAAATTAAAATGAGGTGCTTCCCATACACGATGAAAGACAAGGCCGTGGACTGGCTCATGACCTTGCCGTCCGACTCCCTTACCAATTGGGACATGGTCACCGAGCGATTCATGGAAGAACACTATTCCCAAGAGAAGACGGCCGACTTTAGATCCAAGATTGCCTCGTTCCGACAAGCGAGCGACAAAAATTTCTACGAGGCATGGGAGCGATTCAAAGGGTATCTTACTAAGTGCCCACACCATCGGTTTACCGGCGACTTCTTGAATCAGTTTTTCTATAATGGATTGGCATTCGCATCGAAACGAATGGTGAACAATGCCGCCGGGGGGAATTTAGACGGCCGATCAACGAGGGAATTATACGACATCTTTGTAAACATGGCCGCCGATGATCAACGAATGAATATCTTGGAGCGGAAGGAGCACGTAAAAGAGGTCTCGACAAGTGCCGAGCCCGAGTGGGCCCGTAAGATCGCCGAACTAGAAAGCCAAATAGCCTCCCTCATTCAACCGCAACCTTTCCCGAATTCAATGGAGATTTGCCCCTCGTGTGGCACTTCGGGACATGGGGCAAGTGCATGCCCTAAAGCTTACGAACAACCGAGCGGATTCGACGAGCAAGCTTATGCGATACAAGGTTATCAAGGCTATCGACAAGGAGCTCCATACCTACGAAGGGACCATCCTAACTTTAGATACGGAGACACGTCCCAAGCTCTAATGCCACCCGGTTTTCAAACACACCAACATCGTTCTCAAGCCCCGATGGCACAACAAGCTCAACCACCGCGCCCTCAAATCCCGTACGCCGCTCGACCACCTTTTCCACCTCCTCAAGCACCGTTCCCGGCTCCCCACGAAAATCCAACYCCACGWCAATCAAACCTCGAATCCGTCTTATCCGAGCTAAGCAAACGACTCCTAAGTTTGGAGACACAAATGGGACAAATAGCTACGGACGTCAACGAGCTAAAACAAGCAAGGGACAAGGATAAGCTACCAAGTCAACCGGCCCAAGCCCAATCCGTTACCATTCTCCGAAGTGGCAAGGTGGTAGACAACAAGGTCGCCCTACCCGAGGACGGACCTTCGACGAGCATTCAAGAGGATCGTGCTACTCCGGACTCGAACGAGCCCGCAGCCGCTCCTAACCCTCCCACATCACTCTCTAGTGGCGAGGCGAAGGGGTCCCAGGCTGACGGGGGGTTACATAAGTCCGCC
>BMAC01000240.1:159573-176703 GCA_014905375.1 Phtheirospermum japonicum
TTTTTTACATTTTTGTTTTCATATAAAATACCAAAGAGGCTCCTTTTACCTCTCTTCGCGCCACAAGAAGCGCTTCTTAACAAACCCCTCACCTAAAGTTCATGAATGGCGAGCTAAATTCTTCTTTATCCGTAATACTTAAACATGGTCCTTTCTCACCGAGTGGTAAAACACAACTCCCAAACAATATGGACCACCTTTTTCTGAAAAATAGCCCATTCTCTACCAGAAATACTTGGATTTGCTCTTGGAATGGAGCAAACGTCCCTACGACGTGTTGAGGGTAACAGATTCAGAGCGAAGTCTCTCATTTGTGGTCTCAGCTCGCGACCTAAGGATTTGACCAGATCTGAGTTTGGTAGGTTCTTAAATTATCAAAAATTCATTCAAATTTACCCTTGTAATAAAATAACATATTTATTCCTTTATGTACGCAGATGACCTTATTGATAGCTGTCTGTCATCGAGCTCCTAGGGAGGTGCCACTATCCAAACTGATCCCAACCCTGCAATGATGTCAGCATTGTGAACTCCCATTATTGATGTGGACGAAGAGTTACAGCACGCCATGGCTGCGAGAGATGGTCATGAAGATCTTGCCAACCCGGAGGAACACCTGCCTCTTCGAGAGGTACTTAACAAGGGAAAAGGGAAATGAAAGGTCGGCGAGCGAACTCCCTTGCAACCGGCACCCCCAACTCCCAAACGGCGACATCTCCAAAAGCCATTTACTGCCTTTACTTCAAGTCTCCAAAACCTGGAGAAAAGTTTAGCTCAATGTGGTGGTGCCAAGGAGATCAAGTATTTTCTTCACATATATGCAGTAAGCCGGGTAACCTGACATTTCAAAATATCCCCTCTACGTTCCTTATAACATACTCAACTTATAACCCCCTTCTACCACTCCTTACTGACGCAGTTGGAACCCATGATGGCTAAGCTCTCGTATCACTTAACAGCGACGACCTCCGAGGGTGAGCTTTAGAAAATATGTGATGAGCTGGCGGCCCAGGCTGAAAAACAAACTCAACAGCTCTCCTTGAGACAAGGAGAATTAGATGAATCACGTTGCCAGCTAACAGCCCGGGAGAAAGATCTCAACATCGCTAAGAGCGATATGGAAACCATGAGGGATGAAGCCACCCAGCTGGGAGGTCGCCTGATGGAACTAGAGGGACAGCTGCGACATAATCAAGAGTAGATACAAGGTGCAATTCACTTGGCTCATGTGCACGGGGTTATTGAAGGTTGCTGCACTTTCTTGAAGAGTGACGTGGGTAAAAAGTTTGCGGATGCATACAGAGAGGAGCTGCTGAATGTATACAAGAACACCACTCACTTTTTGGGCAAAATGGGACGAGGAGGCCGAGAATGGGTCAAAATTGCTACGGAACGAATCAAGACCCAACTCATTAAGGCCAATATCTCATTCGAGACAGATACAAAGAATATAATTGATGAGCTAGCCAACTTCTTCTTTCAGAAAGGCGACCGGAGCCAGCCCCCTACAACGCAATGGTGGATCCCTTGCAAGGGAAATGCTATTTTAAAAGCTGGGCTGGTTGCTGAGTTAGAAGCCCCTATAGACGAGCTAGTGCCTGATTGCCATACTGCTTAAACATAACATCTCTCCTATAACTTGATTTGTGTACCCGTTTGATTTCGAATGGCTATATGTGAACAAATAACTTGATATGCACTTTTCAATTTCATTATGCTCGATCAACCTTAGCACAACCGGCCATAATATGGTTATCATAAGTAAGACCATATCTAATCATGAATAATGCTAACCGGAGAGTGGTTAGGTCACCAAATCGTAATAAGAGTATACCAGAGACAACCAAGATCATACTTAGTCCCTCAAATTATTATCACCAAACAAAACGAACCATTACTTTTGATAACATGTAAATCAAACATGTTGGGATAACATTAAATTTAAACATATAGAGATCGTAAAGGACAACATGTAAATCAAACATGTCCATATTTGAAAAGAAATATGTAAATCAAACATATCTTCTTTCCACAACATCCCAGAGTATGTAAGACAAATATACTCAAGGATACACGAAAACATGTAAATCAGACATGTTCCCACACAAAACCACACAGATCAAGACAAGTCACATAAGACCTAGATAATTCTCATCAAAGCAAATATAGCACACATAAACCAGCCTAGATTCAACTAATAAGAACAAAACAAATTCAAAACGCAGGACCAAAATAAACTCAGCACATAAAAGCACATAGTTGAAAGGAAACATGTAAAGCAAACATGTATCCTTCCAAAATATCCCAGAATATGTAAATCAAACATATCCAAGGACATGGAAGAGCATGTAAATAAAACATGCTCCCACACAAAGAACTTATTCATTATAACCTCCATATATTCTATCACCGACCTAATAAAGCATCGAGATTTCAAAAATACTCGTTAAAAATCATAGGACGCATTCGGTGCCATAAGGAAGCCTTTATTATTGATTAGATATCAGCCCGCGATAGGTAAAAGTGTGATAAGAATATAAATTCACCTCCGACTCAAAGGAGTGTCGGTTCATGATTAATAGATAAGGATAAATAAAAGAAGTATGAGCTCGTCATCTGGAGAGATGGGCATAATACTTCTTCAAGTGACAGCTATTCCAGCTGTGTGATAAGAGTGTCTTCGAACATGCATGTTCCTTCTGCTTTCTCCGACAATATTTTCATGAGCTCTTCATGGTATTGGACAAGTTCTTACTCTTCCCTCATCCGTTTGGAACAAAATATCCTTTCCTGCATATCTTTCGTCTTTCCCCTTTTATTTTGACTCATACCTTTTCTGACCATCATCTAATAGCACGAACTAGCGACCTGCTGTTCTGATATTACTTCACCTACCTTATCCCCTGCTGGATACTTGATACTCATGTGGTAAGTAGAAGTGATTTTATGGAATGTGTTGAGAACAAGTCACCCCATTATTGTGTTGTACGCCGAGTATCCTTTGATGATTAAGAATTTCACCTCCTTCCTTACACTTAGGTCTACTTTTCCCAGAAACACTGGGAGTGCTAGCTCGCCTTCGGTAATAACCTTTGCACCATTAAAAGTACAAATCAAAGTATTTACCGGTTGTACCTTTGCCTTTATATTCATCTGTTCTAGGAAATCTAGGTATATTATGTTGACCGACTTCCCATTATCCAAGAACACCCTCCCCACTTCATATCCTGCTATTTCGGCTTCGATCTGGATGAAATTATTGGTCCCAAGGTTGGGTGTCATCTATTAATGGCAGCGACCTCACACGGCCCAGGGGAGGCTGCCTTGGCATGTCTTTTTCGAGCATTATTTATATCCCCATTTGTGGGTCCTCCTGAAATCATGTTGATCCTCTCTTTATTATTTCCACCTACCCTTCTTTGTTCCCTCCATAGTTGACCATTATGTTGTGCCTTTTCTCCACCCTTGGTCAGAGGAAGACCTCCAGGAGGTGGTGGAGGTAATGGTTGTGTTTGCTTCCGTGGCTCCCTGTCCCTGTATATAACCTCCTTCAGATAACCAGCCTTAATGAGCCTTTCAATTTCATCGCAAAAGTGTCTGCAGTTCTCTATTGCATGTCCGAAATTATTATAAAACCTGCAAAAGAACTCAGATTTTGGGTTAGTGGGAGATCGCGTATAACTTTCAGGCCACCTGATAGCATCGGGTATCTGCCGCTCCATGATTGTGAACACCTTTGTGACTGTATAAGCTAAGGGTGTGAAATCTTCTTCTCTCCATTCCCTCCTATCAGCTCTGGTCATCGTTTTGTCACCTTCTCCCATGGTCAATAGGCCTCGAACAGTCCGCCTTAGTTCTCTCCTAGGCTCTGACCTCTTAGAAATGACTCTTTTTGGGTCTGTGACCTCTACTCCAAAGCGTAATCTGAATTCATCCTCAGTGTCCCCTACCTATATATATATTAATCGCACTTATTCAAGATTTCTTCATAAGTTTGTGCAGGTCGCTTGGCCAGCGATTTACGCAGATCTTCCCTTCTCAGCCCTTGTTTTAATGCTCCAGCCTTCATCTCATCAGTGGCTGTTGGTACCCCCAGAGTGGCTTGGGTAAACCGATTGACATAATCTTTAAGACTTTCCCTCGGTCATTGTACCATTGCAAAATGAGACTGCGCGGTCTTCGTGTGAAGTTTAGCGCTAGCAAAATGGTTTAAGAAAGCTGCTTTCATAACTTGGAAGACAGAGATTTTTCCCGGTGCTAGCTGATGAAACCTATCTTGTGCTATTCCCTTCAATATAGACAGGAAAGCTCGGCACGCTACAACATCTGTATATTGTCTTAACACCGCCTCGTTTTTGAAACCATTCATGTGTCGTGTGGGGTCAGACATCCCATAATACTGAAGTTCTAATGCCTTATACCCTCTAGGTAGTCTAGCTCTCAATATCCTATCTAAGAAAAGATACCCATATATTTTCAGGTCATGTCCCATCGAAATGCCTTTGTAAAGCCAATAATGCTTCCTGCATGTCTCGTAATGCCTGAGTACCTGGTTTTACATCACCACTATCATCTTCCTCATAACGTCGAGCTCGGCATTTATAAGATCTCCTTGGTGGCCTATAATCTGTAAACATCTCTTCGCTACTACTGTCGTCCTCCTCCTCTTCATAATGCCTAGCTTGACGTTTGTAAGGTTTTTCATCGCGGCCCATCACCCATGATTTGCCCAAACTAATTGTCATATTTTTTATCATAACGTTAAGCTTGTTGCCTTCCTGGTTGACCACGTAACATTCCATCTATGCTTTGGCGGTCTTTGTCAAAATCATCATCCGACAATGATGTGGAGTCCATCGGGTACCTATGCTTACTTGAACTTTTTATTAAGTCAATACTTGGTGTCCATGGTGAGGATTCTCTGCTCTGTCTCTGCTCCTCAGTTAAGTTCTTTGTTACATACTCGCCATCCTTCTAACCCTCCTTCCCCCTTTCGTCCTTTTTTCGATCAACCTTTCCTTTTCCTTTTTCATCCCTGTTGTGTACCTTTCCAGTTAGGATTTCATCTAGCTCTTCTTGTTTATCTAGTGATGCCAATCCTATCAAGCTATCAAGGAGCCCCTTATCAACATAGCAAGGCTTGGTGCTGGGCAATTCTTTCCATTCTTTTGTCCCTATGTGGATAGCCTTTTGCCTAATAACGATTGGAGTTTTCTTCTTATGTTCTCCTTTTGAAGGTGGTTTGGTCTTGTCTTGATTGGTTTATGCTATAGGTGGTGTTTGTTCTTTCCCATCCTTACCCCCTGTTGTCTTATTCGCATCTTCATCAAAGTTTAGGTTTTGCTTCATTGTTCGTTCATTTTTTTAACAATCCTCACGTCTTTTGCTCAAGGACTCGATGTCCCTCTTTCCAACAGACGGCGCCACTTGATGCGACCAAGAGGATTAGTGTTTCAAGAATAGGGGTACTGACCTTATACGTGTGATCAGCAACCTAAATAACTTTGAATAATTGTGCAGCAACCTAATTGATTTCCAAAAGACTTCTGGCGACCTGTTAAATCCTGCAAAACAAAACCCAGCCAAGGCAGAGGATGGCCCTGGCGTAGGCCCTCCAATGCCTAAGTTAAATAGGGCTTAATAAATAGGTGAGAGCCTTTAAGTGAGAGAGATCTAAAAAACATAAGATGTAAAATTTAATCTTAGAGAGAAAGAATGAGGCCTTAGTCCTCTTTATATAGACAATAGAAGTATTCTCCATCTAAGATTTCCTGCTCCTACCATAAATAACACAACTGACTCGGAATTAAGATTTCTCCTATATGTAAAATTCCCATAATTGATAGAACTCTTGCTGAATTACTATATTAGCCGTGGGTCCATAAACCTACTCATAGGATTTAGTCCGCAGGGGCTTCATAGAATAGCATGTGTTAGACTATCAAGGCCCATAAGAAAGCCCAACCCCAACACCGAGCTACCACTCAACGCCGAGCTGGTATAATAGTACTTATATCAAACGAGATCGCTACCTCACATAAGAGCTCGCCACTCCTATGCAACAGGTCACTACCCTTCAAAACAGCTCACCCAACTCCCAGAAGGGTTGCTCCTTCTAAGAAATGAGATCACTTACTAAGCTCACCTATTAAAATCCTAATATATACCTGTATTATAGTTTTGTAGTTCTCTAATTTTAAAGAAAATAAAATTTCTTATGCAGATAACAGATGTTGTGACTGGTGATATAACACCACTTCCAACATCGATTTACTGAACAGTTTAAAAAAACAGATAAAAATAAARGCAGCGGATAAAATAAATTAAACACAGAGATAAAACTTTTAGCCCGTAAGAAAACGTTCTTACGGACTTGGGTGTACAAACCCGCAAATTATATTACTTTATAACGTTTAAGATCAATACAAAATAATAAAAGTAATATATGAAAAACCAATTGTATCAAACTCTTGATACACAAAATACTCATCGCCTCGGTATGATGATCTTCTCCGTTGGTTACGCAACTTCAAAGATCTTCGTGATTAAGATTGTGGCTTCAAGTCTTGTGGCTAAGTTTGTGATGATCTTTTTCGTTGATTACGCAACTTTGAAGATCTCCTTTATTTGGATCGTTGCTACAAGAAATCTATTTGCTCGTGTTCTCCGTGTCTTTCTTTGTGTGATCTACTTCAAGGATGTATGCATCGTGTCACTCTTTTGTTCTTGTGTCTTCTCCCTTTTATAAAACAAGACTCCTAATCTTGTTAAACAAGTTAGATAAGTACTTAGTAAACTAAATAAAGTCCTAGACTCCAATTAGGAAAGAATATCTAAAGTCCTAAAATACTTTGTGTCCTAATATATTTTGTGCCCAAGAAAGGCAAATAACCACGAAAGGAAAATAAGGAAATTCCTATAATTAATTTTTCCAACATGTATGTTGGTTACGTGGATATTTGATGCCGTATCAATTTTAAATAAAAAATTCAACAAATCCCTTCATACTGAGCAGGTATGCAGAAATTATGTAAAAGTTTGGGGTTACTGATCGCGGGAATTTAGAAGCATGGTATTTGAGGTACATAGATATAATGGAGGCCCTGTTCGTTAATTAACCTTCCTATATATTCTACTCTTTAACTTGATGCAGGAAAATTATTGCCAAAGGAATCGAGGGATGAGAAAATCTACGAACATATTTAAGGATATTTGGTTGCCATCTCACTTTAAGTGCTTCGCCATTGATCGAGACTCTACAACTATTGTGAGAAACGTAAATGATTTGATGGAAAATGGCGAGTGGAATAAGAAACTGATCTTTGAGCTATATCCTGTCTATTGTGCGAGAGAAGTTATTAAACGATAGGCACCGTGTTTTGGACATTGCTACAAGAAATTAATGATTTTCGAAAGCGAGAAAAAGTTATTCCATACGAGGTGGTTATAGGTTTGTAACTTGTTTTTATGATTCACTAACCCACCAGTCGTCCTTCAAGCTTATGAAATGGTGAAAACTCTTTTGGGCACTAAATATCTCACCCCACCTATCCCACAAATGAGAGTTTTTTGGTGGCGCTTTGAAAATGAATTTATCCCGACTTCATCTAAATATTTCATGAAATGTTGACATGTTTTTTATTAGTTTATTTTGATTCCAACTTCATGACTTTGCAGATAATTAAATCTAATGCATTGTACGTGATACGACATCAAAAATCGATTCGATTATATACAATAAGAATGTAACGAAAGTAGTAGAAGGTTCAAGGTCCCGTCAGGACGACAACATGTTAATAATATATTTTTATGGTTGTTATGAAATTATGTAAAGTAAGAACCCTATTATGAGAATATTTTTTTATTATGGAGATTGGGTATAATTAAGAGATTTAATCCCATATTATGAGAATATCGCACCATGCCGACATCGTTTATCCCGCAGACTTGTCGACCTGCCGAGTTGAGCAAAAGGTGTAACACTAGACAATGCATAAGTAGATGTTTTTATGATTGAGGTTTTGACCAACCTATTTTTGGTCGATGATTGCTCCATAGCTACATGATTCAAATATATGCGTATTCTTATAGTGTTTATGTTTTATGGGCTGATGCTTATTCAGGTCGGCAATGATTTTTATGGTTCTTATGGTTGTGGGTTGACGCTCGTTTAGGTTGATGATGTCTTTATGGTTTATGGTATTATGGTTATAAGCTGACAAATATCGAGGTCAGTAAACATGCATATTTTATTGGGATTTATGAGGCGCCCTTACCTTTAGAAGGGGAAATCCTTTTATAGGCGGGTGAGCTATTTATAAGAGTGGCGAGTTCTTGTATGGGAGTGGCGAGCTCTTATATGAGAGTGGCGAGTTCTTATGAGGTAAATGGTATTATAATAACTCGGTATCTAGAGATGGGCTTTATGATTAACGTGATCTTGTGCCCTGATGGGCTATTATGGATTATGGTATGGGGTCCCGGCGAACTAAATAAATAATTTAGGGTTATGAGGCGATGCTTAAATAATATTTCAGAGTTATGTTTTAGAGAAAATTTTTTTTACCTCCTGAACTATGGTCAATTTGACCCTTTGCCTCCTAAACTTTTTTTTCATGCAAATTACCTCCTAAACTCTACGAATTTTGCAATTAACCTCCTGAACTCCCATTTTTGGTCGAAATTCTAGCCGGATCTTACTCGTTTGACATACACGCTAACATATAAGGGGTAAAATTGATTTTCCATCTATTCCTCATGACTCCCACTCAAAATAATGGCGCATGAGCACTACGTAGGTTCCAAATCCTACGTGTACACATATATTAATGTGAACATTATCTTAATAGGTCACACGAGTGCTCACGTGCCATTGTTTTGAGCAGGAGTCATAAGTAAGAGATGGAAAGTGGGTTTTACCCCTTATATATAAGCGTTCATGTCAAACGAGTGAGATCCGACCAAAAGTTCCACAAAAAATGGGAGTTCAGGAGGTTAAGTGCAGAATTCATACAGTTTAGGAGGTAATTTGCACGAAAAAAAAAGTTTAGGAGGCAAAGTGTCAAAATGACCCTAGTTCAGGAGGTAAAAAAGATTTTTCTCTATGTTTTATGGTACGAAATGACTTTTTGGTCGACCTGTTTCAGGTCGGATAAATGAAATCTTTTTTTTTTTATATATTCTACCTGATCTCGTACCTCAACCAACTAGAACATGGGGGACTAGCTGATATAACATCAAAAATCGACTCGACTATATACGGTAAGAAAGTAACGAAAGGGGTAGAACGTTATAGGTTCCTACAGGACGACAACATTGTAATAATATATTTTTATGGTTGTTATGGAATTATGGAAAGTAAGAACTCTATTATAAGAGTATTTATTTATTATGGAGATTGAGTATAATTAGGAGATTTAATCCCATCTTATTGATTCGTATGTTTTTGTTACGAATCTGTACATTATTGAGTCCTATTTTAGTCTTTTTATTTTCTTTTTCGGGTTAAGAATGAGTTGAATTGCATCATTTTGCGTTTTTTGTCTCTTTACTTAATCTTCCGACTTAATGATCAATAATTGGTCCAAACGAGAATAATTCTTTGATTTTCTCATACAGCTAGAGTGTCTGGTGGATTCAAAGCACGTAGATTGAAGGAAAGACATTCACAAGTAGCCCAAAAGGATGCACACCAATCGGACATCTCATGTATACCGATCGGTGCAACTGTTGACATACACACCGACCAGAAATCTGGCGCACCGAGCGGACCCGGGGAGACAGAAAAAGAAGATAGGGGTACAAAATCTTTCGTCCGATCGGACAAGACGTATGACCAGTCGAACAAGAGCGTTACGAATGCAGATTTTTAGGAATTTTCAGTTACGAAATGGCTACAAAAAGTTTAAAATGGCAGAGGCGGCTAGGGTTCAATTATTCAATCCCGGAGGCTGGAAGAGAGGGTCAGATACACAAAGAACACTCAAAGGTTGAGAGATTTGACACATCTCTCATACCTCTCGATAAATCTGTGCGACGCCGTATCAAGGTTCGATTTGCAGCAATTCTCATTCGTGGCTAAGGTGCTGGGTTCGTGACAAGCCCAAGGACTCTACACATTTCATTTGGAGTATTTTCGTCAATCATCCCTCTTTGAACGTAGTTCGACGACATCGTAATTTCTGAACTCGTAGCTTTGATGTTTTCATAGTTGTTTGATTCCGGATTTGTTTTGAATAGTTTGGAAACATGATTAGATAATACTTCGTTGATCTGTAGTTAAGGTGTTGGATGTTTAGAATTGACACTATTATGTTTGGGATTATGGAATGAACAAATATTTTGGATAATCTATTGATAGTTTGTTTTCATATTATTGTGTTTCGAAATATTGCTAATCGTTAGTGACAATGGGTTGCTGAAATCGTTCAAACATTAGGGTATTATAGTTGATGCATTACTAGTCAAAAACATGTTATAATCGTTAGTGTAATTAGGAAAAGCTCTTATTTGGTTTACACCTTTTACTATTCCCATCACTTGTTGAGAGGTTGACACCCTCGAGACAAGAGGAACTCGTTTTTATTTTAAGTTATTGGAATTGAAACATTTACAAAACCCAATGTGTTCGTGTGTTTTTACATAGAACTCTGCTACTAATATAATAAACATCGTTAAATCCGATTCCCATTCCTCGAGAGATCGACCCGAGTTGACTCATCAGTCTACAAGTGACCCCGTTCTCTTGCGGGCAAACTAAAACCCTTTCAAAACGTAGACGCGTATTTGTTAACCAAAATTTAATTTTGAAAGGAATACAAAAGTTCGGCTCAAAATTTGGCGCCTTTGCCGGGGAATGGTAAAGGTGTTAAAGATGTTTATTTGTGTTATTGCTTATAAGTCGTCAATTGTATAATTATTTGCTACTCGATGCGGTGATTTTTTGTTGTTGATGCTAGGTCGACGAAGCCTTAGAGGAGAATTGACCCCATTCATCAATAGCATCGAACGCGTTTCGAGACCAAGACAACTATTTCCCTCGACCGAAGGGAATCTTTTGGACGCAAGTTCATCCAACATGGCAGAGACTCTACCTTTTGGAGGACGAGGAGGAGCGAATGGTGGACGAGGGAGGGGACGAAACACCCAAACCCCTCCTCGCGATTATCCATATGGAGTGCCACCCTTTGACGATGTGCACGTACAAGAGCAAATGGATAATAACGAAGACGAAGAGTAAATAAATCCACCTCTACTCCAAAATGAAGAAACAAGAGAACAAAACCAAGCGAACAACGGAGAACAACAACCGAGGGGCGATCATCAAATCATGATGCAAGAGAATCCCACTTACCAACAACCTCCTCAACAATTTCGGAACCGAGAAGAAGCTCGAGCTTATAACAATCGAGCGGATAGAGAGTTCGATCAGAACAATGGTGGTCATGGCGGGCCCGAGCCCCAAAACAACCAACGAAATCACCAAAGGCATGAGGATTTCGAACGAGAACAGAACCACAATCAAAATAGGAGGCAGAGACGTCCGTTCAACGCTTGGCAGAGGGATTATTTACAAAACCATGGATATAATGATCGTGGGAATTACGAGGAGGAGCGTGACTATGGGTATTACGAGGAATATGGGGAGGAAAGAAACTATGGCGCACGAGCCAACTTTGGAGGAAGGAGAGAGCGCCGATACCCTAACGAACGCCGTCAAGGAGATCTCCTTTTCCCAACGAGTACAATAGTGCAATAGTCTTAGGCCCCGCGGCAAGAGACTATGATTTGAAGGCGAGTAGTGTAAATCAACTCCCTACCTTTCACGGCATACTCAATGAAGATCCATTGAATTTCATTCGAGAATTTTACCTTGTGGTGGGCAGAATCCCGCATCTTGGATTGCATGAGGATCAATTGAGGATGAAATGTTTCCCTACTACTCTGAAGAACAAAGAGAAGCATTGGCTTTTGTCGTTACAACCCAATTCCTTGACTAATTAGGAGATGGTGTACAAGAAGTTTGTGAGTAGGTTCTACTCCGCTCAAACAACTGCCAAGTTGCGAAGAGAGATCACAAATTTTGAACAAATAGAGGGGGAATAATTCTACGAAGCTTGGGAGCGATATAAAGGGCTTTTACAAAAATGTCCACACCACAATAATAATGCCGATATGGTGAATAATTATTTCCATGAAGGGTTATTTCCGGTCTACAAACAGCAAGTGGAGGTAAAGGCCGGAGGTTTTGGCGAATTGACCACCACGGAAGCTTGGGATTTATTCGAGCACATGAGCGAGAAATCGCAGGAAATGAGCTTCCGACCGAGGAGATACAAAGTCCCGACAATTCAAATCGAGGAACTAACGAAGCAAGTCGCACTATTAACAAGCAAGATGAAGGAGGAGGAGGAACCTTCGACACCTCCGCTTAAGATGTGCGAAAAATGTGGGCAGTGGGACATGAAAAGGATACTTGTAATGTGGTATTTGACGATGAAGAGGAAGGGGAGGTCAATGCTATCCAAAACTATCAACTCAATGATAAGTATGGGAAGAAGTTTACTGGGCAGTATAACTCAAGTTCAAACTACGTTCCAAAGAGCTCAAACTACATGCCCAATTCTAAATCCTCTGAACCACGACAATTTCCGAATAAGAGCCAATGAGAGCCGAGCGGCCAAAACTCTTATCAAAATAAGGGGCAAGGAAACTATTCTCAATACCCTCTAAAACAATATCAGGCACCACAACAACCATATCAACAAGCACCACAACCGCAATACCAACAAGCACAGCAACAACAATTTCAGCAAGTGCCACCACAGCAGCAAATGCCACTCCCGATTAACCCCGACGACGAACTAAGATTGTGGCGCCAACAACTAGAGCACGATACTTTACATAATCAGGAGGAAACACTTCGTACAATCGAGGAAGGCAAGCGGACAAGGAAGCAACTGGAGAAGCTAGAGATGATGATAGGGCAACTCTCAGCTTCTATGGCAAAAACAACGAGTGATCCGAGAAAGCTACCTAGCCAATCCGAGCAATCATTGGCGGTGCATGTGTTGCGAGGTGGGAAGCAAGTCGATAACGGAGTACAAGAAGCCGAGAGGGAAGACTCCGAAGATGAGCAGACAATGGATACACGAGATGAACAAGAGTCAAGTGCGAATGGTGAAGGAGGAACATTGGGTGAAATTCACAAATCAAGTAACCCATATGTTCCCGGATCATTGAGGGGAACTTTTCAATCGAAACATGCCAAAACAGATCAGAAAGAAGCAGCCAAGGACCTGACCGATCGGACTACCAAGGTGACCGGTTGGACTGGAGTCCAGAAGGTTTAAACCGATCGAACTGAGAAGCAGACCGATCGGACTGGAGCCCAGAAAACTTTGTCTGACCACACCAACCCAGGGTCCGATCGGAGTAGAGGACAGGAGGTTTCTACCGATCGGACGAATAACACTGACCGGTCGGACAAGAGAGCTGAAGAGGAACAAAGACCACAACGTGTAATAAAGGACGCCATACTGTTTCCCAATTGTCTCAATCCAGCAAGAGAAATCAAAAAGTTCATGGAACATTATAATATGCTGAAGGACGTGAATGTAAATCTCCCACTTTTCGACGTAATCAAAGCTATGCCAGCTTACGTAAAGTTTTTTAAGGAACTTGCGTCAAAGGAGAGGAAAATGGAAGGGAATGAACGGATGATTTTATCCAAGGAAGTGAGCACAATTTTCTACCAAACACTACCACCGAAGTCAAAAGATCAAGGGAGTTTCTACATCACAATCACCCATGGAGATGGACAAAGAGCACGTGGAATGCTTGACTTAGGGGCGGGAATCAATTTGATGCCCTTTGCCCTGTACAAATAATTCAACCTTGGGATAATGAAGCCAACGAGCTTACGGCTTCAATTGGCTGATCGTTCATTACGATATCCGTTGGGAGTGGTCGAGGATGTTCTAGTGGAGGTTGGATCTTTGGTAGTCCCCGTAGACTTTGTAATACTAGATGTCGGAGAGGTGGATACAGCAAGCAAGGAGCACACTATTCTTTTGGGCAGACCTTTCATGGCAACATCGCACACATTGATCGATGTGGGAAAAGGAAAAATGACACTCTTTGTACTAGGGGAATCAGTGACGTTCTCAATCAAAGATATACAAAATATTCCATCACCAATGATTGGTCCCGATTGCTCTTATGTTGATTCGGTGGACCAATGTGTGGGCGAATTATTTGGTGTTGTACCAGTCGAGAATTATGACGCCGAAGACGACGGTTTTGATTCAAACACGGAGGGGGTGGTCACTCTTTTCGAGATTAATGAGGAAACCATGATCAAGCAAACCATGGGGCCCACCATGGAGCCCAAAATGGAACTTAAACCGCTTCCAAGCCATCTGAAGTACGTATTCCTTGAGTCGAACGAGAGGAAGCCCGTAATTATATTTGCGGAGTTTGCAGAACATGAAGAAAAAGAACTCATCAAGGTTCTTAAAAAATACAAACAAGCAATAGGTTGGAGTATTGGTGATATCAAGGGGATAAGTCCGGTAACATGCATGCACCAGATCAATCTTGAAGAAGGAGCGAAACCGATACGAGAGGGACAACGATGTTTAAATCCTACACTCAAAGAGGTGGTCAAGAAGGAGATTTTCAAACTAATCGAAGAAGGGATCATATATGCTGTCTCCGATAGCGAGTGGGTTAGCCCGGTACACGTTGTTCCGAAGAAAGGGGGCATTACAATAGTGGAGAATGAAAAAGGAGAAATAGTCCCAACACGCTTAACCACCGGGTGGCGGATGTGCATTGACTACCTCAAGCTCAATGAAGCGATGAGGATGGACCACTTCCCACTCCCATCCATGGACCAATTGCTCGATAAGCTAGCAGGGCATGAGTACTAATGCTTTTTAGACAGTCTTTCCGGCTACTACCAAATCGCAATCGCTCCGGAGGATCAGAAAAAGACCACATTCACGTGCCCCTTTGGCACGTTCGCTTACCGAAGAATGCCCTTTAGCTTGTGCAACGCCCCAGCGACCTTTCAAAGATGTATGATCTCCATTTTCACCGAATTCATCGATGATTTTCTCGAAGTTTTTATGGATGACTTCTCGGTATTTGGCTCTTCCTTATCTCATTGCTTAAATAATTTAACAAAAGTACTTGAGCGATGTGTTGAATCTTACTTGACCTTGAGTTGGGAGAAGTTGAATTTCATGGTGAAAAGTGGTATTGTATTGGGACATGTGGTGTCGAGCAAGGGTTTGGAAGTTCATAAAGCAAAAATCAACGTGATCAAAGCTCTTCCACCCCCGAAGGATGTTAAAGGAGTCAGGAGTTTTTTGGTACATGCGGGCTTTTACAGACGTTTCATTAAAGACTTTTCAAAAATCTGTCGCCCGTTATGCAAGTTGCTTGAGAAGGATGTGCCTTTCGAATTTAATAGCGAGTGTCTTAGTGCCTTCAACGTCTTGAAAGAAAAATTGACACAAGCACCAGTGGTAGTAGCACCGAATTGGTCTCTTCCTTTCGGGATTATGTGTGATGCTTCGAACGAGGCAGTTGGGGCTGTTTTGGGCCAACGAGTAGATAAATTGCTGAGGGTTGTTTACTATGCTAGCTATATGTTGAATAGTGCCCAACGTAACTACACTACTACCGAACGAGAGATATTCGTGGTTGTTTTCTCACTGGATAAGTTCCGTTCTTACATCATCGGCTCCAAAGTCATCGTACACACTGATCATGCAGCGCTTCGTCATTTATTCGCCAAAATGCAAAGCAAGCCGCGATTGATTCGTTGGATTCTTCTCCTACAAGAATTCGACGTCGAGATCAAAGACAGAAAAGGGAGAGAGAATGTAGTTGCCGATCACCTGTCCCGTATGCTAGTGGAAGGAGAGACAAACAAAGTCGAGTTTGTAGATGATGTGTTCCCTTACGAAAGCGCACATGCCGTCGAAGAAATAAACGAACCATGGTATGCTGATTTTGTAAATTTCCTTGCTTGTAAGATTATCCCTAACCATCTTTCTTCACAAGAAAGAAAGAGATTTTTGTTCAAATGCAGTAGTTTCTTTTGGGACGATCTTTATCTCTATAAACATTGTAAGGATGGGCTTTTTAGGAGATGCATACCGGATGAAGAGAAGATAGGCGTGCTCAGATTTTGTCACGATGATGGAGGACACTTCGGAAGCCAGAAAACGGCCTTCAAAGTCCTCCAAGCCGGATTTTACTGGCCCTCACTCTTCGCCGACGCCTTTCAATACTGCAAAACATGCGATAAGTGCCAACGTTCGGGAACAATAGGGAAGAAGGACGAGATGCCATTGGTGCCCAATCAAGTGATCGAGATCTTTGATATATGGGGCATCGACTTCATGGGTCCTTTTCTAAGAAGTGGATAGTACGAGTACATACTCGTAGGAGTCGATTACGTGTCGAAATGGGTGGAGGCAATTCCCACGAGTAGAGCTAACTCTGAGATCGTACTCAAATTCATTCAGGAGAACATTTTTAGCCGATTCAGAATGCCGAGAGTGATTATGAGCGACGGGGGAAGCCACTTCTGCAATAGGGACTTTAATCGACTGATGAACAAGTACGGGGTGCGTCACAAGGTGGCAACCCCTTATCATCCACAAACCTCAGGACAAGTAGAGACGAGCAACCGGCAGATCAAGGGTATCTTAGAGAAAACTGTCAAACTGAAACGTAAAGACTGGGCATCGAAGCTAATTGATGCACTGTGGGCTTACCGTACAGCCTACAAAATAGTGTTGGGCATGAGCCCATTTCGGTTGGTTTATGGAAAAGCATGCCACCTACCTGTCGAATTGGAGCATTGGGCGGAGTGGGCAATTCGAACATTGAACCTTGATTTAGATGAGGTCGGAGGGTATAGGAAGCTTGAGCTAAGCGAACTGGAAGAGATTCGCAACGACTCATATGAAACAGCATGGACGAGCAAACGTAAAATGAAGGAAACACATGATAAAAAAACTCGTCCCCAAAAGCTTGGAAGTCGGTGAGTTAGCTTTGCTCTTCAACTCTCGCTTCAAACTATTCCTTGGGAAATTGAGATCAAAATGGAGC
>BMAC01000240.1:177368-188900 GCA_014905375.1 Phtheirospermum japonicum
GGGTTATTGTATTTTTATTAGGTGAATATATTCTTTCCCCTACTCTTGGTTTAATTCGATTCTGAGAATCCTCTAACCTACCTTTTCAAATCCTATATAAACCCAAAACCCTGAACTCTTAACCCCACACCAAAACTCTTCTCCTCTTTCATCTCTGCAAGCACCACCCGAGACAACATGAATCACCACAACAACAATGCTTATGGGTGGGTGTCAAGGCAAAAGCACGAAGACATGATCGAGAAACTTGAAGAGGAGGCGGAGGAATATCGCCAACAAGTCCATAAGCTGCAACTGGACCTCCATGACTGCATGACTGAAAAACTTGATTATGAAAAGAACATTAAGCGTCTCCACGGCATCCTAGACAAAGCGGAAGCTGAGATAATGCGACTCAATCAGAGAATCATTGAGCTCGAGGAAGATGTGAGGGATTTGTACAACCTGGCCTATAGAGATATTCCATCACCTAAGTAGTAAAATAATTATCCTGAATAAACGAGCAGATTTGCTCGAATTATTTAATAAATAAATATTTTATGAATTGTATTGCTCTTATTTGATTCTCGATTTTGAATTCTTGCAGGGCATCGCAATACATAAATGTTATATATAAAAAAAAAACTGGAGAACAGTGCAGACCGGCCAGTCAAACATCTCAACCAATCGGACAAAACTCACTGGACCACAGTCCCGTCGGTGTGGCTCTATGACCGGTCAGACCGTATAAAGTGGGCACCAAACTGATTGGACCACATCACATACCGATCGGACGATGGCCCAGTTTATTATAAGTCTGTTATTTCAGACGCAAATTTCATAACCCTACCTCAAAATTTTCTTTCTCCTTGCAGAGCGTAATCCAACAATTCGTCACTTTCAAGTTCAAAACTCGACATTCAAGACATATAACAAGTCTGATCAGTGACTTCAACACACCCAATTGCTCCCGGTCAGAGAATTTGGGAATCAAGAACCAATCACCTAAATCACATCAAGTTTTCCCCACCATCTCAAAATCAAGAAACTTGAGGTACAATGGTTGTAACTCAACTTAATTGAATTGTTTAGTGAGTGGGATTGCAGGTGTTGTGGAATTGGATATTATTTTGCACAAAATTAAACTTGAAGGGTTAAGTTCTTAAGGCGTACACTAAGTGTTCGACAAAAGGTCTGAGTGAAGTTCGGTTATCTATTGTGAGAATTCATACCCACCATGGCATCATCATCTCGACCAAAACATGGAAAGACATCGAGCCGTGTCCCGAGAAACACCCGGGGAGAGTTAGCCCCCTTCCACCTCAAAGACGAACGCGAGGTCACACTTTACAAATCCCTCATTAAACGGGACGTCTACGAACCCGTTTCACCAGCCTCGAGTTTTGGGAGGAGGAGGCCGACAGTGGGGATAAAACGGCGGAAAAATTCCTCAAGGGCATCGACGCCCTACAACTAAGGAAGTGGGTCAGTGTCCACCAACCTCGGTATTGAACTCTTATGCTCGAGTTCTTCACGACGTTTCAAAAATTAGCCGATGGGAGTTTCGAGTGTCGTTTCCGGAACGAAACATTCCACACATCGATTGGTGACCTCGATGAAATCTTTGAGATCGATAGCACGAAAAGTCCGAGATCGGGTTTCGAAATCGATGATTACAACAAGAATTATTGGTGGGCCAAACTTTTGGGAGCACCACCGGAACCCGGGTGCCGTTTCAACTCGACATCCTTACGATCCAACGCCGTGTATCTTACGTATAAGTTTTTCATGCAAGTGTTCTTGGGCAAAGAGGGCGCCACGAGAATTTCTTCCTCCGAGTTGAAAGCATTATGGATTGCATACAATCTCGGCAATGCAAGAATCTATCCACTCTTGATCGCCACTATCGAGAACGTCCAATAAGTAAGGGAGAAGAAAATGGAGAAGCTCACTCTGGGAGCCTTCATCACGGAGCTCGCACGGCACCATGGCTGCGACCCTTCTGACGACGACATCATTTACCCTAGTGTGGGAATGATAGTCGACAGCCGAATGAGTAACGGACGGAGCGTTGCTATTCCGACGTTCATGTTGCTCAATGATAAAAATCGAGCCGAGTTAGTAGAGAATTCCGACATTGACGATGCCGACGATGAGGATGATAACGACAAGGAGAATGAGGAGGATGACGGGGATGAGACTATAAACGAGGGCAATGGAGGGAATGGGAACACTGGTTCCCATACTTACGAGAATGATGACTATGGAGGCGGAGTTTATTTGTCCGACGAGCAGTGGCAGCAGCAGCAGGACTTTCAAGCGCGTATGTTGCTCAAATGGGGGAATTGTGCATCCACCAAGAGGAGCACGCGAGGAACGCTCGACAGGACGCCTGGGCAGCAAGGGAGGAAGCTCGAGAGGAGGCTCGTTACTTCCGGAGCACATTTACGAACTTGGGCAACAGCTTGGCAGAGACTTCTCAACATCTTGCCCGATTGTCCAGAAGCGTTGAGGCAAATCATCAACACCTCATTCAAACTGACGAGCGTCTTTCCCGTTTTGAGTACGCTATCCACCTCCACCCCCGGACGACATGAACCAGTACGCGGGCCCAGGCCCCAACTATATCACCACTCTATCCCACTTTTATCGCTTTCTAGGTTATTTGACATTTATTCGGATTTTTGTAACATTATTTTCTTTTATGTTTGCATGGTGATGACTTTGGTTAACTCGTGGTTTATTCATTTGCATGCGTTGGATTATTGACATTTTTCTATTCTCTATGATTAATGTTCTTGTTATAGCAATCAGTAGATTACTGATTTTCTTGACAGGGGGAGGGGGGCAGACCGTCCGGTCGGTAATGCATGGGCAACCGATCGGTCAAAACTTACTGGACCACAGTCCAGTAGGTGTGGTTCTATGACCGGTCGGACTGTGCACAGTCCTCGAATGATCATTTTGAGTCCATACATGCTTAAGATGAACCATTTTTGAGTAACATAGTCACAAATTCGTAACATAACAATGGTCAACCATTTACTTCAACTTTGTTGAATATTGCCCTTGGTTAATTGTGTTTGTATTGGCATGCCTGTCGGAATTATTTTTTATGTGGTATAAGGTCTAGAGTGTTTTGAGCTTGTTCTAAGTGAAAATTTTTCAAAAACTACCTATATGTATTTAAAAACAACACTTTGTCGTTACCAATTTTGGAAAACTCTTAAAGCTAAATCATCTCGTTTTCAAAAGTTTGAATTAAACCTTGTAAGAAGCCTTGTGTGTTTATCAGCATTTCATGTTTTGATTCGATAAGTGTTTTGATAAGTCTCTAAAGTCGCATGTGTATATTTGGTTTTGGAAATGACGATAGGCACATATAAAACCCTATTCCGGCTATATTCAAAAATAAAAACCACTATAAATTCCTAATGAGCCCCTTTGAGCCTTTATTACGTCTCTTTGTAAGCCATGAGCATAATTGTAGCTCTTAATTCATTTAAGTTTGTGAGAT
This sequence comes from Phtheirospermum japonicum, assembly GCA_014905375.1. Lineage (NCBI taxonomy): Eukaryota > Viridiplantae > Streptophyta > Magnoliopsida > Lamiales > Orobanchaceae > Phtheirospermum > Phtheirospermum japonicum. The sequence goes on from BMAC01000240.1 coordinate 180,865, forward strand.
GAGAGTTTTATTTATCAGTGGTTAATGAGGTATGACGAATGCAGGGGGGAAATTAGTGGGACACTATAAAAAAAAATAAGAAGAAGAAAAAGAAGCAAAAAAAAAAAAAAGAAATATATATAAAAAAAAGAGAAAAATATTCTTTACCTCCTGAACTATGACCATTTTGACACTTTACCTCCTAAACTTTTTTTTCGTGCAAAGTACCTCTTAAACTGTGCGAATTTTGCACTTAACCTCTTGAACTCCCATTTTTGGTTGAAATTCTAGCCGGATCTCACTCGTGTGACATGCAAGTTAACATATAAGGGGTAAAATTGACTTTCCATCTCCTCCTCATGATTCCTGCTCAAAACAATAACACGTGAGCACTCGTGTGACCTATTAAGATAATGTTCACATTAATATATGTATACACGTAGGTTTGGTACCTACTTAGTGCTCACGTGCCATTATTTTGAGCGGGAGTCATGAGTAGGAGATGGAAAGTCAATTTTACCCCTTATATGTTAGCGTGTTTGTCACACGAGTGAGATTCGGCTAGAATTTCCACAAAAAATGGGAGTTCAGGAGGTTAAGTGCAAAATTCGCACAGTTTAGGAGGTAATTTGCATGAAAAAAAAGTTTAGGAGGCAAAGTGTCAAAATGGTCATAGTTGAGGAGGTAAAAAATACTTTTCTCTAAAAAAAAAGAAAAACAGTTTGGTTAAGAATAAGGCCTATTTATAAAGGCAAACGAGTATAGAAGGAACTAACACCCTTGTTCCTTAAAATCGGGCGAGTTTATTCAGTTTTAGGAGAGAAATAGCCCTGGTTATTAAAGGCTAAAAATAGCGTTATATGGTTGTGTTGGGAGGAATGAGGAGAAAGCTTTGCTCTATGCTTAAATTTGGATTGAGTGAGTTATTGATTGCGATTGTTCGCAAGTTAGCCACATATCTTTATATATGACATACCTTACCAAAGAGCCTACATTACAACCCTAGAAAGTCCTAATCCGATTCTTGATTAAATGTGCACACATATGCGATGTACGAGTCTTTGATTTTCACGAGTCGTTGAATGCATGTCTATGTTGATCCGAGCGTATACACTTACATTTTGGAAAACACGAGCGAATGAGTGCACCATTAAATATTCCCCTTTGAGAGGACGCATTCTTTAGATTTCAAGGTGAAATAGTAATACGAGTTAACTTCATGGGTTTCGACAAAAGTGTTTATAATTACAAAACTAAACTATATGCACTACATGTCTCTGAGCTCTTACCTTTGTCACTTTTTTTGATTTTGATTCTTTCGTTTGTTCGAGGACGAACAAACCAATTAAGCATGGGGTGGTTGATTCGTATGTTTTTGTTACGAATCTGTACATTATTGAGTCCTATTTTAGTCTTTTTATTTTCTTTTTCGGGTTAAGAATGAGTTGAATTGCATCATTTTGCATTTTTTGTCTCTTTACTTAATTTTCCGACTTAATGATCAATAATTGGTCCAAACGAGAATAATTCTTTGATTTTCTCATACAGCTAGAGTGTCCGGTGGATTCAAAGCACGTAGATTGAAGGAGAGACATTCACAAGTAACCCAAAAAGATGCACACCGATCAGACATCTCATGTATACCGATCGGTGTAACTGTTGACATACACACCGACCGAAAAGCTGGCACACCGAGCGGACCCGGGTACACAAGCTTTCGTCCAATCGGACAAGTCATATGACCGGTCGGACAAGAGCGTTACGAATGCAGATTTCTTGGAATTTTCAGTTACGAAATGGCTAAAAACAAGTTTAAAATGGCAGAGGCGGCTAGGGTTCAATTATTCAGTCCCGGAGGCTGGAAAAGAGGGTTAGATACACAAAGATCACTCAAAGGTTGAGAGATTTGACACATCTCTCATGCCTCTCGATAAATCTGTGCAACACCATATCAAGGTTCAATTTGCAGCAATTCTCGTTCGTTGCTAAGGTGCTGGGTTCGTGACAAGCCCGAGGACTCTATGAATTTCATTTGGAGTATTTTCATCAATCATCCCTCGTTGAACGTATTTCGACGACATCGTAATTTATGAACTCATAGCTTTGATGTTTTCATAGTTGTTTGATTCCAGATTTGTTTTGAATAGTTTGGGAACATGATTAGATAATACTTCGTTGATCTTTAGTTAAGGTGTTTGATGTTTAGATTGACACTGTTATGTTTGGGATTATGGAATGAACAATTGTTTTGGATAATCTACTGATAGTTTGTTTTCATATTATTGTGTTTCAAAATATTGCCAATCGTTAGTGACAATGGGTTGCTGAAATCGTTCAAACATTAGGGTATTATAGTTGATGCATTACTAGTCAAAAACATGTCATAATCGTTGGTGCAATTAGGAAAAGCTCCTATTTGGTTTACATCTTTTACTATTCCCATCACTTGTCGAGAGGTTGACACCCTCGAGACAAGAGGAAGTCGTTTTTATTTTAAGTTATTGGAATTGAAACATTTACAAAACCCAATGTGTTTGTGTATTTTTAGATAGAATTGTGCTACTAAGATAATAAATATCGTTAAATCCGATTCCCATTCCTCGAGAGATCGACCCGAGTTGACTCATCAGTTTACAAGTGACCCCGTTCTCTTGCGAGCGAACTAAAACCCTTTCAAAACGTAGACGCGTATTTGTTAACCGAAATTTAATTTTGAAAGGAACACAAAAGTTCGGCTCACTTATGAAGGAATTCTATTGGTTGGTGAATAAGACTAAATAATCTTATAAATAGGGGGTTCAGGTCCTTATTTCATAACTTCACCCTTTCTCTCTATCATGGATCTCACATTATTCTCTCTTTCTATATAAATCTATATGGATAATTCTCTCATCTTTAATTATCATGGATCATGAAGCTTACGGATTTTTTGGATTTTATAGTAGGCTCTCCTTTAGGAGATGCGAGCTATTATACAGGAGACGAGGACCCTGAATTTGGAATACATCTCGTCTCTTGTATATATAAAGAGGACACATACCTCACTTTTTACTTTACGTTGATTTTATCCTATATTTTAAGCTCTCGTGCACTATTGAGCTCTCGCACATCTCTCTCGTACAATCTCTGACTTAAGTATCGTAGGGCCTACGTCTGGGCTGTCCGGCTTGGGTTCTATTTTGAAGGTCGATCAGGTCGCCAAGAGCTTTCTAGAGGTCTATAAGGTCGCTGAACACGTATTCGAGGTCAGTGCTCTATTTTCTTGGTGAACTATTCTTTTTGGTGACATCAAGTGGCGTAGTCTGTGTGAAAGAGGGACATCGAGTCCTTGAGTAAAAGACGTGAGAATACACAAGTGAACTCTCAAATTGCAGACTTGCTAATATCACAGATAAGTTGTAATTAATCACGCAGGAAGAATTACATTTGGACTTATTTGATTCTGTATGGTTTAATTTTATGGGGATAGGCGTGTGGTTTAATACTTGGCTGGGGGGAATTATTTGATTCTATATGGTTTAATTTTATGAGGATATGCGTATTGTTTATTTGATTCTATGTGGTTTAATTCTTAACTGAAGGGATTTATTTGATTTCTTAAGCTCTCTAGAAAACATAGATATATTATCCTCCCTCACGCTTTACCAATACTTCTATTATGTCGGCAATGAGCCGACACATGTTAGGTCGGGTATATGATATGATATGAAATGTTTGAGTATAAATAAGTGTGACAGGTCGCACGTCCAAACATTCAAAGAAAGGTGATCGTGGATATTCCCTTTTGCATGAATATGAATACGTGTCAGGTACACTCGTTTAAATCTCACAAAAGGGAGAGTTTTCTATTTTCTTCATCTACCTTGGTTTTTTATTTCAATCAGCTAGAACATGTGGGACTAGCTGATTTATATGGTTTTATTTGGTTGTGAAGAAATTGATAATGTAAATCTATCTGGAGAAAATGTCACCAACCCGCCCCATTGGATGGGGCGTGGCAGTAGAACATGCCCGTGCAGTGCTGATATGGCGGACTCGAATTTCTTGAACTTAGCTTAAGAAATCGCGGTTAGCCTTCGTAAATAATAGTTATATCAAACTCGGAGAAAACTCGTTGATAACAATACAATAGGACGAGGGGCCTATTTATACTGATACAACTGTGCCTAGGATTGGTGTGTTTTCCCCCTCTCCAAGTTACTAACTTTACTAACGAAACTAGGTTACATAAAATCCTAAAAATTGGCCTAACTTTTCGATGGCCTCGGCCCGCCTCGCATCCCTCTTGTGCCATGACTCGCATCGAGACTTCCACGCGTCATTCATGTTGGCTCAGTCGCACAACTCTCAGAACTTGAGGTCTACGCCCAACCTCTCATCTAGCAACGCGAATTAATCACCTACGTTGGTAATCTCTCGACAAGGAACCTCGCCCCTGTTCGAGACCGTGTAAGGTGTCTCGAATGCTCGAATCACGGTGGCAAGTCGATAGACTTTGCCCGTGACAAAAACCTCTATAATTATTATTATTTCATCTCGAGTGTTTACAACCAAACTCACGCCTATTTTATTAGCATGGATTTGGACAATTAATTTCTACGTACTATACTAATACGACACCATCTCTTCTTAATGGCAAAGCGACGCTATTTTTCCAACTACGAAATAATTTACAGAGACAGACACGTACACCACATTCTCCATGTTGCAACCTCAACTTTGCTCTTGCGACCTAAGTTTTGTTATCAGCAGCGACCTTAGCCTGCGACCTCGCCTTTATTCTGGCGATCTTAGCTACAACCTCATGTGACCTCATTACATAGAACAATATACGATTTATTTGACTTAGACATGGTGGACTAGGTAGTTTTTTTAATCATCTATGGTCAAGATTTATTGAGTTCATGCGACCTGGTTGTTTTGCTTTGTTCACATTATTTTAACATGGGGGACTGAGTGGTTTTCTTGGCCCTATGTTATTGTTATATGGTTGCACCAGTTTTGTGTATGGTCTAACTGTTTTATTTTGTTTAGTTTATTTAAACTTGGGGGACTGGATGGTTTTCTTGAACATATGTGTTTTGATATGGTTCTGGTTTACTATGGTTACTAACTTATTTCTCCCTCGCTAGCACTCGTGTTTGCCTCAACGATCACTCGTGTTCATGGTGGATCTGGGTTGTCTCGTCGTATGCACAATTATGTAGGATAAAGGCTTAACACATGCAGACATAATATTACGAGGACGCATCCCAAACCTCATATACTATGCCTCGAGTTCATATACAAGGAAAGGCCTTGGCCGGCAAACTCAAATCACAAAACACCGAGCCAAGCCTAATAAGATCATACCTAACAAAAGCTATCGGATGACAGACCATCCGCTAAGCATATTTTCGGTGACAGTTGAAAACCGTCGCCCAGGTGTCTGGAGCCACCATCAAGAAGCCCTACCAAAATCCGCCATCTTCAAATCATGGCCAAAGCCTCATGCTTCTCCTCCACCGACGTCCGATCAGCCACTCATTGTCTGTATGTTGCCAGTAACCGCCGCCTGAATGGGAGAACTCCTTTCAAAACCCTCATATGCATCTGAGTCTCACACTCTCATTATTTTGTTTGTGAAGGCTGCTCACCTATTTATACAAGCAGGGACGTAACCGCTCTCCAACCAAACGCTGGAGAAAACTACCCCACTCCATTGTTACCCATAATCGCTCGGGACCTGCATGCTCGCCATGAGGAATGGTGCCAAACAACTCAAGTTAGCTCGCTCGACATGAGTCTCGCACGTCTTGAACTTGAAAACTACCTACCTTTGTAATCTAAACAACATATGCCGAAAGGACTCGCATAATCGCCCATCGCTACTTAGCTAAACAGCTGGAATGTGCACAAGTGCCCGCCCCCTTGTGCACCTCATCGAGTCTAGCTCGTAACCGTCCTCCCAAGCTATCAACCATCCCTAACATAGACCGTAATTACCCACCTTCGATCCGCACGTGATACCATATTTGCTTACAAATTGGGTCAACCAAACTCTAGACCGGGTTAGACACCTGGATTGACCCGTGACCCATTCCCATGACTAGTGTTACCAACTGTCAGCATCCCTCATGAGCCATGGCTGACACCCCTGGGTCACCATAGGGCTGGAGCTTCATAGATCCTTCCCCCTATATAATAGGCCTTCGAAAAATATGCAAACACCCACCGATAGACACTACTTGTCTGTAAAGGCACTAGTGCCTCCTCAGTTTTTCAATGTCTAGCTTCCTGCAAAACATGACAAAGGCACATACAAGGTAATCTCGACAATACTCGAACAAAAATGCCTAAAAACCTCTAAATTTGTGTCACTATCCCTTGTGTCATATGATATCGCACCATGCCGACACCGTTTATCCCGCAGACTTGCCGACCTGCCGAGTTGTCGAGCAAAGGGTGTAACACTAGACAATGCGTAAGTAGATATTTTTATGATTGAGGTTTTAACTGACCTATTTTAGGTCGATGATTTCTTCATAGCTACATGATTCAAATATATGCATATTCTTATAGTTTTTATGTTTTATGGGCTGACACTTATTCAGGTCGGCAATGGTTTTTATGGTTTTTATGGTTGTGGGTTGACGCTCGTTTAGGTTGATGATGTCTTTATGGTTTATGGTATTATGGTTATAAGCTGACAAATATCAAGGTCAGTAAACATGCATATTTATAGTGATTTATGAGGCGACCTTACCTTTAGAAGGGGCAATCCTTTTATAGGTGGGTGAGCTATTTATAAGAGTGGCGAGCTCTTATATGATTGTGGCAAGTTTATATGAGGTAAATGGTATTATAACAACTGGGTATCTAGAGCTGGGCTTTATGATTAACGTGATCTTGGGCCATGATGGGCTATTATGGATTATGGTATGGGGTCCTGGTGGACTAAAGAAATGGGTTAGGGTTATGAGGTGATGCTTAAATAATATTTCCAGGTTATGGTTTATGGTACGGAATAACTTTCTAGTCGACCTGTTTCAGGTCGGATAAATGAAATCTTTATTTTTATATATATTTTACCTGATTTAATACCTCAACCAATTAGAATATGGGGGAATAGCTTATACAACATCAAAAATTGACTCTGCTATATACGGTAAGAAAGTAACGAAAGGGGTAGAACGTTCTAGTTTCTGGCAGAACGACAACATATAATAATATATTTTTATGGTTGTTATGGAATTATGGAAAGTGAGAATCCTAGTATGAGAGTATTTCCTTATTATGAAGATTGAGTATAATTCGCAGATTGAATCCAATCTTATGAAGGAATCCTATTGGTTGGTGGATAAGACTAAATTCAGGTCCTTATTTTATAACTTCAACCTTCTCTCTATCATGGAGCTCACATTATTCACTTTATATACAATTTATATGGAATAACTCTCCCATTTCTAATCATCATGGATCATGGAGGTTACGGATTTTATGGATTTTGTAGCGAGCTCTCCTTTAGGAAAGGCGAGCTCTTCTTTAGGATAGACGAGCTCTAATACAGGAGACGAGGACCCTATATTGGTAATGCACCTCTTGTCTCTTGTCTATATAAAGAGGACAAAGGCCTCACTTTTTACTCTAAGTTGATTTTATCCTACGTTTAAGCTCTTGCACACTATTCAGCTCTTGCATATCTCTCTCGAACAATATCTGACTTAATCATTGGAGGGCCTATGCCAGGGCTGTTTCTGGCTTGGATTCTGTAACATCCATACATCCAATACATTATTTATTTATTTATTTATTTATTTATTTATCATCATACATTAAAAAAAATATAATTCTAGTCCCGAGCTCGTCGCCATAAACGAATTCCTATTTTAGTTTTAAATAATATAAGAATTCTATTTAAACGAAATTATAGTTCGTTTTCAAATAAAATTATAATATCGACTTCTAACAAATTATTATAATTATTTAGTAATTTAATTATTTATTTAAATTACTATTAAGTCGTCTATGAAATATTCTCGATTACTAAAATTATTATAATTTATTTATATCATAAT
>BMAC01000240.1:210468-242437 GCA_014905375.1 Phtheirospermum japonicum
AAAAGAACAAAATATTAAAAAGCCAAAGGAAACCAAAAAAAAAAACAAAGAAAACAAGACGGCACCTCAGAAACAAAAATAGATGCATTCTAGTGAACGGTATAACTTAAAAAAAGTACTTTTCTTCGTTCTGATTTAGTACGTCCCCTTATTTTTCTAGAAAGAAAATATTAAAAACAAATTAGAAGTCTAATTACTACATAAAAAAAATTAAGATATTCGTTTCATATTTGCAATTTCAATTTTAAAAAGAACTTCTTTTAATTTTTCTCATGAGAAAACTTGTTTTTCACAATAATCAGTTCGATGCAACAATTGCATCATGAAGCAAAACTGGAGAAACCAAACAAATTCTCCACTTTCAAAACAAATAAGAGAATATAATACAAACAAAATTCCAAATCAAATCAAACTACAGTAACATAAGACTTTATAAGACGTAATGTGAATGTAACTTCTGAATAACATTATTACAATCTTGTTATCATGGACTCTAGTGATGATGAATGCGAAAATAATACTCATCATTGTTCATAGTTCATCGTGTGATTGATTATAATTTATTACGAGTCATGTCATTTGATTATATTAGAGGTGAGGAGAGACTCGAGGTTGGATAGCGGGTATAATATGCCAACTAGTTATTCAAAATTTGATAATTAATTCAACTTATTAGTAGAAGTTTTTTTTTACTAGAAGTTTTTTACAATATACCTTCTAAATAAGTTAATGCTTACCAAAAGGTATTTAAAACTATATCTTCTAAATAAGTTAACGTACAAGAAGGTATTTGATATATACCTTTTCAAAAGTAAATATTTTAAAACGGGTGTAAAATATACCTTCTAAAAATGTAACATACCAGAACGGATTTAAAATATACCTTCTAGATATGGTCAGTCTTCGATAGTTCAAAAAGTATATAATACGACTTTTAATTATGAAAATGCCATCGGACAAATATTTTAGAAGGTAGCTGCAATAAACGTTCAATGCCTGTTTTAGAAAGTTGTTTTTGTACCAATGCGTACATGGCAATAAGAGTTTTAAGAAAATATTTCTCTCGCCTCGACACTTTACTGTTCTTTTACTTTTCAATTTTTCTATTTATTTTAATAAGGTCTTTTAATTCAAATTATCCCCCTCTTATTCAACATTAAATATTCAATTTTTGGCAGTAGTGGCATGCAAAAGATTCAGTAGATTTGTATCCGAGGTGAGGAGAGACTTGAGCTGGATAGTGGGTATAATTTTGCCAACTATTTATTCATAATTTAACAATTAATTCAACTTAATAGTATAAGTATTTTATACTAGAAGGTAATTTACAATATATCTTCTAAATAAGTTAATATACCTGAAGGTATTTGAATATACCTTCTAAATAAGTTAATGTACAAGAAGGTATATCTTCTACTTTTTACGGCGGTTCCATTATCACATTCTACGGCGGTTCTTATATAACCGTCGTAGAATGTGCGAGTTTTACGGCTGTTATCACATACCCGCCGTAGAATGTCTAAGTTCTTACGTCGGTTTTTTGTGAACCGATATTAAATTAAACTGGCCTCCAATTTTTAAGGCGGTTGCTAGAAACCGCCGTAAAATGTATCATTTTTACGGCGGTTCATAGTGAACCGCCGTTAAAATCAGCTGATATCCAATTTTAACGTTGGTTTTGCGAGAACCGCCGTAAAATGACATTTTTAACGGCGGTTTTAACCACAAACCGTCGTTACAAGTATTTTTAAGGCGGTTTTCAGTGAACCGCCTTTAATTAACAGCTTTAGAAAGCTATTTCTGTAGTAGTGATTGGTCTGTGAATATCGTTATTATTAATATTCTCATATTTTATGTTTTTGCACTTTGTGTCATTTTTTTCCTTATTTTTTGTTGTCTCATATTTTAGAAAACTTATTTGATTTGATTTTATTAATTGTTGTGTAGGATAAAAATGGGCGCGAAATGGTATCGAGACATCTCAGCGAGTCATCGTTAAGTAACAAGTGCACGTTCCCTGGTGTCATTCCTACATTTTCTAGGAAATGTCGAAGCATGCCGAGCAAAACAATGTACATAGTGTCATCATATCATATGCACATCAAGGACCTGTTGAAGGCAACACTGAGCACCACAATCAACACCACCTCCACATGCTTGCACTATAGGCGCTAGAGAACATGTTTGTTGCTCCACACACCAGTTGCCATCGAAGACCTGCTTGGTGTCTCCTAAAACACGGCATTGCCAAGCTTGCTCAGTATATGCTCATTTCCAAATCCACCTTGGAGTCCTTACTTGTAGCCTCCATGCAAGGTTTGAGCGCGACACACGTGCTCAATGCTTTGGCCAACAAAGGGTCATATTTAACTTCTTTTGGCGAATTTTTGTGGATGATCTCATAACTTGTTTTTCAAGCATTTTCCAGGTAGTTCTTGTAATTTTTTTTTAGTTCTTCCCTAATAATTTCCAGATTAAGTTTAGTTTCTTACAATTTTACTTTCAAGGTTGGAGCCTTTTGGATAGGTTATTAACATGTGTTCTCAATTTCCTATTATTTATCTTTTAATTGCTTTAATTTCCTTTCTTCAGTTTTCATATGGGTTTTCATATTTATGTTTGTCCTTTTGGACATTTTTGATTTTATTTCTTACAATTTTTCATTATGTTATATATATATATATATATATATATATATATATATATATATATATATATATATAATATATATATATATATATATTAGTCTAGAAAATTTATACTGAATTTTGTTATTTATTTTTGTACCTTGTTCACTCGTCATTCAGTCTGTTTGATGTTTGTCGTTGTTACATTATTGGATAACCCTGTGTGTAATAAGTGCCGTTTCGGGGGCTTTTAAAAGCTATGAAATTCCTAAAACGCCCTTAATTAATATTTTTCACGGGATGAAGAGCAAATTAGGAAAAAGAGGATCACATTGTATCTAGAATATATATATATATATATATATATATATATATATATATATATATATATATATATATATATATATATATAACATAATGAAAAATTGTAAGAAATAAAATCAAAAATGTCAAAAGGACAAACATAAATATGAAAACCCATATGAAAACTGAAGAAAGGAAATTAAAGCAATTAAAAGATAAATAATAGGAAATTGAGAACACATGTTAATAACCTATCCAAAAGGCTCCAACCTTGAAAGTAAAATTGTAAGAAACTAAACTTAATCTGGAAATTATTAGGGAAGAACTAAAAAAAAATTACAAGAACTACCTGGAAAATGCTTGAAAAACAAGTTATGAGATCATCCACAAAAATTCGCCAAAAGAAGTTAAATATGACCCTTTGTTGGCCAAAGCATTGAGCACGTGGTGTCGCGCTCAAACCTTGCATGGAGGCTACAAGTAAGGACTCCAAGGTGGATTTGGAAATGAGCATATACTGAGCAAGCTTGGCAATGCCGTGTTTAGGAGACACCAAGCAGGTCTTCGATGGCAACTGGTGTGTGGAGCAACAAACATGTTCTCTAGCGCCTATAGTGCAAGCATGTGGAGGTGGTGTTGATTGTGGTGCTCAGTGTTGCCTTCAACAGGTCCTTGATGTGCATATGATATGATGACACTATGTACATTGTTTGCTCGGCATGCTTCGACATTTCCTAGAAAATGTAGGAATGACACCAGGGAACGTGCACTTGTTACTTAACGATGACTCGCTGAGATGTCTCGATACCATTTCGCGCCCATTTTTATCCTACACAACAATTAATAAAATCAAATCAAATAAGTTTTCTAAAATATGAGACAACAAAAAATAAGGAAAAAAATGACACAAAGTGCAAAAACATAAAATATGAGAATATTAATAATAACGATATTCACAGACCAATCACTACTACAGAAATAGCTTTCTAAAGCTGTTAATTAAAGGCGGTTCACTGAAAACCGCCTTAAAAACTGATTTTTGTAGTAGTGTATCTATTGAGAAGCAACTTTCCTTTAACCATGTCCCTTCAGTAGTGGCTGTGTTTCGGTTGAAGAGATTAAAAACTGGTGGTTGTTTGGTCCATAAAATTGATAAAGATGTAGAATGTTTAATGCACCGTGAGTGTAGAATATTAAAATCACAATTATTTAAATTATTTAATTTCTTGCTTTTATTTAATTTTGGTGTTTTTTTTCTTGTTGAAATAATTAATAATATTCAAAAGATCCAGTATTTTTCTGTTTTGGGGCACCTGCTTTCGATTCCTTTTTTTTTTAATTTTTGTACTACTTTCTTCAAGGTACTTTTCAAAAACGGCTGTAAAGTATCTGTTCTAAAACAGACTTTCTAGAAGGTATTTTTCAAGAACCGCCGTAGAATCTACCGACGTTGTTCTTTCCGGCGGTTCTTAAACCGCCGTAAAAAGTATCACTTTCTACTGGAGTAACCGCCGTAAAAAGCCTCACTTTCTACGGCAGTTTTAGAACAACCGCCATAAAAGTTTATGGCGGTGGATTTAAAGGCGGTTCAAAAACCACCGTTAAAAGTCTCCAGGAACCGCCTTTAAAACTTTTTTCTGCAGTAGTGAATGAAACACCAAAAGAGAAACACAAATGACATACACAACATATATTGAAAATTCAATGGTGGGTAAATATGTCACTGATAAAACCAAAACGATTGGTTACCAAGAATAGGGGTACTAACCTCAAATGCAAAATCAGCGACCTAAATAACTTCAAACCACCTGCAAAACAACACCCTCAACCAAGGTGGTGGACAGCCCGGGCGAGGGTCCTCCGATGCTTAAGTTAGAGAGTGCGAGAGATATTTTGAGAGGTCAAACGTAGAATTAAATCAACTTAAAATAAAAGTGAGGTATAAACCCTTTTATATAGACAAAAGAAGTATTCCCCAAGCTAGGGCTACCTTCTCTCACTATAATTCCATAAATACCATGACCTACTTAGATTTAGGATTTTTCCTGTATGCTAAGTTCCCATAAATAATAGATCTCTCACTTAAATTACCAAAATAGGCATGGGCCTGTGATTCTTTAAATATAGTTCGCCGGGACCCCACAATACCATCCATATCAGCCCGTTCAGGCCTAACAATCATAAAGCCCAATACCCAGCACCGAGATGGTTAAACCATAAGAGGTCGCCACCCTATAGGAGAGCTAACCACTCTCATATTCCAGGTCGTTAACCCATAAAATAGCTCACCCACCTCTTAGAAGAAATGCCCCTTCCGAGAGATGAGGTCGCTTTCCATAAATACCATCATATAACTTACATGAATATTTAGTGCCGTATCAGCTAGTCCCCCATATTCTAGCTGATTGAGGTACGAAATCAGGTACAATATGTAAAATAAAACGAATGCAACAACCAAAAACCACCTTAAAGTTTTAATCATAAGTCATAAAACTTTAATAAATCACCTTCTTAGCTTACCAAGATATCATATCATAACCCAGCTCGCAATACCGAGCTATAGAACTATTCATTCAATAAGAGCTCGCCTTTTGAAATTGTGACCTCTAAAAAATTAGCTCGCTCAAACCCTAGGAAGAATGCTCCTCCCAGAAGAAGAGGTCGTTAAGTACCCATATTTCATGTTGAACGACCTGAAATATCCATCGACCTGTAATCACAAAAAAAACATCCATTCCCAACCTACAGTTGTACGCAGGCACAATAATCCAAAATATAATCATGCATTTTTAAGAAGTCAAAACACGCCTTACCTTTTCCATCACATCTTTTTAAAGATCATTAAATGCCCCCTGACAGCATGTCGGACACATGTCATCTCCCCATATTCTTGTAATATATTAAGTGTAGTGGGCCAGAAATGAAACGCCCAAAACATTCCTGAAAAACACTACCAACTTCCCACCTTTCAAGAAACACCTTTCTATCCCTTCAGCTTTCCACTTTACGCCGCCCTTAAAAACACTCCATCTCCCTCATTTGTCTCACCTTATTCAAAAATATTTAGCAAAAAACCATTGTTCTCTGCAACAAAACTCACAAAATTTTGTATGAATTTCACAGTGCTTCCAACATTCACACTAAAATTGACAATAGGAATAATGGGTAAGTCCCCTAAAAATCTTCATGACAGTAAAATTGATTTAATTTCATCATGCCATTATTGCATCTGCTGAGTGTATTTTCGCATTTTTTCTTCTTCTTCTTCTTATTCTTCTTCTTTTTTTATTTTTGATGATGAATCCAGCATCCTCCAACTCTAATTCACAAAACCCAGACCTTACCCTCGACTCCGATCCTGTTGAGAACCCTTATATTTTAAAAAGAAGATGAAAACAACCCTCTTCACCACAGTTGGGCCTATACGACGAACCAGAAGGTGATGTCAGTTGGCCCGAGCTTGAGGTCCAAACTAAGGCTTATATTGAGGCCAAAGCCTTAGCGGAGAACATACCCAAAGACCCTGCAACCCAACCTTAAAATGAAACCATCCCAGAGGGCATTCCTCTAATTGTACCCAACATACCCTCCACATCCCAATCCAAACATTTTCTAGAAAATCCTGTAACAGTAGCACCTCCATCAGCCATTGCCGACCTGCTCCCCTACCCCAAGTCACTAGGTTAGTTAAAGATAACAAATGGCTGCTCCCAGATCGGGAAAATTTTGAAGAGTTCAAGATAGCCCTCGATCTCCCTGATAATGCTGCCATAATCACACCAACCATCTTACAAACTGACCCAAACCATCCTCCACCCGAACACATTTTATTTTTTGATGAATTCCTGAAAGCAAGTTTTTGGTTCCCTGTCCATTGGTTTTTTGTTTACACTGCAAACAAGTTTAAAATTCCCCTTCTCCAGCTAACTCCCAACTCCATAAGATTCATGGCTGGATATGTGATCTTGTGTGAATATTATCATGCCTGGCCTGATCCATCTTTTTTCCATTTTTGTTTCCAAGTAAAATATCAAAAGAATTCCTTTTACTTTTCAGCCCACCGGGAAACCTCGCTTCTTGGTGAACCCTTCATCAAAAGTGCCCGATTGGCGAAAAAAATCCTTTTTTATTCATAACACTAAAACCTGGACTTTCAACACCGAGCTGCAATATCACACCCCAAAACAAGATAACCCCCACCTCAAAAACACCACCCATGCTCTACTAGCAATACATTAACCAGCTCGTTGAATGGAGCAAATGCCCATTCGACGTAATTAGCTTACCAGGTGGGAAAAGATATTCTCTTTCGTAGGTCTTGACTCATGACCTATTGAACAGGACTCGGCCCTGACCAGATTAGAATTTGGTAGGTCTCCTTAGTTATAACACTTCTCATACTTCATGGTAATAACAACTTAATTTCACCCAATATTTCATAATTGCAGATGACTTCATCGGAACCTACATCTCATCGAGCTCAGAAGGCGCTAATGTGGTCACTGACAAGAGCCCTGCAATCACGTCAGCGCCGCAACCTCCTATCGTCAACGAGGATGAAGAAGTAGAGATCGCTCTAAAGGCGAGGGATGACCTTGAGGAGGTCACTGATGCTGAAGAACGCCTACCACTCACGTCCATCCTCTTCAAAGGGAAAAGGACAAGCCGAGGTCGCACGCCGAAACCAACGCCCCCAGCTGCAAAATGCCGACGCCTTCGCAAAACCCATGGTGAGACCACATCGGTCTCTCATAAATTGGAGAAGGAGTTGGCTCAATGTGAGGATGAGGATAAAATCACATCTCTTCT
This sequence comes from Phtheirospermum japonicum, assembly GCA_014905375.1. Lineage (NCBI taxonomy): Eukaryota > Viridiplantae > Streptophyta > Magnoliopsida > Lamiales > Orobanchaceae > Phtheirospermum > Phtheirospermum japonicum. The sequence continues at coordinate 218,208 of BMAC01000240.1, forward strand.
TGAAGAGCGCATCATGACCCTGGTAATTCTTCCTAGCTTCAGCTTTCTTGAATATAACACAACCGTCTACTCACACCATCTTCAATTACAGCAGAGACCTTTGATCTCAACTCTGTCCACCCAACTATGAACTCGGTCCACTGAGAGTGATCTCCAGAAGATGTGTGACGAGCTAGTAGCCCAATCGGAACAACAAACCCAACAGTCTCTGACTCAAGGGGAGATGGACAAAGCTTGTCAACAATTGGCTGCCCGCGAAGAGGAAATAAACATCTTGAAGAGCTAGGTGGACAGTGTAAAGGAAGAGGCATCCCGAGCATCCAAGGAGTTTAGAGATCAGATACACAAGCTGGATGTGGTGGTGTATATAAAGGATAAGCAGATCCATGATGTCGGTCGGATAGCTCATATATAAGGCATTGCTGAAGGCTGTCGCACCTTCTTGCTAAGCGAAGTGGGCGAGAGGTTTATAAATGGATATCGAGAGGAACTGTTGTCGACCTACAAGAACTCATCCGTATACTTTGGCAGGATGGTTAGAGGTAGCAGGTAGTGGGTCCAAAAAGCTGCGGATAAAATCAAAACCTAGCTCGCATCTACGTGCTTCTCCTTCGAGCCGGATGTGAAGGCTTTTATAAGCGACCTCCCCCCTTTCTCTTTCTGGAAGGGCGATATGAAGCAACCTGTGGATACCAAGTAGTATCTAAGCCAAATACTACTTGACTGACTATGTGATTCCAAACTCATGATTTTTCCGTATGGTAATGTATGAACAATTCTGTTTTGTAATTTTATCGCATATCGACCCATTACAATAAACCATCTAAAAGCACCTACAATTACTGTGTTAACCATATAAATCAGACCCAAAAAATAACAACTCATAAGACTTAACATCCACATAATTCGCAGGCAGGGTAATAGAACCTGTCAATCAGAACCTGCTTATGTAATGCCACAAGTTTGAGATAAGTCGACTATAGCATGTAAATCAAACATGCTCATATAAAAAGCCACAAATCCCAGCAAATTATGAGCTGTATGAAATTAATTAAGAGAAGCTGAACTTAACTCATATAAAGGAAATAGGTCCGTCCACATAAACTAGCACAGACATACATAAATACAACAATCCGAGAAGTATACGTAAGTCAAACATATCCCTCCCGTAAGTGACCTGAAGCATGTAAATCAAACATACTTAAAATCATGTTACTCAACCATTCATAAAAACCATAAAAATCCATAGGATGTTCCCAAAACTCCCAATATTTATTAAATATATCAAAAAAAGACATCCGCCCCGAAGGGTATAATGAAAAAGCTAACCGCCCAGAAGGGTAATAAAATAACTATCCGCCCCGAAGGGTAATAAAACAATCATCCGCCCCTAAGGGTAATAAAACAACCATTCACCTCGAAGGGTAATAAAACAATCAACCGCCTTGAAGGGTAATAAAACAACCATCCACCCGAAGGGTAATAAAACAACCATCCACCCCGAAGGGTAATAAAACCATCATTCACCCCTAAGGATATATAAATTAGCCGCCGACTTGTACAAGCATCGGTTTTATAAATAAGAATAATACATGCCTACCTCATAGACCCGCCATTTAGGCGTAATATTTCTTCAAATGACAAATATCCCATCTCCTAGGTAGAGCTTTCCCTTGAGCATTTTTGAGTATATATGCCCCCCACGTAATACCTTGATCACTTTGAACGGCCCTATCCAGTTTGGATCCAATTTCCTGGTACTATGTATTGCATCAGCCCGTCTCCATACTAGGTTGCCGACTTGGAAGTATCGATGTTTAACATGTTTATTTAAAGCTGCTTGAATCTTTTGCTTATAACGTTCCACTCGGGTCGCAGCCTTGTCTCGTATTTCATCAATTTTTTCAATTGCTCCCCTTGCCAGCCTTTCATTTTCTTCCACATTCAATGTTGATAAACGCTATGAGCCCCCCACTATCTCCGCTGGGATGACAGCCTCTATTTCATAAACAAGGCTAAATAGCGACTCCCTTGTAGAGGTTCGGGGAGTCATTCGGTAAGCCCATAAGACTGATGCGAGCTCTTCTTCCCAAAGTCCTCCTGCCTTTTCCAGCCGTAGCTTAATTTCGTGCACAATAATGCGGTTAGTAACCTCGACCTGTCCATTAGCCTGGGGATGCGCTAGAGAAGCAAAACATTACTTCATCCCCATCTCCTTGCACCAATCCTGGATTTTCTGCCCGTTGAACTAGGTTCCATTTTCTGAAACCAGCACTCGTGGGAAACTAGACCTGCAAAAAATATTATTAAAGATAAAATCCATTATGTCCTACTCACTTATGGCCGTGACCGCCTCAGCTTCAACCCATTTCATAAAATAATCAACCGCCACCACCAGGTTTTATTTATTGCCTGGTGTTTTTGGAAAAGTCCCCACAATATCGATTCCCCACTGTGCAAAGGGACAAGGCAATCTCATAATCATCATATCTTCAGCCGGTATATCGATGATCGGTCGCTCGCCATACCCTTCATTCCTGGCCAAAAGAAACCAGCCTGCAACGTTATCCCAACCAGCGCCCTGCTTTTCGCGTGATCACCATAGTACCCCTCATATATTTCTCTTAACACCTCCAATCCTTACTCCTTAGCCAAACACTTTAAAAAGGGGCCAAAACGCGACCTTTTGTACAACTCCTCGTTCAATACACAAAATCGAGCCACTATTCTAGCTTCTTTTGTGGACAAGGGTATCTCACCCTCCTTTGCCTTAATAAGAACCTCCCAGATTGGTGTACACTAATCGTCTTTTATCTCTATTTCCATCACTTCCTTTCCTCACTACTGCAGAAAGGCTTTTTAACGGCGGTTCTTTTTCATTTTTAATGGCGATTTTTGAACCGCCTTTGTATCGACCGCCGTTAAATTTTACGGCGGTTTTTAAAAACCGCCGTAAAAAAAGTGGTATTTAACGGTGGTTCTGGAAGACATTTAACGGCGGTTTTGGGACCGCCGTAGAATGCAGCGTTTTTACGGCGGTTCCAAAACCGCCGTAGAATGAAGCATTTTTTACGGCGGTTTTTAAAAATACCTTCTAGAAAGTAGTAAAAAATTAAAAAAAGAAAGAAATGAAAGCAGGTGCACCAAAATAAAAAACTATATAAAACCAAGTTGAAATTTATACTCCAAAACAGGAGCTCAACTTAATAATCAGTTCTCTGGAGATTCCGAGCGACTCGGTTCATTGCTTATTGTGCAACTTGTCTACAAATGTGGTTTCTATTGGTCAAAATTAAAACTTAGCTTCAAATTCAAGCACAAACACCCAAAATCCACATGGGCGAGCACATAGAGTTGAAAAACAAATCAAATCGCTAACATAATGAACTAAGCTCGAGTTCTGCTCAATTAATAAAAAAGAATAAAATACATGTACGACTTGAAAGTCCCTGTCCATGTATATATAATGTGCATCAAATTAATGTCTAACATAAAAGCAAAAGTGTTTTTCTGGGAAAAATAGATTACTAATATCAGCAGCAGCCTAGCACATATTTGGTCATCGCTACTTAATCATATTTTTCTGGAATTGCTACGATGACCTGCCCTTCACTCAATGCTTCGAGTCAGCAAGGCGGGCCGGGCTTCTTCGCTACAGCTACTCCGAGGAGCGTGATCTGTACGTCGCCGAAGATTTGTATGAGAATGACATTCTTACCCCTGCCATGATTGTTGTTCCTCGCTCCGCAACTGCCAAAACAGGGTACCCAAAAGAGAAAGAAGGGAAACAAGAAGCATGGGCGGCTTGTAACTGTGACCCGCCCAGAGCTGCACCCAAAGRCGTTGATGAGGACTTGTACAAGATTTCCGCTCATCTCCTCCGTCAACAAGCCAGAAGGGTAAATTTGTCATTCAACATTCGTGAAAATTTTGTTTTTAAAATTTGAAAGGAGTGGTCTGCACTTGTGCAGAAACTGGTAAGAGTAAATACAAAAAACAATGAATGCATGTTCATTTCCTAGTTAACAAACAACACTGCCAGAAGATAATAACAAAATAAATAAATGATGAAATTAATAATTGTAAGAGGACTTATAATTTTTTTTATATATGTTATGCAGAAGAGAGGTATCTTTTCAAGCAGCCTGCGGCCCACTTGTGTTTGTTGAACCTGCTGACGTTATGCCCCTCATAGGTTGTTAGTAAATAGTAGTAGTAGTATTAATTATGTTTTTGAGTATTATTATTATTATTATTATTATTATTATTATTATTATTATTATTCGTAATGTTAAGCTAGTTTTATAATTATAGGATTTTGAGGACGCCAAGATGATAATTCCTATCATTATCATATAATATTATGGTAATGATAATTTGTCACCGATTTCGACGGTTTTTGACTTAAGTCTTTTTTTTATTTTTTAGTATTTAAGTATTGTAAGCAGAGCAAGGAACAGCATAATGACTTTGGGTTCTAAAGTTGTTTGGACAGTTATTAAAAAGTAGATTGGGTCTGCTGTTCGTGCTGTGATCACATTATACTGTCTCAATACTCTGTGTGTTGTTGTCTAGATGATATATGTGAATGATTTCCTAAATAGGACACAAATTGAATATTTAGACGAGTAGTGAAGTTGATATGCTGAAAGATTCAAAAGGAAAAGTTGCAAAGTAATCAGTTGAAGAAAGCTTAGAAAGAATTCAAGCTAAGAGACTACAGGAAAAGGATCTTACATGCAGAAACTTACAACCATAAAAAGAAAAGAAAAATAGAACCAAAACGCCAAACCATGCAATACTTGAGCGTTTGGGTTATTCTCCTGTGTCAACTGCCACTATATTAACTGTTTTGGGATTTCATCCGATAACTCATCTCATAATTTGAATGAGAAAAATAAAATGAACCATGCCCATTAGCAAATCTGAAAATTTTAAGTAGAAATGAGAAAGACTACACATGCCGTTGTTTGACTCTTTCGGATTGTAAGTCTAAATTTAATCACTGGAGACTCGAACTAACCATTTTCAGTCTAAATATTGTTAGGAATTGAGTACTAATCGAGTGAAAGTGAATAGCCATTGCAGTCTACCTGAAAAGAAAAACTAAAAACAGGAAAAAAAAACATAAAGAGAAACTAAGTTTTGGTACCATGTGTTTCACTTTTCAATCCCTTGGGGCATATAAAAAATGAAACTCCTACTGGCTTCCACCAGGAGAGATAGTATACTAAGGCAAACGCATAGTAGAAATGTTAAAGGCAACAAATAAAGTTAAACCAAGAAAATGAGTATCATCATCACCAAATGACTTGCATAACATCATACAGAGTTTAAGAAGCAGCACACCTGCACAAAAGTAATTTATAAGCAGCTTGAACTGGTTAGGAGGATAAACAAAAAACAAGCTGATTGCAAAGAATTTTCCATAAAGGCCGTCTTATTACAAAGGTCCGTGGAAAAATGCATCATTATCGGCAAACGCTTGGTCCTGCGAAACACATAACCTCAGATAAGTAGTTTACCAACCTGGTATATAAGAAAAATAATTATATTACTATATAACTGGAAAAACATTTCATGAGAAATGTTCGCAGGTTTTTAGAGTCATACTATAAAGTAAATGCTAGGATGAAATAGGATAATAGGTAAGCACCTGAAATATGGGCACATTGTTATCTTGAACAGACTCTCGTCTACCGGAAATCCTTGCTAAACGTGTGCTATTATTCGTTGCTGAATTCTCAATAACCATGTAGAGACATAATAAACACAATCCTGCAGCAAGAAATCACTTATCACAACCAATTTCTAATTAAAAAAAAAACACTCAATTTTGTCAATAAAGATTGTCTAATGAAAATGGAATTACGAAAAAAAGGATGCTTAAACATCCACAAACTTGCTAAAAAAATCGATTCAAGGATGTATAAAAAGTTCAATCAATAACATTATTGAAAAGCATAACACATAAGCTGAAGGAGAAAAATAGGGTAAAATGATATGGCAAATAAATTACTCACCGTTATAAGCAACAGTGACTCCTGAGACTGATCTTCCAATCACGGAGAGCACATAAAGACAGGAAACCACCTGTGCAGATGGAATTTAAAAATAAATAAAAAAAATTAAAAATGAGGATTTATTTTTGTAGGCAGAAAATAAATGGCAAAATCAAGCAATTGGCTGATGGATGAAGTAATTGACCTTGAGGAAAAGGCGCTTGTCATGGCCGGTGGCGGCGACACGGAGGACGGACTCGGCGGCGCCAAGGGTATTGGCGAGTCAGGCGAAGAGGGATGTAGCGGCGTCTTGAGAGATCTGCCAGTGGAGTGGGTCAACGGGGACGGCGATGTTCATGTGGTGGAAGAGGAGACTGAGGATTGCCAACGAACACAGAAGCACGATGAATACGTCGGCAAAGAGGGAGACACGCTGGAATGGCGGGTTGTTGGGGCTCCAAATCCGGCACCGTCTCGGGCTCTTCGATCTGAACCGGTTCGGGTCCTGAGGAGCTTTGGTGACAGCGGCGGACTTTCGCTTCAGCGACAGCAGATGAAGATGATATTTTGGGTTTGGTGGCCACAATGCATATTAGGGTTTTTATTTTAATTTATTATTTTTTTTATTTAATATTTAATCCAGATCGTCGGATGATACACGGATCAACGACCCAGAATTTTTTCTTGATAAGGCGAGGATCAGTGACATGGCAGCTTACTATTCTACGGCGGTTCTTATGAAATCGCCGTTAAATGTCATCTTATTTACGGCTGTTCTAATAGAACTGACGTTAAATCTAATGCAATAATTAACTCATGAACTAATTAACGTCAGTTTTTGAGGAACCGCCGTGAAAACTTGTTAATTCACGGCGCTTTCTTAAAAACCGCCGTTAATTAGTTCAGTTTTAACGTCGGTTTTCATAAAACCGCCGTAAAATGTAAGATTCTACGGCGGTTTTATGAAAACCGCCGTTAAATGACCGATTTAACGGCGGTTTTTTGGAAAACCGCCGTAAAAAAGTATTTAACGGCGGTTTTTCCAGAACCGCCGTTAATCAGCCGCCTTCGTATCCTATTTCTACAGTAGTGCCTTTATCCACTTTACTATGACCTAATTCCATTAACGTAATTTTTCTAGTATCAGAAGTCCCAGCGCACCGGCAATCCTAGCGAGCTGATGAGCTCGAGTATTATCAGCTAGTGGTAACTGTTCCAACTTAAACTCTTCAAAACGCACAACCTCTTCCCTTAGATTCTTTAAATATAACGCCATACGTTCCTCCTTTGCCTCGAAGGACCTGTCGAACTGACAAGCTACCAGTTGGGAGTCCGTATACGCCCACACTCTTCTTGCTCCCAAGTCGCTTGCCAATTTCACACTCTTCAATATCGCCTTATACTCTGCCTCATTATTAGATGCATGTATCACAGTTTGATTGCGAATTCCAAATTTTTGCCTTCCGGGTTAGTTAACACAATGCCCAACCCAGCTCCCGATACCATAGTCGATCCATTAGTATGCAACAACCATGCCTTTATCTCGTCACTTAGTTCAGATGGGCGCATCATCTCCTATAAGAAATCTTCCAACACTTGTGATTTGATGGCCGCCCGAGGTTCGTATATCACGTCGTATTCACTCAATTCCACCGCCCACTTTACTAGCATTCCGGACACGTTTAGATTACTTAAGACCTTCTTGAGAGCCAGTTTAGTGCGTACCTTCACCTTGTGGGTAAAGAAATATGGTCGCAACTTTCTCGTTATATAAATTAGCCCAAAACCTCCTTTCTCCAACCTGAAATAATTCAGTTCAGCACCCCTTAGCATCCTGCTAATATAGTAAATAGGCTTTTGTGTACCTGCATCTTCCCTGATGAGCACTGAACTCACCGCGACTCCCCGACCGATATATATAAAATCAGATCTTCCCCCGGCATTGGCTTAGTTAATAGTGGGATCTCCGCTAAGTAATCATTTGTCTTATCAAATCCTTCTGATGCCTCCTTTGTCCATTCGAACTTGGATCCTTTTTTGAGTGCCCTAAAGAATGGGACACCCTTCTTTGCCAACATGGAATAAAATAATTAAGACCCGCAATCCGTCCTGTAACCACTTGCACCTCACGCACCGTTCGAGGATGTGGCATCTCGAAAACATCCCGCACCTTCTCAAGGTTGAACTCGATACCTCTCACCATCACCATATATCCCAAAAATCTCCCAGAACACACACCAAACCAACACTTCTTTGAATTGAGCTTCATTCCATATTGTCTAAGTATAACAAAAGCTTTTCACAAGTCCTACACATGGGATTCTACTTCCTTCTCTTCACCAACATATCATCAACATACACCTCCATAGTGGACCCTAACAAGTCCTTGAACATTCTATCCACCAGCCTTTAATAGGTCGCCCCTGCATTATTGAGACTAAAAGGCATAGACACAAAACAATACGTTCATGTTGAGTTGACAAGACTCACCTTAGTTTGATCCTCCTTTGCCAGTGGTATTTGGTGATACCCTTGTGAAGCGTCCATCATTCTGAATAACTCGCACCCCGAGGTTGAATCTACCAGTTGATCAATTTTCGGTAGCAGATAATGATCCTTTGAGCATGCTTTATTTAGGTCGCGAAAATCCACACACATACTCAACTTATGTCCTTGTTTAGGTACCATCACAACATTAGATAAGTATTCGGGAAATTGTATTTCTCAAATGTGGCGTGCCTTCAACAATTTTTGAACCTCCTCCTCAATTACCTTGTCCAATTCAGGCCCAAAATGCCTTCTCTTCTGTTTTACCGACCTTGCCTCCGGATCTTCATTCAAATGGTGTTGCGCGACCTCTGGGATACCCCTATCAATTCTCCATCCCCAAAGGCGAAGACGTCTCAAAATTCCCTCAATAACCTTATCAGCTCTTCTTTCAATGTTTCTGTCATTAGAGTTCCAATTTTCGTAGTGTACTCTGGGCGACCTTCCTCCAACAAAATCTCCATCAACTCTTCATGAGGACGAACAGAGTTCTCTTGTTCTTTCATATTTTTTTCACTAAGTATATCCTCTTGCACTTCCTCACCTCTCTCTCGCTTGTTCTCGCTCAAGCCTTTTCTGACTGTGATTTGATAACACGACCTAGCGATCTGCTATTCAGATATAACCTCCCCTACTTTATCTCCCACAGAATATTTTATACTCATATGATACGTAGATGTTACTTCTTGGAATGCATTAAGAGCCGGTCGCCCTAATATTACATTATACGCCGATCTCTTGTGAACAATTAAAAACTTTAAATCCTTCTTTGCCCGCGATTCGCCTCTTCCGAACACTACTGAAAGTGTTAGCTCTCCCTCCGTAATACCTTGTGCCCCATTAAACGCATATATCATCATATTCACAGGTTTTACCCTTGCCTCCAGTTTCATTTGGTCTCGGCTATTCGTGTATATTATATTAACGGAACTCCCGTTATCCAAAAAAATTCTCCCGACCTCATAACCCGCTATCTCAGCTTCAATTACTAGCGCATCATTATGATCCTCCTGTAGCCCGCGTCGCTCGTCAGGACTAAAAGAGATGATTGGTCCTGACCTCTGTAGTCGCCTACTGATACTAGCGACCTCCATGTTCCAGGCCGAGCCTATTTTATGTGTTTCTTTCGTGAACTATTAGTATCACCATCCGTTGGCCCTCCTGAGGTCATGCTTATTCTCCCTTTATTCCTTCTTGGCCCATTATGTCCCTGGTTTCCTTGTTGTGGCTGCCTCTCGGCCTGGTTTTGAGGTGGATCTCTTGACGGTGGTGGGGGTAATGTCTGCCTTGGTTCCCGCGATTCTCTATCTTTGTATATGACCTCCTTCAAATGTCCGGCTTTTATAAGCCTTTCAATTTCCTCCTTAAAATGCCTGCACCTCTCCATGGAATGACCATAATTATGAAACATGCAAAAGAAATCTGATTCTGGATTAGTGGGGAGCGGCGTGCGATTTTCTGGCCACTTTATATCATTAGGTATCAGCCGCTCCATGATGGCGAACACCTTAGCACGGGGATAGATTAATGGTGTGAAATCTCCATCTCTCCAGTTTCTCATATCCAATTTAGGCTCTGACCTAGAACCCAGAGTTAAGAGCCCGCGTACTACCCTTTTGGGCTCCTTTCTGATTTTCGATCTTTTCGACATATTACCTCTAGTCTCCACGACCTCCACACCAAATCACAGACTGTGCTCCTCCTCAGCTTCTTCTACCTGTATATATTTGTTACACCTGCCAAAATCTCATCGTATGTCCGTGCCTCCTTTTTAACCATGGATTTACATAAATCCTCCCTCCTCAATCCTTGATGTAACGCCCTTGCCTTCATTTTACCTATAGCGGTGGGTACCTCTAGTGTGGCATTAGTGAACCTGTTGACGTACTGCTTCAAACTTTCATCTGGTTGCTGTACCATTGAAAAAACTGACTGCGCAGTTCTTGTAGTTTGCTTCACGCTAGAAAATTTATTCAAATAGGTCGCTCGTAACACCCGAAAGCTAGTAACTTTTCCCTTTGCCAAATGATGAAACCAGCTTGCGTGATTCACCTTAAGGTAGATATAAAAGCTCGTCATGCCACAACATCCGTATACCCATGTAGGACCATCTCAGTTTCAAAGAGTTGTATATGCTCGATTGGATTCGTCGGCCCACGATATTGAAACTCAAATGTTTTATACCCCTTATGACTCAAACTTTTGTGCACCCCGTTCTTAATAAATTAATTTAAAAGCACGTAAGTTTGCTCGCAAGAGTACGAGGTACTTGTAGGGTGGTAAGTTTGACTCGAGTCGTATCTCTCGAGGAAATAACTGTTCGGTCTTTCAGATGTTTTTCTCAATTTACGAATTAGAATAAAATACATATACATTTGGGGTTTTAAAAGATTTTGAATTGATCATTATGAACTAAAGCAATAATTAAACTAAAACTAATTAAAGTAAATACTTTAAACTATATTATCAACTACGAACTATAATTAAACTATCAGTAATACGCAACCATAAATCAAACCTAATTAACAAATCTAGAAGCAGGAGCATAAGAAATTACCACTAAGCAATGAATCATAAGAATCTAAGATTAACGAATAACTAAGCACAAATTACCTCGCATAAATAAACTAAATTAACCAATATCCAATATCCAAGCATAAAAATGATTAAGCTAATTAAACTCGAATTAACTAGGAGATTAACTAAGAATTAAACTAACAATTAAACTAGAAATTAACCACTAAATTAACTAAGAGGTTAGAGTACTTATTGAAACTAATAAAAGCAGTAGAAAGCTCCAGTTATTCTGGAGTTTCACGTCGATCTTGGGCGAAGATTGAATCCCGAACGCGAATTCGATGTTTTGGACGCGTTGTTCTTAGATCCTTGATATCCGTCTTCAAATCTCGTTATGAGATGTGGGATTATTGTTATTATAAGCTAAAATACCCTAGGTGGTCGTGTGTCCTCCTAAAATCCGAAATATGGAGGTTTTATATATAGATATTGCAAGTCTTGGCGCACAAGAAACCCTAAAATCCGAACTCTAGGCCGTCGCGTAGACGGTGCGTCGACTGACGCGTGCTGGTGCTCGGCGTCGGTGCTGCCTGGGCGTGCACGTTGTCTGGGCAGGTGCGTCGACTGACGCGGGCTTGCATGGATGCTTCAGCAAGTTGCGTCGACGGTGCGTCGACTGGCGCTCCTTCAGTCGACGCTTCAGCAAGTTGCGTCGACGGTGCGTTGATTGACGCTCCTTCAGTCGACGCTTCAGCAAGTTGCGTCGATGGTGCGTCGGCCTTGCGTCGACTGATGCGGATCATGGCTCGCGTCGACGTCGCGTCAGTCGACGCAACTGCGCGTCTGCCTCCGTCTCTCTCTATCTTTTGCTACTCGTTTCGCCGGAAAGCTCGTTCTCCTATTCTTGAACATCGAACTTCATCTATTACATGCTGAACTCTTTCGGTTACTTAGCTGTAAGGTGAAAACAACGAAATATCACCTATTTGCATCAATTACGAATAAAATACGGTAAAATAAGTCAGAACTATAAAAATACGGAATTATGCTTAAATCGTCCAACTTATACCAAAAACAAATAGAAAAACGTACTAAAATACTAATAAAAATAAGGACAAATCTACTCTAATCAACTACCCCACGCTTATTAGGTTTGTTCGTCCTCGAACAAACGATAAATTCAAAGTATGATTAGAATGAAAATAAATTCAAGCAAAGAGTCGTGCTGTGCTATATACATAATTTTGAAAATATAGATACAAGTCACGCAACGTTAAACACTTGACCATTATTACATTGTCGCTTCAAAATAAAATCATGCTTCCTCACGAAGGATAATATATATAAGTACGCTCAAAAGCACTCAAGTATTTTCTGCATGGGACGTGTATACACTCAAATCATACAATTACATGCACAATAAATAAGCACCAAAAATCAATCTCTTTTCAATCGCAAATTAAGTGTGTTATCGAACAAAGAATCGGAAAAGGTCTTTTCCGGTTGTAATGTAAGGCTTTTTGGACGGGTATGGAATATATGATTCGTGTGGCTAACTCACGATCTAACGTGATCAATAACTCACCAAACCTATTCTAATCAAGGAGAAATACGCTTCACCTCGTTCAAAGATAAAAACCTCACTAAACACTCATAACGTAGCCTTCAAATAGGCTATTCCTCAACTCAAAACTCATAAACCGATTGAAAGCTCAAACCACTTAAGCACAATTGAAGCTTATAACATGCTTCTTACACAACTCTTCGCCTTTTAAACATAAGGCTTCATAAAATAAAATAAACAATAAAATTCAAGCCCTAATAAGCGCGTAGGCAGTTAATCAACACTATCCACCATCCTATTATTTTTTTTATCCCCTTTTATTCTTTTTTGGGGTCTTTATTTTTTTATTTTTTTTTTATTTATTAATTTTTTTTTTGAATGGTGGTCCTTAATTACAAAAATATAAAAATCATAAATTCCTAATAAAATTTCCAAGACACTAATAACCAATAAAAATTCGAACTCCTACCCCACGCTTTTAATGGGTTGTAGGGTCGTCTCAAAAATACTCATGGCTATAGGCATGGATTATTTGGCTATGATTGGCTCATTCAAAATTTATAGTGTCTAAAAATATGTGGATATGGCCGGAATAGGGTTTTATATGCGCCTTAACTTCATTTTTAAAGTCGACTACACACAGCGGTTTCAAAGAGATATCAAGACTGAAACTTATTCACTTACATGTAATGATGATAAAAACTGAGGCTACTCGCTGGCTTTTTGCATGAAAAAGTTTTGAAATGACGCTGCTTTTTAGGTTTTGCGAAATCAATTGCCTCCAGTACCATTTTACAATATATAAATAATAATTTGAAAATTTTAATGCACTTATGCACGCCTCAAAGAACTAGAACCAATAATCATACATAGTCAACTTTGACAGGCAAGCCATACAAACACAAATAAGCGTAGAAATAGCGATCAATCACATCAAAATTATGCATTTCAAAACAAAAGACATCAAATTGCACTAACCATACTCAACCACCCCCCTCCCTAAAAACTTGGCAATCTCCTGATTGTCATAAATATTAAAGAAAATAAGAGTATGGGAGATAAGAAAACATCCCTAAAAACTCGATGGCCGAGTCTCTCTAAAAACGCATGTGCAATTATCCTTCGTCTTAGATCGCGTGACTAGATTGTCCCGAACAAACCTAAAAAAAAATAAAACAAAACAAGATTGTGATCAATTGCGACACGCAAGTGCCCGGTGGCACGTCTTTTTGGATTCGAAACGGCCGGATTGCGGCCAACGTCATAAATGGCTGGGTTGCAGCTCATCCAAAGGTTGCTGGACTGCGGCTAACTTGGGTCGGATTACGACCTCGATCGATGAAATCATCGTTTTCCGTGATTGCTGCGGTAAGCGGTACGCTCAGTGGTTGATCGTCATCGTTAACGCCTCGAGTGGAACTAGCGGTAAGGCCTTGCGGTAGCGAGCTTCCGCTATATAACCGTTGTCCAGAATAGGTGATTTATCGTATTTTCTGCACATCAACACACACATAAACGTACCACGGCAATTGACACAATATAAAAAGACAGAAATAAAATAAAAGAAAATAAAGAAAATAAAACAAAAACTAACTAACGCTTGGGTTGCCTCCCAAGAAGCGCAACATTTAACGTCATATGCTCGACGCAATTACTTGATCAAATTCCAGCTCGTGGTGGGTCCATGAACTCCTTCTTGGTACGATCACAAATCTTCATATAATCCTTGAAATAAGGCTTAAGTCGATGCTTGTGGACTTGGAAACTTGATTTCTCACTCTCATCGTATAGTGTGGCTACACCATACTCATCCATCTCCTTTATTAAAAACGGTCCACTCCATGAAACTTCAAAATTGGTTGGATCAAACTTACGATCGGAATTATACAGCACTAGTTGACCAACCTTGAACTTCTCGTTAGAAACTTCGTTCGACTTCTTCTTCTTCTTTGTCCAATCCTTGATATTAGCCTCGCCCTATTTCTTCGTACGTTTAAAATTCTTGTAGGGGTCGAGGGTAACACATCTTCAATGATAATGCGGTGGCTTCGTCTCTTCTCTTGGCGCAAACTTCGAACGATCTCGTTGTGGTCTCAACTCCACTTTTGGCTCATTTTGAGGCACGTCAAACCGCATGGGCAATCCATCATCAAATGCCTCTACATTATCAAACTATCTAATCGTGCCGATGCTCAAGAGCTCATTCACGCAAGAATCGACTAAATCAATAGTAGAACAGTCATTCTTAACAAACGATGCAGGACTCTTGTGAAAATCTTGAAGTGAAAACGTCATCTTTTCGCCCAATACGGACATAGTCACCCTCCCCTTGTTTACATCGATCACCGTACGCGTTTTAGACATGAACGGACGTCCTAATAAAATTGCATGCTCCCGATTCTCGCTTTCTACATCACCAACGTCCATAATGACAAAATCGACCGACACTACTAGCTTGTCTACCTGTACTAAGACATCCTCCACAATCCCCAAGGGTAGCTTTATCGTCCTATCCGCCAATTGTAATTTCATCATTGTCGGCTTCAGCGGTCCTAAGCCAAATTCCTTGTAAATCGAATGGGGCATCAGATTAATGTTAGCGCCAAGATCGAGCATCCCTCTTGCCGTTTGTCCATTCCCAAGAGAAATAGTTATGCAAAAACTCCCGGGATCCTTCTCTTTAGGTGGCAATGGTTTCTTAAATATATCTCCAATTTCTCTTATCAAAGCTACAGGCTGATTTGTAGCCAAACGCCTTTCCCTTGATGCTAGCTCCTTGAAAAACTTCACAAACGCTGACATTATCTTTATCGCCTCTATCAGGGGGAGGTTAATATTAACATTCTTCAGTAAATTGTATAACTCCATGAATTTTTTATTCTCCTTGGCCGGACGTAGGCGACTTGGGAAGGAAACATGATCATAAACACTCAACTTCTTGGGCGGCGAATTTAAGGAACCGATGGGGTCTTCAGTTGCTGTCGATTTCTTTTTCTTCACTGCTCCCGGAGGTTGGGTCTCGATCTCTTTCTTGTCTTCCTCCTTTCCTAACTCGATGCCGTTATCCACTTCTTTCCCGCTTCTCAGCACATGAATAGCCGAGGCTTGTTCTGTTTGGCTTGGAAGAGTATTTTTCTCCTTCTTCAATGATGCCATGTCAGTTGCTAATTMTCCTACKATTATCTCCAATCTTCTTAGTCSTYACGAATTTTCAAGAGTGCTTTTGGCCATTTCAGCCATCATCGTTCTCAATTCTTTCATATCGTCTTYAACTCCCTTCATTTCCTCCTGAAAATGTGTGAGGCCGTCTCGGTTCCGAATAGTTTCGGCAACTTGGTTTTGTTGCCAGACTAAAAGTTGATCAGTCGACTGAACTGTAGCAGGTGTTTGCATGTGTGGTGGTCTCTGCCCCGAATGCTGTTGATTTGAATAGTGTTGGATGACGTTGACGTCCCCTCGTTGTTCGTTGTTGAATGGGCACATATCGGCTAAATGTTCGGAGGATCCGCATTGGTGACACATCGCATTAGTCTTCTTCGAAGAGGCCTTGCTTTCCCGCTCGGTCTTCCAAGCTGCCAATTTCTCCTCAAATATCTCTTCGCACTTTGCTTTGACTAATTTGCCATCATCTAAGTCAGGATCAGGGATGGAGATCTCATTAACTTTCAATTTATGAGGCCGAGAGTTGGTTTCTCTAGATTTTTCACTCTGTTTCTCCAATACTCGTTTTGCCTCGCGGGCCATTAAATCACCAAAATCTCCTCCTACTGCTATTTCAACTTGGCTTTTCCCCATGGGCGACAAACCATCAAAGAAAAACTGATTAACTATCTCGGGGGAATAGCTATGATAGGGG
This sequence comes from Phtheirospermum japonicum, assembly GCA_014905375.1. NCBI lineage: Eukaryota > Viridiplantae > Streptophyta > Magnoliopsida > Lamiales > Orobanchaceae > Phtheirospermum > Phtheirospermum japonicum. The sequence goes on from BMAC01000240.1 coordinate 234,694, forward strand.
CATGCCTGTAAAAGTGATTTGTAACACTCCCATATTTCATGAAATAATTCTCCCTCCACTTGTTCGAAGTTAGCAATCTGCCTCCGAATTTGCCCCGTTGTTTGTGCCGAATAGTATTGATTTAGGAACTTCTCGCTTATCATCTCCCAATAAGTTAATGACCTTGGTTCTAAAGACAGTAACCATGTCTTCGCCGTGTCTTTCATGCTATAGGGGAAACAAATCATTTGCATCTCCTCCCGGTTTAGGCCATGACCTACAAATCTGCCTACTTCATCGATAAAGTAGTTCAAAAAAGCTAAAGGGTCTTCGTGGGCATTTCCGTGAAAAGTCGGAAGTAAATTAATTTGATGCGGTTTAATCTCTACTTCCCTTGCAGTCGGGCCAAGAAAAATTGCAGACCCATAAAGCACAACCTTCGGGCGTGCCAAATCTCATTGTCGAGGTGCTCGATTTCCCCTTGGTTCCCAAACTCGGTCATTAGCTCTCTCATAGTGGTCGTCATGCGCGTAATGGTGCTCGCGCTCGTATCTCCTTCCGAAATTATTTTGCTCGTAACCATGATCTTGATTCTCCAACCAATCATTCACGTGCCCTTGATTGTTAGCATACTCGTTATGCTGTAAAAAATCTTCATTCCTATTTGCAACATTCTCGATGTTGTGTTGGCGAATAACATTGTTGTTCATCTCGTCGTTGTGCCTCATATTCTCCATGTTGGGTTGGTGACCGATTACGTTTTGCTGCTGGTCGACTCCTTCGTTTCTCCCCGCATCTTGTCTCGCAATAATGAGGCGTGGTGGTGATCTCGGTGGTGAATCGCCATTTCGAATCGGATTTGCTTCTAACATAATGTCGAAAACTTGATCAAAAGCGAAATCAGTTGTTGTTGAAGAATCGTCCTCGGGAATAAAAATGGGTCTTGGTCTTGGTGGATTTGAATGGTGGATGTTGTCAATGAATGGTACAAGTTCACGTTGAAGTGATCGCCTTCCTTGCATAAACTCAAAAATACATCAACGTACCAAATGGCAAAGACCAAGTAAAAATAAAAATAAAAATAAACTAATAAATCTAAAAGAAAATAAAACAAAAAACATCTTTAATTCCTACTCGTTGCTTCCTCGGCAACGGCGCCAAATTTTTGACTCAAACTTTTGTGCACCCCGTTCTTAATAAATTAATTTAAAAGCACGTAAGTTTGCTCGCAAGAGTACGAGGTACTTATAGGGTGGTAAGTTTGACTCGAGTCGTATCTCTCGAGGAAACAACTGTTCGGTCTTTCGGATGTTTTTCTCAATTTACGAACTAGAATAAAATACATATACATTTGGGGTTTTAAAAGATTTTAAGTCGATCATTATGAACTAAAGCAATAATTAAACTAAAACTAATTAAACTAAATACTTTAAACTAGATTATCAACTACGAACTATAATTAAACTATCAGTAATACGCAACCATAAATCAAACCTAATTAACGAATCTAGAAGCATGAGCATAAGAAATTACCACTAAGCAATGAATCATAAGAATCTAAGATTAACGAATAACTAAGCACAAATCAAATCGCATAAATAAACTAAATTAACCAATATCCAATATCCAAGCATAAAAACGATTAAGCTAACTAAACTCGAATTAACTAGGAGATTAACTAAGAATTAAACTAACAATTAAACTAAAAATTAACCACTAAATTAACTAAGAGTTTAGAGTACTTATTGAAACTAATAAAAGCAGTAGGAAGATCCAGCTATACCGGAGTTGCACTTCGATCTTGGGCGAAGATTGAATCCCGAACGCAAATTCGATGTTTTGGACGCGTTGTTCTTCGATCCTTGATCTCCGTCTTCAAATCTCATTATGAGATGTGGGATTATTGTTATTATAAGCTAAAATACCCTAGGTGGTCGTGTGTCCTCCTAAAATCCAAAATATGGAGGGTTTATATAGATATTGCAAGTCTTGGCGCACAAGAAACCCTAAAATCCGAATTCTGGGCCGTCGCGTCGACGGTGCGTCGACTGACGCGTGCTGGTGCTCAGCGTCGGTGCTGCCTGGCGTACGCGTCGACTGGGTGGGTGCGTCGACTGACGCGGGCTTGCATCGACGCTTCAACAAGTTGCATCGACGGTGCATCGACTGACTCTCCTTCTGTCGATGCTTCAGCAAGTTGTGTCGACGGTGCGTCGGCCTTGCGTCGACTAACGCGGATCATGGCTCGCGTCGACGGTCGCGTCAGTCAACGCGAATGTGCGTCTGCCTCCGTCTCTCTCTATCTTTTGCTACTCATTTCGCCGGGAAGCTCGTTCTCCTATTCTTGAACATCGAACTTCGTCTATTACGTGCTGAACTCTTCCGGTTACTTAGCTGTAAGGTGAAAACAACGAAATATCACCTATTWGCATCAATTACGAATAAAATACGGTAAAATAAGTCAGAACTATAAAAATACGGAATTATGCTTAAATCGTCCAACTTATACCAAAAACAAATAGAAAAACGTACTAAAATATTAATAAAAATAAGGACAAATCTACTCTAATGAATACCCAGCACCGAGCTGGTTAAACCATAAGAGGTCTCCACCCTATATGAGAGCTAACCACTCCCATATTCCAGGTCGCTAACCCATAAAATAGCTCACCCACCTCTTAGAAGAAATGCTCCTTCCGAGAGATGAGGTCGCTTTCCATAAATACCCATCATATAGCTTTACATGAATATTTAGCGTCGTATTAGTCACTATATACAAATAGGGTATTTTTATTTTTATTTTAGTATGAGACCAGGTATTAACACCCCATAAGGTTATAAGAAAACCTCAAAGGAGAAGAAGAAGAAGAAGAAGAAGAAGAAGAAGAAGAAGAAGAAGAAGAAGAAGAAGAAGAAGAAGAAGAAGAAGAAGAAGAAGAAGAAGAAGAATTTATAAACAAACCTTCCACAAATATGCTTGGATAATCAAATAAAGTCGTTTAAATCCTAGACTAAATATATATAACATAATGTACAATTTTAAGAAGAAGAAGAAGAAGAAGAATTAATAACCAAACCATCCACAAATATTCTTGGATAATAAAATAATCATATTAAACCCTATATTAATATATATAACATAATGTAAAATTATAAGAAATAAAATGAAGAACATCAAAAGGACAAACATGAATATGAAATTACATACAAAATCCAAAGAAAGGAAATTAAAGCAATTAAAAGATAAATAAAAGGAAATTGAGAATACATGTTAATTAACCATGAAAAAAATTAACATCCAAAGTTCGAAATCAAAGTAAGGCTCCAATCTTGAAAGTAAAATTGTAAGAAATTAAACTTAATCTAAAAGTATTAGGGAAGAACTAAAAAATTTCAAGAACTACCCGCAAAATTCTTGAAAAACAAGTTATGAGATCATCCCAGAAAATTCCCCAAAAGAAGTTAAATATGACCCTTTGTTGGCCAAAGCATTGAGCACATGGTGTCGTGCTCAAAACTTGCGTGGAGGCTTACAAGTAAGGACTCCAAGGTGGATTTGGAAGTGAGCAGATGTTGAGCAAGCTTTGCATGGCTGTGTCTAGGAGACACCAAGTAGGTCTTCGATGGCGACTAGTGTGTGGAGCAACAAACATGTTCTCCAGCGTCCATAGTGCAAGCATGTGGGGGTGGTGTTGATTTTGGTGCTGAGTGTTGCCTTCAACGGGTCCTCGATGTTCCCATGAAATGATGACACTATGTTCATTGTTTGCTCGACATGCTTCGACATTTCCTTGAAAATTTAGGCATGACACCAGTGAACGTGCACTAGTTACTTAACGATGACTCACCGAGATGGCTCGATACCATTTCGTGCCCATTCTCATCCTACACAACATTTAATATAGTCAAATCAAATAAATATTCTAAAAAATGAGACAAAAAAAAAATAAGGAAAAAAAATGACACAAAGTGCAAATAATGAAAATATGAGAATATTAATAATAACAATATTCACACACCAATTAAACACCAAAAGAGAAACACAAATGACATACACAACATATATTGAAAGCTCAATGGTGGGTAAATATCTCATTGTATACAAAATGTTTTTTTTATGAGACTAGATATTAGCATCCCATAAGGTTATAAGTGAAGTAAAGTAAAGAATTCATATTGAAGAAAGATTCAGTGTTCAACTTTTTCTGTATTTCATTTCATTATGTTTTCCTTAATTGATTACAGCAGGAAACGTCACCACTATTTATATTAACATGTAAGAAAAATGTAACCCTAAAATATGTGGCTAAGATTGCTACAGTACACTTCTTCAACGTGTACCAAGATCGTGTGGTCACTATTGCTATAGTACAATCTGACAGTTGTATGAAGCTGGATGTACTGGATTGGGGCTGACATCATCAGCTGATGTAGAGTAGGTTTTCCTCATGTGAGACCCATTGCTAGCTATACGTGCGACCTCTGGGCGACCTCTCGTACGACCTGAGAGGTCGCCAACCTTGCGACCTGGTGCTGCACTCATCTTCAGGTCGCCAACCTTGCGACCTGGTGTTGCACTCATCTTCAGGTCGCCAGGCATTATATGACTAGACGACCTGATGAGGTCGCCAACCTTGTGACCTGGTGCTGCACTCATCTTCAGGTCGCCAACCTTGCGACCTGGTGTTGCACTCATCTTCAGGTCGCCAAGCATTATATGACCAGGCGACCTGAACTTATCAGGTCGCTCTCTATTATCCCTCTCAATTCGAGTGCGGCGAGAGGAAGAACAGAGAGCTTATGTCGAAGCCGAACAAAGAATTGATGAGATAGCGGTTTGGTGAAGACATCGGCAGTCTGATCAACAGAAGGAACAAACTGAACCTGCAGCAATTTCTTATGCCCTACCTCCCAATTATCAAAATTCGGGCTATAATGTTTAATATGATCAACCCATTTACTATAATAAAAGTTTTGATCCTTATGATCCACCTCAGAATTCTTAAAATATGGGCTTTGATACTTCATATACTCCAACTGCCTCCATTATTTTTACTGGAGCTATGATTTTTATGATCCACCCACCTCTAATTCTTATTCTCTAAGCCACGACCCTTATGATCCACCCAACCTCGACTCTCTATAATCCAAGATATGATTATTATTTCCCACCTCCCCCCAACTATAATCAATCTTATAACGTACACCCCAATATCCATAATGATCATGATTCTTATTCGATCATGGGTGAACCTACCCATCTACCTCATGAGATTTTGTCGGGTTTTCTTAAATCTATTTATGAATTGACTAAGTTTGTTCATGATCATAGAGCTAAAATGAAAGTACCATTATATTATTGGGAAGAAAGAAACTAAAGTATTGATGTTACATATGTGCAACTAGATACAATGTTTGAGGGGTGGGGTTGTAATGAGGTACAATGACTTCTTTATGATAATGAGTTTTCTAATAACTTCTTTGTTTGTTGTGATTTGAGCTTATATGCTCCATTTGTGGATGTGTACATAAGGGGGTGAAGGTTGAGTTTGAGTATTTGAATATGTTCATCGCCCCTCTTATTATATTTGATTATATTGTAAATGAAAGTCTGTTGGTGATACCAATGGAGGCCTTGGTGGTGATCGGTTATTTGAGCTTGGTTGATCTAATCGATGAGCTTATATTTGTAGATGAATGCAAGAGAATGTTGCCCTTGGATATTCTATTTGTCATTGATGAATTGAGTTTAAGTGCCCTATGTGAGGATTATGAAGTTGTGGTGTCCATTATAGAGAAGATTGAGATCATCGAGCCTATTTTTACTACCAAGATTTGAGATTGAGCTGGTGGATGAGATAGTTTTGAAGGAGTATGATCCCCCTCTATTGTGTCCAGATAAATTTATATTTAATAATGACACTGAGCAGGTGGCGATTTAGGAAATGAAAGAGTTGGTCGACCCATTTTGGCAACCAGGAGCCATTTTGAAATCCAAATCTAAGAGATTTGGGTTGTCTGGAGGTCATTTTATATGCTTGGTGGACATCTTTGTCCTCCCAGAGGTCAAAACTCGTATCATGCCCTCGTTATTTGTCAAGATATTCTCAGTTTGATTACTCTCATTTTTGGACCTCAGTGACATTTAAGGATCATGTCTGTCCTCGTGCCTTTTCTTTTTATATCATCACGAAGCATGATCCCAATGAAGAAGAGTCGATCAAGGTGGTTGAGTACAACGGTTATGATTTCTTTTGCTCTATGGAAATTTTCATCCTTTCAGTTATCAAGCACCATGCTTTATCCACTCGATGTTCTAACCTTCTCTTGATAACCAATTATATGCCTTTCTGGCCTCCTAAGCATGTTAGAGTCCTCGGTTCTTCTATTTCTTTGCATGCTTGTCATACCCGCCTTGGTCACTATTATACCTTCTTCTTAATCCTATAAAACACTAAAGCATGGCATTATCATCACTTATTCTAAGATCCATAACATTCTATGTATAGGTCATTGAGTGAAAGACATTAAATAAGCACTTGTTAGGAGGCAAACCAAATTTTTACTTGATTTTGAATGTGTGTTTTTTCTTCTTTCGTGGGTGCTTTTATCTTTATGTTTGTGTTTCAGTACTTTCTTATGTTTGTTTTTCCTCTCACTACCATTTTGTAGGTTCCTCATTTCGATTTCCTGCTTTGATGTCATCACTCGACTTTCTCATTTGAGTACGATTTTAGGGGAGTATCTTTTACCCTCCTCCTTTATTTTATCCTTTATGGGCATTGAGGTCATTACGTGATTTATGTGTGGAGGAGTTTGCATGTGTTTTGTCATGTCATGTGTTCTTGCTTGTGATAATGAATGAGTCGTAGTGTAGTTGACATTACTTGGGACTTTGATGAAGTGACATGACTGGAAACATTGGGTAAATTTCCTAAACTTTTGTTCGGGCTTAGTATTATTGTAGTACTTGACGTGTACGATATTAGTGAATGTACATTGAGGCTTGTTCTATCCATGTTTATCTTGAGCGAAAGTTGAATACGTTTTACTAGTATTGTTCTCTGTTGATCTCTTTTAGTTGTTTTTAGTATTTATAACCATTTGTGAGATGTTATGCCTTATTACATTTAAGCATCTGTTGTCATCTATAAAGATTATTTAAGTTTCATGTTACAACAAGTATTGGAGTTGTAAACACACATATTTGTATTTTTTTAGTTTCTTGTTGTAAATATTTATTCATTTAATACCCTCATCATTTTGTAAACACACCAAAAAAAAAACTGGAAGAAGAAGAAGAAGAAGAAGAAGAAGAAGAAGAAGAAGAAGAAGAAGAAGAAGAAGAAGAAGAAGAAGAAGTATTGGAGTCGTAAACACACATATCCAGAATCCTAGCCGTACCCAAGTCGTAGCACTGAAACTCGATAACCTCGGCCTGAAACTAGAAAAGGCAACGCGTTAATAGTTGCGCCTAGACCCTACCGTCATTCATCTTACTGAAGTGATGGTTGTGCTCTGGTGTGTGAAGAGTGTGTGCGCTCTGGGTGGGCTGCGGGGAAGAGGATTGAGCGAGATGGTGACAAGAAGAATTAGAAGACATGTTTGTGCGCGCGTGCGTGCGTAATATTAGGGTTTTTTTAGGGGATATATTTTAGTAAATGGGATAAAAAATAAAGTTAATTTATTAAATTAGAGATTTTCCACACACAACACACACATGTATGTATATATATATATATATAATATATATAGTATATATATA
>BMAC01000240.1:261285-277830 GCA_014905375.1 Phtheirospermum japonicum
TATTATATATATATATATATAAATATATATATACTATATATATATATATATATAGGATTGGGTTCAAATGAGAACCCCGTCATTATATGTGAACCTAGGAACTAATCCTGGCCTTAGATCTAATATTGCACAGTGCAATTATATGTCCAGGTTCATTGTGCTTTTTACACAGTACTGTAGTGCTAAAATCAGTCCATTTTTTTAATTTAATTATATATATATATATATATATATTTTACGTTTTAAAACATGCAATATGTATCTTAAATTGTAGATCGTTGAGAATGTGATTAATTTGATATATATTTCATTCAAAACGAATAAAATTTGAAAAAGTTACGGTTTGTTGAAAATTTGAGTTTCATTTCAGATTTTTGAATTTGCAGTTTATAGACGAAATTTGCGATGCTTTTTGTATACAATCGTAGTGTATTTTTTTCTTAATCTATTGTGTTTTCTAAAGAACAATGTAGTGCTCTTTGTAAACGTTGATATATGTCTAAAATACCCTTTTTAATTAATTAATGCATTTTTTTACATTATTACAATGCTGACATGTCATGATCTCAACCATCAAGATTATCCAATCTAATGGTCAAGATGAGTCCCTAGGTTCACATATAATGACGGGTTCTCATTTGAACCCAACCCATGCATCATGCACCTAATTTTATGTGTGATAAATATGTACGTGGATGATTATGATTATTATTGCGTACGGGTGGCAATGAATTGCACCATACCATAAGAAATACGATTATAGAGACAAATACACGACAAGGCACAACAAGACCTGACACAAAATACGACATGAAATTATAAATTTAGTTAGATTTAAGCTTATTGTTATGTTTATGATCAAATAAGATAAAAAATATCAAAACACGATATTGTATTTAAAATTGCATATTATCATAAGTCATATCCATTACACGAAATATACGAATTCAATACATATAACATCACAATTTCAACTTGTTTCAATAAAAAAATCAATAGAAACATATAAATTTATCACACAAAATACATATATTCATCATACATAAACACAACTTTAAATACAATAATATTTATCACAATAACATATATATTTATCATACATAACATCTATATTCATTACTTGCAATATTAAATTAGGAATCCGATGCACCATACATTGTGAACCTGGCTGCATGATATATATATCCATTACTTGTAAGAATGTGTTAATTAACAATGGCAGGTGGAAAAATAATTGAGTATCAAATACAAATGCTACGAACCACAATTCGCAGGCAAGGTACAACAAACATATAGAGAAGCATATTTACACACACAAATGACAGATAAAAGTTCTTCATAGGCAGAATAAGAATTATCTAGGCAGCTAGCAAGAAGAATCTCGAAACAATTTTTCAACATAGTTCAAAAACATAAGGGTTCAATCATATTAAGTTTATTACACCATCAAGGACTACTCCTTGGCGCTCTCTGTTGCTGCTTCAGGCTCATCCAAGACGGAATGAGAAACAAGCCTCTCGACCGGAATTTTCATCACATCCCTTCGTACTCCAATATCAGAGACAATTCGACTAATACAATAAATGCTACAACCCATCGCTGTCAGACCACCAAACCCCGTAGTCATAAAGCGAAGCGGTGACGACACGATGGCACTAGCGGCGGCCAGAAAAGACGCTGCTTGACCACTCCGTCCCACACTGACAGTCGTGAAAACCAGCAAACCCGTCTTGCAGTAGATTGCAAAATCCTCACAGTTGTTCTTGAAAACGTTGTAGCCGCCGAAACCATTCCGAAGGAGATACTCAGCACGGTGAACGATATCTTCGGGTGGATCAGAACGGGCGAGTGTGCACGTCCCCCCACGAGCTTTGGCTAGAAAGATGGTCGGTGAGACGCCATACTGAAACTGATATAGCTCTCCGTTGGAAAGAAAGCACTCGAGGCAAGACGAGATGACACCGTCAGATTTTAATTGGTCACCGCATCTTGGGCAAGGGTCGTCTGAGGGATGAGATGGAGATGAGCTGAAAAGAAATCGATCCAACACCGTTCCCGTCCCGATCTCCTGCCCTGCCCCACGAGTGAAATGAATCACGTTTTCGTTCCCAACATATATTCCTGATGTTTAATGGAGCAAAGATAAAAGTTAGGCAACTCAGCTATATGGTAGAAAAGCCAAAGTCCGCAATATTTAATTGCACAGAACATAACAAAAATAATGTATCCATCAACATTATCCAATTTTGTTCTTTTACCTTCACTTAAGTAACAAGTGGCAAAAGGAAGCATAACTATCAGCTGGGATCCGCATAAACATTCCTGGAGTGAATCATGGGAAAATGACTTTTACCATAACTGTTTTAACTAATTGTTTAGACCACTAGAAGCGTAAAGAATTCTAGGACACATAAAACAAAAATCAAAGAAAATTTTGGAAAGCCACAAATTTCCTCATTCATAGAATCATAGCTATTCTCTTATATGTTGTCCTCGATCATTTGCTCCAGTACAGATATTTTGCATAGTTACAAAGTGCTTGAGGACAAACTTTACAGATGGTAGAGATTGCATACTTAAAATAATAGAGAAACACTATTTAGGAGGGGAACAAAACTAAAAAGAAACAGCATGTTGAGTAGCTGATTTGTTCAGCAAGATGCTACCTTTTCAACAAAAAGACAGGACAGCTTATTTTCTATGTTACTTTTATTATAAAGTAAAATTTTCCTCAATGATGCACCAAGAGGAGTAGAGGAAAGCTACCCATCACACCAAGACATTTTACGCATCCATACACATGACCATACATCATTCAAATATTTAGCAAAAGCAATATAATTATCATAGTAAGTGCTACTTAGTCCAAAATAAAGAGAAACTTTTATTCAGTATATATTCTATTCTTTCTTTTCCTCATTCTCATGCAAAACCAAAAAGATAAACTAAACCCAGTTGAAAACAAAGAACTAAATTATTAACAGAAGCAAATTTAGAGAGTACAAACAGACTTTCTTTAAATAAAAAGATATAGTAATTTGATCTTGTCTGTAACTGAGTTTTGCTATAAAAGCCGAAAGTTGTTTTAACATCATTTTTTTCTCATAACATGGATAATGCAAACACTAGCAAGATAATGGTGAGCGTCTTAAGATGTTGAATGACAACTCATATTCCAACTATTTTCAATTTTATAGCAGATATATATCACGTGTTAACATACTTTAACAAACTCTTGAACAAGAAAGGCAACAGTTAATAATGGCCTAGGCGCTGTAATACAAGTATGAAGTGTAATTCTTGCAATTATTAAATCTAAAGATCTGCAGTACACTCTTGGACTTGTTAACATAATTGGAAAATTGGCAACCAAACCAAGGTATGTAAATCCATGTTGATGGAAAGGAGCTAATCCTAGTAGTACAACAGTTACACAATCCTCCCAAACCAATAGAGATCAGGCTGATAAAAACTTTTCCACTCAAATGTGTGACGTCTAGGTGATGCCAAATATAAGGTTCATGATCCACTCCAAAAGTCCAAGCTCATTTAAGAGGGTGTCAGTTTAAGGATAACTCTGATACTATCTGTAAGGACTCAAGTCAAACTCAGGACCAATTCAACATTATCTGTAAGGACTCAAGTCAGACTCATGGACAAACCAAATTGTTTGGCACTAGGCAACTTGGACTAAAAATGCTTAGACATACACTGACAAGTAGGAGCTAACCAAGAAATTATCGATCATTCATACAGTATACCCCTACCAAAACTGAAATGGAATTGAGCGATCTAATTTAATTCGTAAAGTTGTTAAAGACGCGCGCCTTTATATGGATTTTGGATCATAAACTTCAATTAGTATCTCATATCTCAACATCCTTCAACCAAATTTAACTACAGCCTGCCCATCAGATTCCGACCATCACTACCGGGCCCCACAGCACAGCTGCAGGTAATGACGTTTGGAGGGAAAGGCACCAATGGAGAAGTGAAAAGTTCCAAAGTAGAAAGGAAAGACTACAACTTCTAGTTTAAGAGCCTTATCATTATAGATGACAAAGAAGATGAAGAGGAATTTGTGTTTGATGAAGGAGAAGATGAAGAAGAGGAATATAACGAAGATGAGCTATTTGATGATGATGATGATGGTGATGGAGCCAATGGAAGATGATGGAGAACTAATACTGATGTTGAGCTTGATTATTGATTAACTTGTTTTAAATTGGTTGATGTGATAAACCGTGTTTGAATTTCAAATTTGAAATTTGAAATTTACTCGATCACTTGAAATGTGTTTTTATCAAATTTATGATTTTCCTTATTAGTTATATTTTGTGGCATCATGTTTGTTAGGTGCTACTATGCCTTTCGCGCCTCGGTGCGCTTTGCGCCATTAAAAACTATGTTAATTCGTGATTAATATATCCAAAGAAGAGCAATTACATTTGTCGATTCGGTGAACTGCATGAAACTTTAGTATCTTGCCTTCTTTAACCATCAATAGAAGACCTACAGAAGAGTGATGCAATGCAAAAGGAAGACAAGCCCCTCAGTTAAGAGTGATATAAAAGAAGATTTTTTATTTTATTTTATTTTTAAAGGAGCATTCCAGATCTCTCAAAATCTAAATAAACTAGTAATTGCGGCAATGTTCATTTCTAAATTAGTGTAGAATAATAGATACTGCAGAAAAACATTAAAAAAAATAAAAAAAAATTGAACACATCTCACAAACCCCAAATGTAATCAGTGTGACATAAAACTCCAGACTTAAGCATATTTTTATGATAGAAGTTGTTAAAAATACCAAAAATTTGATCATGTAAACTGACATGTAAAGAGCATCATGAACGACAAAGTGACACTATCAGCAATTCAGGCAGAGTAATTTTTTAAAGAATTGAAAATGTCTACATGATGAAGAAGCTAGTTCAAACAAGCTCTTATTCTGTGTGCAGAATACTCTACAGTCTGCACAATGTTAGAACGAGCTAAAATTCCCTAAATACTACTAACTTTTTCCCTAGTAAAGAGACTACAACATTCATTTGGCTTATCCCAACCCCCAATTAATCATACACCGGAGCACAGAAAATGGGGCAGTTTTGTTATATGTTAAGAAATATATCTCCTAAAGTGTAAAGAAGCCTAATCAGCGTTTGAAATGAGAAATAGGGCTTTCATGGGATTGTGAAAGAGGAATCATTTTAAAAAAATAGGTTCTCCCAAGTCTCAAATGTATCTTCTTAAACAGCACAATTCTTCATCGCCATATGACTCAGAGCAGAAAATCTTATCTTTAATTGATAGGTCTTTGAATCATCCACCTAGAAACCAAAATTTAAATCTTATCTTTAATTGATAGGTCTTTGAATCATCCACCTAGAAACCAAAATGTATGAAACCAAATACTGGAGAAAAAAACAATCCAAAGGAAAATCTTCTCTACATACTTTTCAACACTCCTGTGCGTAGTCCATTAGCGCTAAGTAAATACAAAGGCAAACAAAAAAATTCAAATAAAATAATTTTCATCACTCTCATATACACGAATTAAACCTGCCTTTTACCTACAATGCCCATCAATCACATTGCTCAAACAACAACTTGATAATTAATCAAACACCCCAACCAAGAAAAAAGGGTTTCCACCACGGGATCAAAATTAATAGAAACTAGTTCAAAAGGCATAAAATTGACGCAAAAAAGAAAGTGGAACTGAAATATTCAATATATATTTAAATATATAATCGAGAGAGATGAGGGGGCGTGCCATGATGAGCGTAGAGATAAGAGTGCCTCCAAGAATAAATATGATCGCCGGGCTTGAGATCATCTTTTCCAATCTTGTTGGATAGCACTCCCACCATTGTTGCGCGATGTACAATTTTTCTCTTTGTGTCTTCTCCTCTCTCGGAAGGAACCTTAATGGGAGGAAAGTGACGCTTACCTTGGCTGTATCCACACGTAAAATATCAGGATTTCATGACCCGAGTGTAGGTTTATCTCGTAAGAATTTGTTATCATTAAATTATATCGATGATATATGATAGATGATATATGATAGTTATAGGATTGGGTTCAAATGAGAATCGCATCATTATATGTGAATTAGGGACCTGGGTCTTAGATCTAATATTGCACGGTGCAATTATATATACAGGTTCATTGTACTTTTTACACAGTAATGTAGTGCTAAAATCAGTCCAGTTTTTTTAATTTAATTATATATATATATATTTTTTTTACGTTTTAAAACATGTAATATGTATCTTAAATTGTAGATCTTGAGAATGTGATTAATTTGATATATATTTCATTCAAAACGAATAAAATTTGAAAAAGTTATGGTTTGTTGAAAATTTGAGTTTCATTTCAAATTTTTGAATTTGCAGTTTATAGACGAAATTTGCGATACTTTTTGTATACAATCGTAGTGTTTTTTTTCTTAATCTATTGTGATTTCCAAAGAACAATGTAGTGCTCTTTGTAAACGTTGATATATGTCCAAAATACCATTTTTAATTAATTAATGCATTTTTTTACATTATTACCATGCTGACATGTCATGATCTCAACCATCAAGATTATCCAATCTAATGGTCAAGACGAGTCCCTAGGTTCACATATAATTGCGGGTTCTCATTTGAACCCAACCCGATATTATATGTCAATATTTAGGTTCTATAAACAAATAATTTGTACTTTTTATTCAAAGTTGAAAAAATATTACTGAGAAAAATAATTGAAAAAAAATAGGTCGGGACGCCACTTCGAGTGGCGTCTCGCCTGTGGGAAAATTACGGGACGCCACTCGAAGTGGCGTCTCGGACCAATTTAAAAAAAAAAATTCGGGGCAGAATTAAAAAAAAACTTGGGGAGCGGGACGCCACTCCGACTGGCGTCCCGAGGTCGAATTGAAAAAAAAAAGTAGGATGGGCGTCCCGGGGCAAAAATGAAAAAAAACAGTTGGTCGAAAAAACGGTTTACCACACTCACGACACATATTATTTATTTAATTATATTATTTATTTTAATGATTATTTTTTTTATAATTTGTTAAAATTCTTTTAGATTAGGTAAAATAAATAAACATATCATAATATGTTCTAAAAATTACAAGAAATTTTATTTCAAAATTAAAAATACAACAAGATTAAAAATAACAACAAATAAGATTAACGGAAATTATAATGTTTTTTATTTAACGGAAATGAGAAAGTGAACAACTAAATGGAAAATTTCGACACCAACTAAAATAAATTACATAATATCAAAATAGCATCAGACCAAATGTGATCCGTGCCACACCTCGCCTTTTTTTTTGTCCTTGTCCTTGTGTAGGTCGTGATCGTGATGTCGTAGGGGGGCTGGTGGTTCCGGAATCAGCACTTGCTCATCAACTCCGTCCTCATCCATATATAACCAAAACTTCTATGTGCACCGATTAGCAGTTTCGTTGGGAATCGACATGGGAATGGGTGTGGTTTGGAACTGTGGCCGCGAAATGCCCATGTCATGTGCAGGTGCGAAGCCGGGGTTCAGAATCGGATATTCAGTTTGAAGAAGATCGGTGAACGAGTGCCCAACATATGAAGGAGTATAAAACTGCTTTGCGGGTGTTCCAACGGTCGGCACGTAATCACCTTCCACATTATAGGATGATTGACCAATATGTATGCCACGTCCTCCACTACCAGACGCAGGTGCTGTATACTCATTTGGAGCGTCGTGAGATACACTCCTCCTTCCGCGAATTGATACGCTCCTCCTTCTTCCACTACTAGACGCGCCTCCCGTGCGCTCATCTGGAGCATCCTCATGTAGTTCCCCACGAATACGGGCCGTTGCCTCATCTCATCGGCAACAGACTCTACTACATCGTGCATACGACGATAAGAGTCAAAATCGTCGTCTCGAACATCTAACGCAACACGATCGAGTCGTTGACTCCAAGTACCCTACAGAACACCGAAAGACGAACATCAAATCTAATAACTAAAGAAATGTTAATTATGCGAGAAAAGTGAAAAAGATTTATTACAATGGCATCGTGAACGCTAACGTCTGATGGCTGAAAACCTCCCTATGCATGTCTCTCCAAACGAGAGATGAAACGGCGTTCATTATCCCGATACCATTTGCGATATTCGCTCACTGTACCCGTACCTCTATCTACCCGAGTGCCTTGTATCCTCGTTGTCTTTCGTGATTCCCATGCTTGAATCCATGCATGATGATGTACAGTTCACCGGACGTGGTGCATGTGTGCTCGTGATACACTATGTAGAGCCTCGATATCAACCACGCTGTTCTCTGGTATCCTCTGACGGCTACAGAATTGTTGGGTCACTCGATTGGAAAAATGCATCTCGACAACCGACCAGCAAATCAGTGGGCACTCACTCATCCAATTTTCACTCAAGCACCTGTCCCCCAGTGCCTGTATTTCAGATGCAGCCATATCGTAGGGTTCCCACGTCCACTGCACAATTCAAAAATCAATATCAAATTCCATTTTAAAATTAATATAAGTAAGATTCTTTTATTTCTCTACCTCCAACTCGTTCAGCCGATCGAGTAAGTCCAGAATACTCGTACCAAATTCCTAGAGCTACGCGTATGACTATATTCCTCAATCCACCTGCCTGATAATCCAAGTTAAGTTATGCAAACGAAATGATTCAAACCTTTAGATGAGTAGGTGAATATTACAATTAACAAATATACCTAGCACCGTACGGCGGTACGGGCAGCGTGACGTCGTCGGCTGCATCGTAAATGGTCTCATCAATAGACTTGGCATGCGTATTGAAATTAGAAGAGACATGTCGCAAATAAAAAACGTTAGAAGAGAATGCCGGAACTTGTTCTAGTGCACTAAGTAGTCCGGCATGTCGATCAGATATAAGACAAACCCCTTCTATGTCTCGGATGATATATTTTGCAACCAAAGGAACCAATGCCATGAACTATAACTCTCTGAATCAACGACTGCATAAGCTAGTGGCAAGACTTTCTGGTTTGCGTCAATAGCACATGCGATCAACAACGTGTGCTTGTACTTTCCAACCAAAAAGGTTCCATCAACACTGATCACCTTGCGACAATGTCTGAAAGCCTCGATACATGGTCGAAATGCCCAGAATATAAATCTTAACATATGCACACCGGCTATTCCAGAAGATTTGTGTAGCCACTCGACCACTGTCCATGGGTTGTACGTCTGCAGGGCCTCCATGTATTTTGGTAAAAATTTTGGTAAATGTTACAAAAAATAATTAATAATTTTTTCACAACCACATAATTTTCATAACAACTAACTAAACACATAACTAATAAATTCAACAACTAACATAATTAACAAATCAAATAAAAATTAAAAAGTATTCACAAGTCAAAATCCACATATATATAAATTTAATATATACAAAAAATAACTAAAATAACTAAAACATGAATTGAAACATAAATTAAAAAAACATATAAATTAATTAATGACAATTCAAACTTACCTTATTTGAACTGAAGCTTGAAAAAAACTTGAAGAATGGAGAAGGGGAGCCGCGCCTCTGCTGGGAAGGGAAGAAGGGAAAGGAAGGAGTGGAAAGAGGAAATGAGGAAAGTGGGCGTGAGTTGTGAGGGAGTTCAGGGTTTTAAGGCCGAATTATTTTTTTTTTTGCAAATTTGCCCCGGGACGCCAGTCGGAGTAGCGTCCCGCTCTCATCGGGTATTTTTTTTTTTCATTTTCGCCCCGGGACGCCACTCTGACTGGCGTCCCGCTCTCCTACTTTTTTTTTTCAATTCAACCTCAGGACGCCAGTCGGAGTGGCGTCCCGCTCCTCCAAGTTTTTTTTTTTAATTTTGCCCCGAAACTTTTTTTTTAGAAAAAATTGGTCCGAGACGCCACTCGAAGTGGCGTCCCTACCTATTTTTTCTATTTTTTTTTCGGTAATATTTTTTCAACTTTGAATAAAAAGTACAATATTTATTTAATAAACCCAAGATTTAGAGTTTAGAGCTTACTTTTTATTTAGCTTTCCATTTTAGACTTAGTTTTTCAGTTTTAGAGTTTCATTTCTTATTTTAAAGTTTAACTTTTCACTATTTTATTTAATTTTTCATCTTAGGGTCCCGACATCTATCATTCTACAAGTTAGAGTTTAATATTCATTTTAGGGTTTAGCTTTTCGTTTTAGGTTTATTTTTTTCATTTTAAGATTTTAATTTAGATTTAGAATTTCAATTATTTGTGATAATATTTATTTGTTATATGTGATGATATGTACCAATCATATGTGATGATATATGTCAATTATATGCGATGATAAATTAAATTACTGGTTGTACATTGCAAGTTGCACCCAGGTGCACGGTATAATAACTCATTCATGCTCATGTTTTAATTTTATTGATCAGTTTAAATTTAGAATTTAGAACTTTTTTTAAGTTTAGGAAAATAATATTCTTTTTGTGTAAAGAAATACTAATTTAACAAATATCTGATATACGAAATTTGTCAACAAACCAGACAATAAAAGGAAAAGAGAAAAAAGATTGAAAAAGTTATGAATTCCACTGAGTTTCCTTTACTTGATCGAACGGCCAAATTTCCCTAGGACTTAGTTTGCTTAAAATCCTGCCTCTTGCCAGCGACTTCAATTTGTGCCTGGGCTCATCTTTCAACTCATCTCTCCACCGCACTTTGAGGGAAGGAATTTATGGAAGCATTGGTTTATACATTCCTTTTAGTCTCGATTCTAGGTATCATTTTTTTCGCTATCATGCTCGTTCCAAGTTCGAAGTACCATCTCGAGAAAGATCTCTTGTTCTTATTATAGGCTCGTGGTTGGATCCGCATATGTTTGGTAAAGAGAATAATCTTCTCCTTTGAGAATAATCAAAATGGACCTGTCTTAACCGCAAGTGCATTCGCTATTCGATTACATACTCAATCCCACAAAATTTGGATTTCTTTGTATCTCTTTTTTACTTTTAAGTGAGAAGGGGGCTTTCACAAAAGGGCCTGTGTAGGTGGTCCCCACACCACGGGGAGTTTTTATAATAATAAGTCAAGTCAAGAATAATAATCGAACAGGAGGAGCTTGCCAGGATGGCTTCGTAAGCAAGCAATCCGTTATGACTAACCTATCTACAACTACATCCCCGAGCGGCAGTCAAACGGGGTCATGAATGCGAGATGCCAGCTGACCACCAAGATTTTCGCCATCTATTTAGAGGAAGAACAGCTTCTGAAACAAAAGCAAGCGAAGGCCAATGTGCCCGGGCAAACCTATATAGCTGGCAAAAGTTCTTGGCCCATCGGATATTCTTGTAAATCGGGAAGCTGAGCTCCAATCGGATTTACAAACTGCTCTTAGACCATTTTATCTGAGATAAATTGTATTGATAATGTCCTCTTAACCGTGAGAGACCTCCTTGGCGGGAGAAAGTTGGCCCAAAGCTCTAGCTCTATAATCCACCCGTCTTCCCCAGTGCCTTCAAGCCATTCTCTTCCTCCGACGCCTAGAAGACAAAGAACGGGGAAAGTAAAGCCTTACACTTCCTTTTCATAAAACTTTTTTCTGGAAACATGGTCAACCAGAAATGTAAAATAATGAACAGAGAAAAATTAAAACTTATTTCAAACCATTTCTTCTCCATAAATTCATTCCTTCAATTTACTCCTTATTTTCATCTCTCTTAATTGCTCACTTTGCCATTTTCATTCTTAATTTTCATCATCATTTTTAATAGTATAATACCCTATTCATTGATCGGTTAGATTAAATAGTAAAAAGAAAGCACGTACTTAGTATTCATAATTCTCAGTATACCTTAATCTCTTATTCTAAATTGATAGTACGCGAATTTTAAATTGATTTTCGTAATTTATTTGAATATCTTAATTGCTCACTTTGTCATTTTCATTCTTAATTTTCATTATTTTTAATAGTATAATATATCTCATTCATTGATCGGTTAGATTAAATAGTAAAAAGAAAGTAAGTACATAGTATTCATAATTCTCACGATATCTTCATCTTTTATTCTCAGTTGATGGTATGCGGATTTTAAATTAATACCGACAGAACAATGATGACATTCCATACCGATGGCTAATGTATGTCGGCATATTAATGAAAAAAATTAAAATACATGCCGACGACACTACTCCATTGGCATAATAAAAAAAAACATGTCGACAACACTTATGGTCGTCGGCCAAAGCCTAAATAATATGTCACGGCTGCCCCCCATTTAAGACAGAAATGTAGAAGGAAAATGAGAGGTAAATATACGTACGGAGCCGCCACCACATACCACCACCGCAGGTGGCCACACACGCTCGAAACCGCTGCTCGCCTCGGCCAACTGCCCGCTCGCCACTCACCCAGCCACCAGCATAGCCGGTCGCCACTATCGCGCCGCACGCCGCTCACCACCACCACTGTGCACCGCCACCAGTATACGCTACTTCGGAAATTAAGCTAACCACCGAATTAGTATTTTTTTTTCTCCTTTTTTATTTTTTATTTGAATAATTGTGATAATTTGGGTTTGATTTTCAATATTAGTTTTAATGTTGAGTTTATTTAAGGATGAATTAGAATGAAGGGGATCAATTGTAATTATTTTGTTAATGTGGGTTTATTTTGAATATTAGTTTTAATATTGGATATATTTAGGGATTCATTCGAAAAAAGGGGATCGATGGTAATTATTTTATTAACATGGGTTGATTTTGAATATTAATTTTAATATTGGGTTTATTTAGGGACTAATACAGAAAAGGGGATCAATTGTAATTATTTTGTTAATGTGGGTCGATTTTGAATATTATTTTTAATATTAGGTTTATTTAGGGATGAATACGAAAAAAGGGGCTCAATTGTAATTATTTTATTAATATGAGTTGGTTTTGAATATTTGTGTTTAATAATGAGTTTAATTAGGGATTAATTAGAAAAGAATAGCCTTCATTTAATTATTTTGTTTATTTTAGTTTTGAAATGGGGTTGGTTATGAATTATTAAGAAAATAGGGTTTAAATTAAAACTATATAAATAATTATGGTCATTTTATAAATTAGGTGTATTTTAGGGGTTAATTATGAATTATTTCTAAGATTATATGTATTTAATTATTGAGAAAAGTAGGGCTATATTAAGGATTATCGTTAATGATGTGCCCTGATTAAATCCTGGTTTGAAATCCAAACCCGGTTGGGCTAGACCTAACCGAATATCACCCTGATCTGAATTAATGTTACTAAAAGTTGTGAAGTTCAGTTCAAGAACTAGAGAAGAGGATTCCTGATCTAATTCGCCCTGAACACTTTCATGGTCTAACCTCTCATAGAGGAAGAAGGGATGATCTGACACTTTCCTGATATAGCCTCTTCTAGAGGAAGAAGGGATGATATATGATCGAAATTTTCTTAGCACTCTAAGAAATCTTCTCCGCAATAGTACGGAGTCGATTGTAGAATGGTAAGTTTTCCCGAGTCGTGTCTCTCGAGGATAGGTATAATCGGCGTTAAGTGTTTTTAATTAATCTTTTATTATTCTTAATTAAACTAATCTAATCTAAGAAAGCATTAATCATTGGTTTGGTTTTGAGTTATAATCACTAAACTTGAATTGAAAAAGGAGCTTGAAAAACATTAAGGCAAGGAGAAAGGAGTTTAAAACTTGCTTGAAAATAACTAGACTTAATGACTCAAATTTAACCTAATTAATAACCTTAATTAAATTAGAACTATTAACTAAGAAAGCTTGTAAATTTAAAAGCTAAAAAGGAGGGAAATTCAAACTTAAATTCAAAAGAAGTCAAATGCATTTAATAGGTAAAAGTCAAATGTTTTAAAAGGGAAAGCTACTAATAACTTTCAAGGCTCCAATGTTTGTTTGAACAAAAAGAGTAAAAAGCTTCAACATGCAAGCTTCAATGGAGTTTTAAGCAAGAAGAAAAATAATTTAGAAATTGGAAGAGAACTTAAAAATGCTAAGAGGAACACAACAAGAACTACAAATTAACTACCAACACACAACAACAATAACAACCAAGAACAACAACAATAAGAAGGGGAAACATTACTACCAATTTGTATTCCAACCAAAAGCTTCAAATGTAGAGTACAATCTTCAAAACACCAAGAGCAACTTCATAAAATACAATCCACAAATGAGAAAGATGTCACCTTCTCCAACACTTATGAACAACTACTAACTAGCTAATTAACTAAGCTAAATTAAACTAGCTAACTAAGGATTATATCTAGGGTTTGCAATGGAATAGTGAAAATGAGCTTGGAAGAGATTGAATGGGGTTCAAAATCAGCCAAGGAATGATAAGGTTGGTGGGGGAGAGTGCTAGATTTTTATACAAAAATGCAGGGGCAAAAACGTCAAAAGAGATCAAAAATTATGTGTATCAGTCGATCGACTGAAAGCTATCGATCGACTGAAAAGCCCCAAAACCACAAAACACACTGCCGATCAATCGATTTCCACGAGGTTCAGTTGATCGACTAGAAGTCAGTCGATTGACAGTAGTCCAATCGATCGACTGAGATCCAATCGATCGACTGTCCTGTCAGTCGATCGACTGACAGGGAGTTCCGACTCATTTTTCTCGTTTCCGCTCTAACGTTCGCCGGCTGTCGCTCCTCATTTGCACTGTGTTCCCTTGCTTGCTTGTTCTAATCCGAGTCGAACGGAATGTCCTAAGTGTGCACGGGACCGCTTTGGTCATCCTACGGCCAAAGAGATAAAAACGAGTAGAAATAAACGAAAATCCAATGAAAAACCGCACAAAAGTTACAAAAACCTAAAACTAATAAAATCGGCCAAAACGACTCCTAATACACATAAAAGCAAAAAAACACATGCAAGCGCGACACAAAAAGGTAACAAAAATACGTACAAAAATATGTAAATCAACCACCCCACACTTAGAATGATTGCTTGTCCTCAAGCAAAACTTAATATAGAATTACAAAACTACCCCCACACAATAAACAAAAGCACCTAACTTAATTTGAGACGTCGTATACTACAATGTTTGTTAGCTTGGCTAAAAGGACGACAACGATGCATTGACTAAGAAAGTTTAGATCAACTTCCGAAACCTAAAAGTACTAGGTAACCCTCTAAGTCGGTCCCCTCGTCCTTGCCCCGGCTAAGGTCTATCCATGCTCGAACCGTTAATCGGCTCCCTACTAGCCTCGATTATCTACAACTCTCTTTACACACAAAATCTAAAATGGAAATTACAAAGGTGCAAGAATTGCACATTTATTGCGTAAGCACTTCAAGGATTTATGATGTATCCTTATCTATTCGTCATCTTTTCTTTTTATTTCTCTCTTTTTTTTTGGTACCTAAGGATATATAAGGTTCTTGAGAAATCAACGGCTCCGATCACTTGTTGCTACTAGCAACTCACATTTATTTCCGATCGAGCACATGGAGCAAATGACGACTCCAAAATACAAAGTAAATAACAAGTCTAGTTGAGGCATGTTTTGCATGTAATTGTGGTGTTTGTCTAGTGTTTTTAATTAGGATTTTATGTTAATTTTAGTAGTTTCTTAGTCGAGTTTTGTTAGGTTTTCACTTTTTTTCTCGTTTTGTTGTTGTTTTCATGTTTTTTGTTGATTTTATACTTAAAATGGTTAAATGAGTTCAACTAATTTGTGGATGGGGGTTATTTGTGTTAGGTTTTGACAAGAAGGCAAAAAGAAGGTGAAAATTGGCCCTTGGCTCGATTTGGCTCAAGCCAAGGCGAGTCCCGCGCACAGCTGCTCGGCCGCTGCCGAGCGCTGCCGGCCACGCCCGCCTAAGAGCGGGACTCGGCAGGCATGCGCGCAGTCGATCGACTGGCTCGGAAGTCGATCGACTGCTCTCGACAGGATGGCCACTCTCTGGAAAGCAGTCGATCGACAGCGCTCGGCAGGCGTGGGCGGACATGCTCGGCAGCTCTCGGCATTTGCGCGCGGTCTTGCGTGCGGGACTCGGCAGCTGCGCGCGGGACTAGGCGGGCGTGGCCGGCAGCGCTCGGCAGCGGCCGAGCAGCTGTGCGCGGGACTCGCCTTGGCTCGAGCCAAATCGAGCCAAGGGCCAATTTTCACCTTCTTTTTGCCTTCTTGTCAAAACCTAACACAAATAACCCCCATCCACAAATTAGTTGAACTCATTTAACCATTTTAAGTATAAAATCAACAAGAAACATGAAAAGAACAACAAAACGAGAAAAAAAGTGAAAACCTAACAAAACTCGACTAAGAAACTACTAAAATTAACATAAAATCCTAATTAAAAACACTAGACAAACACCACAATTACATGCAAAACATGCCTCAACTAGACTTGTTATTTACTTTGTATTTTGGAGTCGTCATTTGCTCCATGTGCTCGATCGGAAATAAATGTGAGTTGCTAGTAGCAACAAGTGATCGGAGCCGTTGATTTCTCAAGAACCTTATATATCCTTAGGTACCAAAAAAAAAGAGAGAAATAAAAAGAAAAGATGACGAAT
>BMAC01000240.1:283713-318464 GCA_014905375.1 Phtheirospermum japonicum
GATCTTGTGAATCATCCATGGAATCTAGTTGAGTGACACAATTAGATCATAGATTGAAGCGTAGATCGTTTAATTTCACGTTATTTTACACGTTTCATGCATTTTTCTTCATTTCATCCTTTTTGTCTTAGCACCTTGAATTCATGATGAAACTTATGAATTGGCTATGGAATCTAGATGAGTGACACATCTTGATCATAGATCGGCTCTTGGATCATCTTGATTTTGAGTTTTTCCTATGCTTTATTTTGATTTTTATTTTCATTCATAGTTTTAGCTTAAATCCTAGATCTAGACTTCGTTGTTTGTTATTTTCTTTAAAGTTTTAAATTTTCCCATCTATTTTCATTGCTTTATCCATTCATGCTTTCAATTTTAGTCAATTTGCTTTATTTGAGTTTTTATGCATAGTTGTACCTTGTGCTTGCATGCTTGTACTCGGTGAAACATTGCATTTTCTTGCTAATTTTCATTACTTGCTTGCATTTTCATTTAAGGCATACGACCGAGGCATCCTACCCATTTGCACTTTCAATTTCTAGCTTAGTTTAGCTATTTTAACTGCTTTATTTTCCTTTTCCTTTTATTTTTCAAACTTGAAACACATTGAATACTTCAATTGAATCGATTTCCGATAATACCGAGCCAATGAACTTTCAAATATTTTGAACCACGAAAAATTACACTTCAAGGCACTAGTTCAAAATTGAGCACAAGGATAGCCTGAAGCTAAAGCCGAACAAAGTTCCCAACAAGTCAAATTCCCTAAGTACARTAAATRCGATCGACAATCTAAACTTCTTAACCAAATAATCAAAACCGCGTCACTTCGCCAAGGTTCCAAGCAAACATAGCACACACGCTCCTCAAATTATCATAAGAAAGCATGCAAGAAATTAAAATCCTAAGACGAACCCTAACCACCCCACACTTAAAACCTAGCAATGACCTCATTGCATATTAAGCGAAGTAAAGCGGTAAAAAGTGTATGGAAAAGAGAATGCCCCTATTTCCGCGCTTGTGTTAACGCGTTGTGCATAAGTCCTCTCTAGGAGTCGAGGCAAACTATCTAAAAGAAATGAACAAATGGGGGGTTGCAAGAACAAGTGATATACAAAAAGCGAAAATCTTTTTGGGTTTTTTGAAATTTCTGTTTTTTTTATATTCTTTTCTATTTTTTTTCTATTTTTTTATACTATATACAAAAGCAATGAAAATATTTTTTTTATTTGATTTTTTTTATTTGTTTTGGATTTTTCAAGAGTTAGATAAGAAATAAAAGAACATAATCGAATCAAAACGAAACAAACGAAAATAACGTGCCAAGTGCACGAAAACAAATATAAAAAGGATAATCAGAGATCAATGATGTTTCCTACGTTGGGGTTGGAGGTTTGCGTACTCGTCCTCTTCTTCCTCCTCGTTCTCCTCGTTTCCATCTCCTTCTCCGTCGTTCTCCTCGTTCCGAGGCAATCGGCTCTCGATCAACAAGAGGCGGCTATGGAGGGCGCGGGTGCTCGTTCATTTCTCGCTTGCCCGGCCCTCAACTCCTCTATGCCGGTGTCGAGCCAGTCGAATCGGGCGAACACTTGGCGTTGGAACTCAGGCCAACCCATATCTGGACCCGGGCCGGTGCTCGGGCCTCCCTCGCCATGCGGGATTACCGCATGGCTTGTGCTTACATCGAAATGTTGCCCCGAATTGGTGTTCGGGGCTTCCTCAGGCTCGACACCCTACTCGTGCCGTCTCTGTAACTCGGCCTCTTCTTTGTTCGCCTCTTGCGCTTGCTCGTGGATTCGGCGGCATCGCGTGTCTGTTGGGACCTTGGGCATTTTCAACA
This sequence comes from Phtheirospermum japonicum, assembly GCA_014905375.1. Classification (NCBI taxonomy): domain Eukaryota; kingdom Viridiplantae; phylum Streptophyta; class Magnoliopsida; order Lamiales; family Orobanchaceae; genus Phtheirospermum; species Phtheirospermum japonicum. Next base: position 285,554 of record BMAC01000240.1, read on the forward strand.
CAAGCTCTACCAGCTCGATCCTCTCAAGATTTTCCACCTTGGGGTCGAAACCAAAGTGTCGGGCGAGCAAGGTAATCATGGTCCCCATCCCTACCCGAGCGACACTCCCAGCCCTCGTCCTCCGAATCCCAAGAATCCCGTCTCGGAGAAAGGGATAGGCGGCAAATCGATGGCCGGTGTGAAGGCACCAAAGCATGTAAACCTCATCCTGGGTGAGGTTGGTGCTCTTGTGATTGACTATCAGGACGTGGGCGAAGAACTTGTAAATCCCGAGCAATACCAAGTCGGTGATTGCCGAGGCCTGGAAACACGGAGCTCCACATCCTCCCGTGATAGTTGCCCAAAATTGATGCAGCGCAAACCCTCCTCGTCGCTCCTCCCACAAAACTTGACAATCCAACCCGAGCACCATTTGAAGCACGTCTCGGGTGATCCGGCATTCGACTCCACGAAAACGAACGGTGAACTCCCCGCTCCTGTGACACTGGTAGGTCGAGAAGAATTCGAGCCTTAGCTCTGGGTACGCCAGTGCATGGAGGGACGCGAATTGACGCCCTCTCAAGGCGTCGATGAAACGGAATGTCCGTGCCCCAAAGTGCTCGTGGTCCCCGTTATCTACCCACCCCTGTAGGCGTTCAATATTGAAAAAACGCGGGCGGGCGTATTGCCGTTGAGCGAGGCTTTGATACATTTCCCTTTCGGCCTCAGAATGAATCGGGAACGGAGCACCATAGACGTGAGCGAGAATGAGGATATTGGCCTCATAAAACTCATCGTCGGAAAGATTAGCCATAAGGATTATATGAAGTGATTCACGAGGGAAATATGAAGATTTTGGTTAAGGAATCGTAAGGAATTGGCAAGATGGGAAAACGAAAGGGTTTAAGCTAAGAGTGATCATTGGGGCATTTCATCGAACACATGTTGGGCAGGATTTTTACTAAGAAATTTTGAGAAAAAATGGAACAAGATTCTACACACAACCCAACCAATTCACAAATACGAACGACAAGGATTTAGTTTCAAGCGAATTACCTCGATGAATGGCTCGAAAACGAGACGAAACCTGGTTACACACCCTACCCTTGGGAATTGAGAATTTGGGGAAAGCAAGAATTATTGGTGAGATTTTCTAATCTAAGGGAAGTTGGGATCGAGATTACCGGAAAAAGAAAAAAAATTGAGTCGATCGACTAGCTCGTTGAAATTCTCGCGCCTCCCTCTTTTTCCTCTCCCTTTTTTTTTCTTTTTTCTATTTCTGCATCGAAAGCCGTCTCCTGCCTGTTTTAAAAAGGGCGCTGCATCACTGTAGCAGTCAATCGACTGGTCCTCAGTCGATCGACTGAGCTTGCAAAACTAAAAAACTTACTGCCTTTCAGCGATTTCGCCCTTCCAGTCGACACTCCTGTTGATCGACTGCCAGTCAATCGACTGGTCCTCAGTCGATCGACTAAACTCGCAAAACTTGAAAACTTACTGCCTTTCAGTCGATTTCACACTCTCAGTCGATGGTTCAGTCGATCGATTGTTGTGCAGTCGATCGACTGATGGGCAGTGGCCAACTTCCTGATTTCGATTTCCTTCATTCTCAAACCGCCATGATTTCTCCTACAAACCCCAAAAAGAAAGAAAAACCTAAGTTAACGATCAATTGACAAATAATATACACAAAATCAAAAGAAAATGAAAAAAAAGGGGGTTAAGAAGTTGTGGGTTGCTTCCCACGTAGCGCGTTTGTTTAAAGTCGTTCGGTCGACTATCCTCCTTTGATCAAGGTCCCGTCGGGGGCACATCTCTTAAATCCTCCTCCTTCACGGTCACGAACTCGAGATCCTTAGCTTGCAACAATCCGTGTCGGTAAGGCTTGACTCGTGCACCATTCACTTGGAAATGCTCGTCCGTCTTGGGGTCGATCAACGTTACGGCTCCAAACAGGGATATCTTCTCGATCGTGTACGGTCCGCTCCACTTAGACATGAGTTTCTCGGGAAACAATGCGAGTCGGGTATTGTAAAGGAGCACTTGCATCCCTTCCTCCAACTCCTTGGGCACAAGTTTCTTGTCGTGGAGGAGCTTCATCTTCTCTTTGTAAATTCGAGCACTCTCGAACGCCTCATTTATTAGCTCGTCAAGCTCCTCAATTTGGAGACTTCGCTCCTCGCCGGCTAGTTTCAAATCGTAGTTGCATGCCCGGATGGCCCACCAAGCTCTATGATCCATTTTGACTGGTAGATGACACGATTTCCCCTATACAAGGCGATAGGGGCTCATTCCGCGAACCGTCTTGTGAGCCATGCGGATGGCCCACAAGGCATCCACGAGCTTTGTTGACCAATCTTTCTTGTTTGGTTGCACGGTCTTCTCAAGAATGTTCTTGATTTGACGGTTGCTCGTCTCGACTTGACCCGCCGTTTGAGGATGGTATGGCGTGGATACCTTATGAATGACCCCATAGTTCTTCAACACCCTTTCAAGTAACTTGTTTTTGAAGTGTTTGCCGCCGTCACTAATAATCACGCTCAGAACTCCGAATCGGCTAAAAATGTTGCTCCGCACAAACTTCACCACGGTGTCGCCATTGTTCCTCCTCGTCGGGATTGCCTTGATCCATTTAGAGACATAATCAACTCCAACCAAAATGTATTCAAAATCATGAGACTTCGGAAAGGGGCCCATGAAGCTGATCCCCCACACGTCGAATATCTCCACGGACAAATTATACGTCATTGGCATCTCGTTCCTTTTTCCTAAACTTCCGGTCCTTTGGCATCAATCACACTTTTGGCAATGGTCGTGGGCATCCTTGAAAAGGCTTGGCCAATAGAAACCCAATGGAAGAACCTTGTAAGCGGTCTTTTGCCTGCCGAAATGTCCCCCGACTAAGTGATCGTGGCACTTCGTCAAAATCTCCCCTTTCTCCTCGTCCGGAATACACCGCCTCAACATACCATCTTTTCCAATCTTGTACATGTGAGGGTCATCCCAATAATAACCTCGGCACGTGGAGAGAAACCTCCTTTTCTCATGATGAGATAGGTCCGGGTGGAGTGCTTCGCTAACAAGGTAGTTGGCAATGTCGGCATACCACGGCGCGGCGGAAACAACGAATAAATCCTCGTGCGCAAGGTTTTCTCCAATGAGCTCTCTCTCTCCGAATTGGACCTCTAAACGAGAGAGGTGGTTGGCGACAACGTTCTCCCACCCCTTCCGATCCTTGATCTCCACATCGAACTCTTGAAGCAAGAGTATCCATCGGATAAGCTTCGGCTTCGCTTGAGGCTTGTTGAAGAGATATTGCAATGCCGCATGATCACTATGCACAATAACCCTCGAACCAATGATGTAGGCTTGAAACTTTTCAAGCAAGAAAATTACGGCGAGGAGCTCTTTTTCGGTAGTTGTGTAGTTCTTTTGGGCGTCGTTGAGCATGAGACTTGCGTAATAGACGACCCGAAGAAGCTTGTCCACTCTTTTCCCCAAGACGGCTCCCACCGCTTTGTTCGATGCGTCGCACATTATTTCGAACGGGAGAGACCAGTCCTTGGCCACCACCATGGGAGCCGAGGTCAAAATTTCCTTCAATGAATTGAACGCCAAATAACAAGCATCGTCAAACACAAATGGGACATCGGTACTAAGCAAATGGCACAAGGGATGGCTAAGATTTGAGAAATCCTTGATGAACCGTCTATACAACCCCGCATGGCCAAGAAAATTATGAACTCCCTTCATGTTGATTGAAGGTGGGAGTTTCTCGATCACGTCAACCTTTGCCTTGTCAACTTTGATTCCCTTGGACGACACCACATGCCCCAAAACTATCCCACTTCTCACCATGAAGTGGCTCTTCTCCCAACTCAAGGTGAGGTTACTTTGGACACACCTCTCCAAAACACTCGCCAAGCGATCAAGACATTCATCGAACGAGGAGCCGTAGATGGAAAAATCGTCCATAAAAACCTCCATATACTTGTCGATCATATCAGAGAATATAAATAGCATACACCGTTGGAAGGTGGCGGGTGCGTTGAATAACCCGAAGGGCGTTCGTCGGAAAGCGTATGTGCCAAAAGGGCACGTAAACGTCATTTTGGATTGGTCCTCCGGTGAGATGGCAATTTGGTAATATCCGGATAACCCATCGAGGAAGCAATACGAGTGGTGCCCCTCGAGTTTGTCCAACATCCTTCTTGGTGGCGGCGTTAAGTTTTCAGAAATCTATGCACATCCGCCATCCGGTGATTGCACGAGCCGGCATGAGCTCACCACGGTCGTTCTCAATTACGCTAATTCCACTCTTTTTTGGCACCATGTGTACCGAGCTCACCCACTCGCTATCTCCGATTGGAAAAATTAGACCCTCGGCTACGAGCTTTAGGATCTCGCCTTTCACCACCTCCATCAAATTCGGGTTCAACCGACGTTGGGACTCTCTTGTTGGTTTTGCCCAATCTTCAAGGACAATACGATGCATACACGTGGATGAGCTTATCCCCTTAATATCGCCAAGGCTCCACCCTATCGCCTTCTTATTCTTTTTTAATACTTCAACCAATTGTGCCTCTTCATGCTCGGGAATATCGGCAAAGATAATCACGGGCTTTGATCCCCCCTCTTCCAAATACACGTACTTAAGATGGCTCGGAAGGATCTTGAGTTCTAGTTTTGGTGTCATGGTTGGTTCCGCACTCGCAATCTCCAATATCTCCATCACCCCCTCCAATTTAAGCGCTTGCCACTCGTCGTCCTTGACGACCTCATCCACAAGTCCCACGAAGGCTTCCTCAACCAACTCTTTTATCTGATCAATCATCGAGCAATCGGCTTGAAAAGATGAAGGGGGAACAACTCCCAAGTCATGGATCAAAAAATTAACCGTGTCCCTCAAAATCGAGAACAACAACTTTCCATTCTTAACATCGATCAAGGTGTTTGTAGTCGCCATGAACGGTCACCCTAGTAAGATTGTGTGATCTCGTCCTTCATTGCTCACCTCCCCAACATCCAAAATGACAAGATCCACGGGCACTATGAGGTTTCCCACTTGTACCAATACGTCTTCTACTACGCCCTTTGGATATCAAATCGATCAGTCGGCCAATTGTAAGCACATTCTTGTCTCCTTGAGATCGCCCAACTCCAATTGTTTAAAGATGGAGTAGGGCATCAAATTGATTCCCGCGCCGAGGTCCAACATCCCTCGTGTTTCCTTTCCATTCCCAAGGGTATTCTTGATGCAAAAGCTTCCCGGATCACTCTGTTTAAGTGGGAGAGGTTTGCTATAGACGATACTTGCCGCGTTCGATATACACACTTTCTCGTTATCCTCGAACCTTCGCTTCTTGGACATCAATTCCTTGAAAAACTTGGCATACGCGGGCACATTCCTGATTATGTCGAGCAAAGGGAGGTTAATGTTAACCTTCGATAGCATCTTGTACAACCCAAGAAATTGGTCGTCTTGTTTTGCTGGTCGAATACGACTCGGGTATGAAATCGAAGGTCGGTACGGTGTCGCGGATTTGTGGAGTCCTCCAGTAGTCTTGGTCTCCATCGCCTTTCCGATTGAATAAGACAAGGGTGGGCTAAGATCGGCTATGGGCTCATTCGAGCCTTGCATGGTCGAATCTTGTTGGACCAGACCCATCTTTTTTTTTCGATCCGGGGTGAGGGCGTTGAATCATTCTCGGGAAGAGCAACCTTGATATCCACCAACTTTCCGCTTCGAAGTAATGTCACGGCTTGAGCTTGATCCGGTTGACTTGGTAGCTTATCTTTGTCACGAGCCCGTTTGAGTTCATTAACATCCGTCGCCACTTGCCCAAGTTGTGTTTCCAAACTCGCGAGCCGTTTTGTCAACTCGGATAGGATAGACTCAATGTTCGGTTGACGCGATGTCGACTTGTTTGGAGGTGGATATGACACTTGAGAAGGTGGGAATGATGGTGGTCGCGCATTGAACAGGGATTGAGGCCGTGGTTGATGCATCGGAGGCCCGGGTGGCATTTGAGCTTGGGACGTGTCCCCCCACCTAAAGTTAGGATTGTCCTTCCGCATATATTGGGTTCCATTTCGATAGGCTTGGTAACCTTGAACCGCGAATGCTTGCTCGTCGAAATTACTCGGTGGCCCATAAACCGTCGGGCATGCACTAGCTCCATGCCCCGAGATATAAAATGTGGGGCACGTCTCCATCGACCCCGAGAATGGTTGGATGAGGGAGGCCACTTGGCTCTCTAGTTCGGCGATCTTAAGGGCCCACTCGGGCTCCTCTTTTGTCAAAACCTCCTCCACTTGCTCCTTCCGCTCCAAGACACTCATGCGATGGCCGGCGGCGGCCATGTTCACGAATATATCGTACAACTCCCCCATTGAGCGTCCGGCCAGATTTTCGCCGGTGGCATTGTTCACCATACGCTTGGATGCAAATGTCAACCCGTTATGAAAGAATTAATTCAAGAAATCCCGGTGAACCGATGATGGGGGCATTTGGTGAGATAGCCCTTAAATTGCTCCCATGCCTCGTTGAAGGTCTCATCGCTCGCTTGATGGAATGAGGCGATCTTTGCTCGAAAATCGGCCATTTTATCTTGAGAATAGTACTCCTCCATAAACCTCTCGGTCACCATGTCCCAATTGGTAAGGGAATTGGCCGGCAACGTCATGAGCTAATCAATGGCTTTATCCTTCATTGTATACGGGAAACACCTCATCTTAATTTGATCAATGTGAATCCCTTGGTGCGGAAAGCTTGACACCGTGTAGGAAAAAATGCGTAGGAATTGAAGAGCATCCTCTTGTGGTAGGCCGTGAAAATTCAGAAGTCGGTTGAGATCAATTGGCCGTAAGTCATACTCGAGGGCTTCGGGGCTTAACTGAATGCTTGAGGAGAAATCGCCCATATATGGCCGTGATACTTCCTTTATAATATTTGTCAGACCTCCATCGGGGGTGGCAAACGGGTGGCCACCCACATCTTGTGCGGCGTAAGGATTTTCATTGACGGCGGGCATCCTCGGAAAGACTTGTGGATTTGGATCTCGAAATCGATGCGTGGGCCCGGTCGGATGTGGCATGCGAGGTGCGTGTAAATGGGGGACGACAAAGTGCGGCCCTTGGAATTGTGGCCTTGGAACTTGAAAGTGCGGTTGAAACGGGTACGGCGGGCCATCTACAATCGGACCCTAGAATTGTGTTCCATGTGTTGATGGGTGCGAGTGTGGCGAAACTTGATGTTGGGGCTCGGGTGTCGGCACACGAGCATGAGGTTGGGAAAACAGGCCTTCAATCGGGCATTGGAGCTTTGAGGGTCTTGATTTGGAAACCCGTTCCCTCCTCGATCAAGCGGCAACCCGTAAGAGGGTTGTGGACCTTGATGAGGTGGGACATGAAGTGATGAAGTCGGCCCGGTTGCTATTTGAGGCGGAGGCATCCCTTGGTTGTCTTGAGCGAGTGCGGGCGGCGCCGGGTTCTCGAACGAATTGGTCATCGTTCGCTCCTCTATCACCGTAGGTAAGGATGGGTCGAACGTGTCTTGATTCCTTGAGGCTCGTCTCACCCTCTCGGGATTGGTCAAATGCGGAATCAATTTTAGTCCGAGCGATCGCCTATCTTGCATACACAACACTCAACAAAAGGGATTACAGTATCGAGTGTGAAATACGAATCTAGTCTAATCTACTAATTAAGACAACAAGACAAGTAATTAAGAACACCATTAGACTTAATCTATCCCCGGCAAAGGCGCCAAAATTTGATCGAAGAATTCTTAGCACTCTAAGAAATCTTCTCCGCAATAGTACGGAGTCGATTGTAGAATGGTAAGTTTTCCCGAGTCGTGTCTCTCGAGGATAGATATAATCGGCGTTAAGTGTTTTTAATTAATCTCTTGTTATTCTTAATTAAACTAATCTAATCTAAGAAAGCATTAATCATTGGTTTGATTTTGAGTTWTAATCACTAAACTTGAATTGAAAAAGGAGCTTGAAACACATTAGGGCAAGGAGAAAGGAATTTAAAACTTGCTTGAAAATAACTAGACTTAATGACTCAGATTTAACCTAATTAATAACCTTAATAAAATTAAAACTATTAACTAAGAAAGCTTGTAAATTTAAAAGCTAAAAAGGAGGGAAATTCAAACTTAAATTCAAAAGAAGTCAAATGCATTTAATAGGTAAAAGTCAAATGTTTTAAAAGGGAAAGCTACTAATAACTTTCAAGGCTCCAATGTTTGTTTGAACAAAAAGAGTAAAAAGCTTCAACATGCAAGCTTCAATGGAGTTTTAAGCAAGAAGAAAAATAATTTAGAAATTGGAAGAGAACTTAAAAATGCTAAGAGGAACACAATAAGAACTACAAATTAACTACCAACACACAACAACAATAACAACCAAGAACAACAACAATAAGAAGGGGAAACATTACTACCAATTTGTATTCCAACCAAAAGTTTCAAATGTAGAGTACAATCTTCAAAACACCAAGAGCAACTTCATAAAATACAATCCACAAATGAGAGAGATGTCACCTTCTCCAACACTTATGAACAACTACTAACTAGTTAATTAACTATGCTAAATTAAACTAGCTAACTAAGGATTACATCTAGGGTTTGCAATGGAATAGTGAAAATGAGCTTGGAAGAGATTGAATGGGGTTCAAAATCAACCAAGGAAGGATAAGGTTGGTGGGGGAGAGTGCTAGCTTTTTATACAAAAACGCAGGGGGAAAAAAGTCAAAATAGATCAAAAATTCTGCGTGTCAGTCGATCGACTGAAAAGCCCAAAGACCACAAAACACACTGCCGATTAGTCGATTTCAACGAGGCTCAGTCGATCGATAGTAGTCCATTCGATTGACTGAGATCCAGTCGATCGACTGTCCTGTCAGTTGATCGACTGACAGGCAGTTCTGGCTCATTTTTCTCGTTTCTGCTCTAACGTTTGCCGGCTGTCGCTCCTCATTTGCGTTGTGTTCCCTTGCTTTCTTGTTCTAATCCGAGTCGAACGGAATGTCCTGAGCGTGCACGGGACCGCTTTGGTCATCCAATGGCCAAAGAGACAAAAACGATTAGAAATAAACAAAAATCCAATGAAAAATCGGACAAAAGTTACAAAAACCTAAAACTAATAAAATCGGCCAAAACGATAAAAGCAAACAAAACACATGCAAGCGCGACCCAAAACGGTAACAAAAATACGTACAAAAACATGCAAATCAATATAGCACTTTCTTGATCTAACCTCTTTTAGAGGAAAAGGGGATGATATGATCATTATGAATAATGGCCCAAGATTCGCGGAATTCTATTTCTGGGATCTCGGAAGGACCCCACTTGATGAGAAACTATAAATACCTAAGCCTCAAAGTTGAGAGGTACGCAATCTCAAGCATTCTTCTTGCTTTCCTGGATTTGAGAATTTACAGCTTAACTGACTTAAACATCGGAGAGACTTCCACCGAAAATCCTCCGATGATCCTTTCTAACGTATCTTTGTTGGAGCAGCTTGGAATATCTTTCAAGGAAAGAGGTCGACATTTTCCATGGCATATTTTCCAAGTAGAAACAATCAGCGCCGTCTGTGGAAAATAAGGCTAAGACGTGAGAAAAAACATGGCATCATATTGTCTTCGGCGGAACTTGGTGGCGGTGCTGGGTGGCACGCCAAGCTCTGCCACACCAATGGGTGTACCAGAAGCGGCGGGACCATCGGCGGTAGCTAGACCAGGCGCAGCGCAACCACCTCCTAGTGGAACCACTCAAGCTGACGGTGGATTGTTGAACTATTCCTTTCTAAAGCAATTATCCGACCTCATTGGCAAGGCGGTGGAGGTAGCTGTGAACAGAAAATTCGCCGAGCTCTCGTCGCCCCCTTTCAAAGCGGCTCAGCCTCCGAAGATGGAGCCACCACGAACAACCTAGCGCACGATCAGAACTCCCCTCCATGAAGAAGAGGAGAGTTTCTCTGCTTCAGAAAGCGAAACGTTGAGTAAAACCAACCCAGACCTCACTGAGCAGATGCAAAACTTGCAGAAAGAGGTCAGGGAGGTTAAGAGGAATATGGTGGGCACGGGCACGGTGCCAGTGCAGAGAGGTACCCCGTTATGCGCGATGATTTATCGGTTTCTTACCGGTCCATGGGCTTTGAATATAACGGAACAATAGAATTATGGGATCATTTGAGCCGATTTGAGATCGCGGCTACTTTACATAAATTCTCTGACGCCGTCATGTGCAGGGTCTTCCCGACGACCTTTACGAATTTATCACAGCTCTGGTTCAGCCAGTTGCCTCCGCGTTCTATTAACAACCTTGACGAATTTAGCTCGACATTCTTGCACCAATTTACAAGCTGCAGGAAGTACCAGAAAATGCCGCTGAAATAATTCAGATTGAATAAAAAGAGAATGAAGATCTGCGAGTATACATCAAACGATTCAAGGATGCAAAGCTAGAAGTTCCATCAACGTCTGAGGAGCTCTTGGTTAACGCTCTGGCTCAGTGGCTTAGGAGAGGGGAATTTTTCCAATCGCTGGTCGTAAAGCCAGCGCTGAAATTTGGAGAACATTTGGAAAGAGCAGTAAAATACATTCATCTAGTGGAGGCCCTGAAGATCAAGGATGATGGAGAAAAGATAAGGGAACGACCATATAGGGAGGACAGGACCCCGATGAAGAAACCCAGGACTGATCTAGTAGGAGGACGACCCCGTTTTGATAGGTACACACCTTTGGCCACACCTCAGGGGGAGATTCTGCAGGCAATTGAGTGACACCTGATCTCAAATGGCCCAGGTTTTGTTCCCAGAAGCCAAGGAAAGAAAGATCTAACCGATTTTTCCGATACCATAACGATTATGGTCATGATACAGATAAGTGTACCCATCTGAAGGATGAGCTAGAGAGGTTGGTGCAGGCAGGGCACCTCAAGGAGTTTGTACAGGCGAGACGGGAGGACTTCTGATCTGAATCTCGTAGACGAGATCGACATCAAGGAAACAAGCGTGAGCTAGATAGTGGACGAAATAATGGGAGAAGGAGTGAACAGACTCAAGAGATAAGGGGCGAAATCCTGATGATTATAGGGGGCGAGTGGGATGAGCATTCCAGGAGAAACCTAAACAATTATGTTCTCGCTGTGAAAGACCTGGCACGGAAAGCGAGTGAGGTTGGGCAGTTAACACCAAACCCAAACATATGCTTTGGGTCAGAAGATGAGAATGGCATCTTGGCCCCTCACATGGACACCTTGGTTATCACAGCCACCTATCGCCAACTACACCATAAGACGAATCTTCGTAGACACGGGTAGTTCGGCCGATATCATGCTCTATGAATGTTTTCGACAGTTGAACTTAAATATGGATTTGGATGAAGTCACAAAATCGCTAGTTGGCTTCGCAGGGGGAGCTCTGAAACTGTTGGGAGCGGTGAATCTCCTGGTGACGCTAGGGGATGGCCCTATTAGATAGACCAGGTCAGTGCGCTTTCTGGTAGTGGACGCACCTTCCTCGTATACTGCCATGCTAGGCCGACCATCGCCGAGTCAATTTCAAGATGTGATCTTTGTCTACCATATGAAGTTGAAGTTCCCTGCCCAGGACGGAGTGGGGGAGGTCCATGGTGACCAATACATGGCAAGACGCACATACACAGATAGCGTTCAGCGCAACGAAGAAGAGGGAAGAGGTAAAAGGGCAAGGATAAAAGACACCAGACCAGACCCGGCTCAGAGAGAGGAAAATTTGATGACAATTGAGGTAGTCCCAGGAGATGATAGTTGAGTCCTGCGCGTACGGACGACTCTCAGCCCTGAAGTGTTGGTGGATTTGATAGCTCTGCTTAGATGAAGTATATATATATTTTTGCCTAGTCTCCCCAGGATCTGGTAGGGATAGACCCGACAATAGCTGAGCACCACCATAAAATTAGCCCGACAGTAAAGCCGGTAAAGCAAAGAAAGCGCAACTTTGGACCGGAAAAGGAAGCCATTATTGAGGCAGAGGTGGACAAATTGCTAAAAGCTGGGTACATTCGGGAGATACAGTTCCCAGAATGGCTCTCTAATGAAGTCTTAGTACCAAAAACAGAAGAGGATTGGAGGATGTGTATTGGCTTCCATGATCTTAATAAAGATTTCCCTAAAGATCACTATCCGCTGCTGAGGATAGACCAAATGGTCGATTCCACATCGGGTTGTGAGGTGCTAAGTATGATGGACGCCTCACAGGGATATCACCAGATCAGGTTAGCCAAAGAAGATCAGAAGTGAGTTAGTTTCATAACTCCGAAACGAATGTATTGTTACGTATTCATGTCGTTCGGACTTAAAAATGCAGGTGCCACATATCAGCGGCTAGTGGAAATCAGCTCAGGTGCAACATGAAAGTTTATGTTGATGATATGTTGGTTAAAAGTGTGAAAGCAGCTTCACACGTTGATGACCTGAAGGAAACTTTTGACACTTTGAGGAGGTATAAGATGAAGCTCAACATCAAAAAATGAATGTTTGGAGTAAGAGCTGGAAAGTTTCTCGGATATATGGTCACGGAAAAATAGATAGAAGCAAATCAAGAAAAGGTTAAAGCTATCATGGATATGCAGCCCCCAAAAAATGTTAAGGAAATGCAATGCTTGGCCGGGCGAATAGCAGCCCTGAGCAGGTTCGTTTCACGCTCAGCCGAGAGAAGTTTGCCATTTTTTCAAGCCTTACGAAAAAAATCCCCGTTCCAGTGGGATAAGAAATGCCAAGATGCATTTCAGAAGCTGAAAGAGTACTTGGTCGGAATGTCATTGCTTACCAAACCTGTCCAGGGAGGGCCTTAGGTCTTGTATTTATTCGTAGAAAAGCAGGCTGTCAGCACGATCCTGATCAAGGAGGAAGGCAGGTTACAAAAACTAGTATACTACTTGAGTAAAATCTTGCATGATGCTGAGCTTCGATACGTAGAGATAGAACGAGCTATGTTAGCCTTGGTCGGATTGGCTCATAAGCTCCGTCCCTATTTCCTTTCGCACAACATAGTGGTCAGAACTAACTTACCCCTAAGGGCAGTTATGGATAAGCCGAAGACTTTAGGGTACTTGATGAAGTGGATAATCAAGCTCAGTGAGTTCGATATAAGCTTCGAGGCACGAACAGCGATTAAGGCCCAGGCATTAGTTGATTTGATGCAGGAAATGACCCGCTCTCCCGAGGGGACAAAAGAATGGACGATCTACACTGATGGATCTGTAAAGAACCTCGACTGTGGTGCTGGGATAATGTTGATAGACCCGGAAGGGGTCACTACAGAGTACGCAGTGCGCATGAACTACCCCCTCTCCAATAATGCGGTAGAGTATGAGGCCCTGATGAGGGGAGTCCAGATGGCAAAGTAGCTAGGGGCACACCAAGTGCGTGCGCGAGTAGATTCACAACTTATATGCAAACAAATAAATGGAGAGTTTGAAATAAGAGAGGAGCACATGCAGAGGTACTTGGCTCAGTTTCGCTAATTGGCCAATGCCATGAACTCTTTAACAATCGATCAAAGCCCTAGGGATGAAAATGGCCGAGTAGATTACTTGGCTAAAGTAACCAGCTCAGCAATGGACTGTCAGGAAAGAGTAATCACTCTCCTAATGGCATATCGGGAATTTGGAGAGGAAGAGGTGCATGCGTTAGAGGAGAAGACAGATTGGCGCTACCCGATCAGGTTATATCTGGAGAAAGGAGAGCTGCCAGATAGTAAAAGAGAAGCAATGAAGATAAGGGTCAAATCCTCATGCTTCTGCCTGATCAAAGGAGAGTTGTATAGGAGGGGATTTGGACAACCTCTTCTGAGATGTCTGAGCCTGAAGGATGGTGCCCATATCCTTAAAGAAATTCACAAAGGCTGTGGTGGTAATCATATGGGCGCCAGGACCTTATCAAGCAAAGTCATGAGAGCTGGCTATTTTTAGCCATTATTGCGAAAAGAAGCGAAAGAATTTGTTAGGAAATGTGACAAATGTCCGAGGATCTCTCCTTTGGTTCACCGACTGGCGGGAGAGCTCATGAAAATGAGCTCTCCCTGCCCCTTTGTGAAATGGGGGATAATATGGTCGGACCTTTCCCTACAACTCCAGCTCAAGAGAAGTTCTTGATTGTCGCCATGGATTATTTCAGCAAATGGGTAGAGGACGAAGCTCTGGCAAAAGTTACGGAAGATGGGGTGATGGGTTTTATATGAAAACACATATTGTGTCGATTTGGCATTCCCAGGATCCTGATCTCGGATAATAGCACGCAGTTTATGGGAGCTAAGATCAGAGCCTGGTGCACTAAGATGAAGATAGACCAACACTTCACACCCGTCTATCATCCTCAGGAAAATGGTCAAGTCGAGGTGACAAATCACATCTTGGTGCAAGGATCAAGGCACGCCTTGAGAGATCAGGCGACAAATGGGTAGAGGAGCTCAGTTCAATCCTTTGGGCCTATCGCACTAATCCCAAGGAAAGTACCGAAGAAACCCCATTTAGCCTGGTATATGGCATTGACACTGTTATCCGCGGTGAAATAGGTCTGGAAACTCACCGGATCCAAAGCTTCGATACGGACCAAAATGAATTATTAATACAAGATGCGTTAGATTTAGTTGAAGAGAAAATAGAGCGTACCGCTGTTAGGATGGAACACGTGAGAGGATGAGTTCGAGCAGTGTTTTGCATGTAATTGTTGTATTTCTCCTAGTATTTTTAGCTAGAGTTTAGCGTTGTTTTTAGTCGTTTATTCTTGTTGTTAGGTCATTTTATTATTTATTTGCTTCTAGGCTTAAAGTGTACAAAGTTTGAAGATGCTTGAGCTATTTTTGGGTTTTTAAGTTGGAATTCTTGTTTTGTAGGTGGCTAAAAGGATTATATTCACTCGGCGGACGTTTTGGACTTGAAAATGAGAAATTCGAGCCGAAAGCATCCAGGATCGACTGAAAAGCTCCAAGTCGACTGCCCGATCGACTGGTCATAGATCATCTGAAAGAGTTCAAAATCGACTGCCGGACAGTAGCTTCCACCGTTTTGGCAAGGCAGTCGATCGACTGGCAGTCGATAGACTGTACCCTAGTCGATCGACAGGCAGTCGATCGACACCCAAGCAGTCGATCGACTGCGACGCTGAGGGCTGCAGGAATATTGGTATTTTGACATTTTTGCCCCTATAAACAACTATATAAAGCCCACATCTTGCACTCTCCTCCCAACCCTAACTTGGTTTTGGGATTAAAATTACTCACAAGCTCTTGATAGTTTTCTCTTCCTTAGGTTTTAGATTTAATTTCAAGCTTTGATGTAATTTCCTTTTCTAGATTAGATTTAATTTCAAGAACCTCCTTCGGTTTGTAAGCCTAAGAAGAATCCAAGTACTCCCTTGGATTGTTACTTTTGTTTGCAATTACATTCAATCTTTGTTTCCTTTCTTAATTCAAGTTTGTTTCCTTTCTTAATTCAAGTAAGTTTCCTTTCAATTTCATGTTTTATGCTTTAATTCCATGTTTTGTTCTTCATTTCCATGCTTGTTCTTCATTTTATGCTTTTTGTCTTAGCTCATTGAATTCATGTTAGATCTTAAGAATTGGCTATGGAATCTAGATGAGTGACACATCTAGATCATAGATCGGCTCTTGGATCGTCTTGATTTTGAGTTTTTCACATGCTTTATTTTAAATCTTATTTTCATGCCTTGTTTCATGCTTAAATCCTAGATCTACTCTTTGTTGCTTGTTATTTTTCATAAAGTTTTAAACTTTGAGGTCAATTCTTCATGCTCTTTCAATTGTTGCTTTTAATTTTTGTTAATTTGCATTATTCAAGTTTTTATGTGCATGCAAGCATGGTTGTACTCTAGGCTAGTCTACTTGTACTTGATGAAACATTTCTTGTTCTTGCTAAATTTTCGAATTTGCTTGCATTATCAATTAAGGCACACGACCGAGGAATCCGACCAACTTGCTATTTCAATTTTTAGGATAGTTTAGCTAGTTTAATTGCTTGTTTTTATTTTCCTTTTACTTTTCAAAGCTTGAAACACATTGATTCTCTCAATCGAGTTGAATTCCGATAATACCAAGCCATGAAACCATTGATATATTTCCAATCACCACGACAACTCTTCTAACAAAATAGCTCCGTTGCTGGGGATACTAACTACACTTCAAAATGGCTCCGTTGCGACTCGGCTTAGTTAAAGCTTTCGATTTGATTGTTGTTTCTTTGTGTTTTTAGCTTTCTTTGTTATTTGGCTTTTTTTTTAGTATCTTAGGTACGTATAGCTATACTGGATACATTCCTAACATGGGAGGGCGTGGTGCAAACCATGTTGGGAATGGGATGTATAATGGTTTTGACAACGTGGGAGGGCATGGTGCAAACCACGTTGCCAATGGTGTATTGAGTTATGGAAACCCAACATGGGAGGGCATGGTGCAAACCATGTTGGGTATAACGGCTACATGGGTACGAATGATCCGTACGAGGGTTATGGTGCTTCTAATCAATGTCCATACATGCATAATCCAAATCCCGGCTCGTATGGAAGTCCTCATGCTTACAATTTCAATCATACCCCGATTGGTGCCAACAATAGTGCTCAAAATCCCTATCCGTACGGCTATGGTGCTCCTCAAAATATTCCAAATTTTCCAAGCCCGACTCCCGGCTTGTATGGAGCCCCCCATTTATAATGTCAATCCTATGCCGAGTATGTATCCGAGTGGAAATGTGGATGGTGGAAATTCAATTCCCAGCCCGTATGGCAATTCTCATACTTCTAATTTCAATCATGCCCCAACTGGTGCCACCACTAATGCCCAAGATCTCGATGCTTATGCGTACTTTGGAGGTTTGAGCTCCGATGCACCCCCCATACGCACTATGGGAGATGTTAAAAGACCATTTTTGAGGCCGGTTTACATTGATATCAACAATGGTGCCCCGCCTCCCGATCCTTATGAGTTATTTGGAGGTGGGAGATACATTGTCCCAAGTGGCCCTCCCGAGCGAAAATCTTCTCTATTAACATATTCTCGTGATAATGACGTGAGCGTGGCTTCTTCCTTGGAGGATCTTGAGCTCGAAAAGGCCTTAGCGGCTTTGGACGCTCAAATTGCTAACCTATCTAAGCCAAGCCATTCTTGCCCTTTAATTTCCTCGTCCAATACGCCAATTCCTCATTCGGAAGCGTGTATGGGGGTCTTGGATATCAATCCAGACTCGGTTGTGCATTACCATCATTTGCTCCGCCGCCGACTCATATTCCTATTGAGACTCCTCACGTGGACCCATTTCATCTGACTATTCCGGTCACGATCCCCGATAAGTGTGGGGTGGTTGATATTACGGATGTCTCACCATCGGATGAGGCCGTGGTTTCGTTTCCGAGTATTTTCACTCCTCTTGAGCCTTTACATTTTACTTCCAAAAAATCTTACGAGGAGTGGATATATATGGACTTTATCAAGAGTACGGTCGAACGAGTTTATATGGAGAATAGGAGTATTGCGGAGGATATTATCCGGGGAGTCAATATTGAGGATAGTGAAGAAGATGACGAGCCCCTTGTTTGTAATGACGAGCCCTTGGTGCTTCAACGAGCCAAATATTTGAGTGAAGGAGATTGTAATGGTATCGTAGAGGGCAATGACATTATTTTGGCAGAGGAGGTGGAGATTTTTGATGAGAAGATTGGAGAGATTGGAGATTACCTTGAAGGTATCGGAGATTTGTTTGAATTAGCCTCCAATGAAGTCGAGATGAGGCACAAGCCCGAGATTACACCTCCCCTATATAACCTCAATGATGCCTATGTGGAGGAAGAGGAGAGCGAACCGATTACCATCTTGGCAAATTCGAATCATCTTAAGGAGGAGAGGTCGGTTGACGTGCTTAAAATTCTTAAGGGGGATATTGGTTGGAGACCATGAGTTAGCCCCCAAATGGAGATAGTGAAAATTGGGAATTGGAGGTTGTTGTGGGAAGGATTAGTGTTTGTGATTGATAAAAGCGAGTGGGTGAATACCGTTGATTTGGTACCAAAGACAAGAAACATGTTTGTTTTTTAGGAAGGAAAAGGAGAGTTGTTGGCCACGGGGGCTACAATGGGTTGGAGGACGTTGATCGAGTTTAAGAAATTACATGTGACTACAAAGAAAGATCGTTTCCCTCCCTCATATATCGACCACACGTTGGACAAGTTAGCCGGCCATTACTCCTTTTGCTTTTTGGACGAGTCGTCGGGCCACTTCAAAACCACCATTCCACCCGAAGAGCTAGCCGAGACGAGTTCCATTTTCCCACTTGGAACATTTTCTTCTTGGCGAATATTATTTGAGCTATGCAATGCGCCAAAGACGTTCAAAAGAGTGGATCCTCCTAACAAGGAGGAGATTGTTTTGGTGGACCCTCCCATTATCTTTCCACATTGATCAAAAGGGGAGTATGTCAAGCTAGTGACGTAAAACAAGCGCTTCTTGGGAGGCAACCAAAGATCTTCTCGTTTATTTCTTTCTTCCTTTCTTTCTCTCTTATTATAAAAATCCAAAAACATTCAAAATTTGAAAATCCAAAAACATTCAAAAAAATTAAAATTAAAAAAAAAATATATAGTTTGGTTGTCTTTTTGTTTTTGTTTTGGTTTATGTACATATTTTCTTGAGTTTTTGATTTTGTGTGATTTTTCTTTTCTAGTGTGTTGTTTTATGACTCCTACCTTGGAGATTTGATAAGCTAATAACGTTCGTGGAGCTGGGAGAATCTAGCCATGCTCGTTTTTGCTTGGATTACTTTGATGCTTTAGTGGACCCCACCGAGCTCGACTCTAACTCGCTCGGTTAAGGAAGTTTCTACTTCGCCCTCATTT
Source organism: Phtheirospermum japonicum (assembly GCA_014905375.1). Lineage (NCBI taxonomy): Eukaryota > Viridiplantae > Streptophyta > Magnoliopsida > Lamiales > Orobanchaceae > Phtheirospermum > Phtheirospermum japonicum. Next base: position 304,431 of record BMAC01000240.1, read on the forward strand.
TACTTATTTTTAATTAAAATGCAATGAGGGCATTGCATGGTTTAAGTGTGGGGTGGGTAGGTGGTTAGGGTCCCAGTTTTTTTCAAGCATGATTTGTTGTTCTTAACTCGAGCCTGGGCGAAGTGACGCATTCTTGGCAAAGTGATGCTTACTATTTGTGCATTTATATGGTTGAGTCGATTTTTGTGTCGTTTGTGTCTTTATTACATTGTTGAACAACTCGACGTGCTTGTAAGTTTGAATAGTTTACTTGTCAGGTTTTGCATGTTTATGGCCTCTTGTGTGAGGGGTTGAATTTTTTTGCTTCGTCCAAACCTGCCTATATATATATATGATCAACATTTTCTCGTGAAAAGATTGCAAAACTCTAAAAGCTCTTTGGATTTTGCTCCCAAATTTGGTGCAAACTAGTGAGTAGCCTTGTGTGATTTATCGGCTTGCTTGCATTTTTATGGAAATTGCATTGATGAGGTTTGATTTTGCTCGTACACGATTGAATTCGAAAATGACCTCGATGCACATACTTGTTCCGGCCATATCCATATATTTAAGCTACTTTAAAAATCCAAAACGAGCCACCTTGAGCCTATGTCCCGTTTCTTGTTAGCAGAGCTCGATTTTAGCTCTTATATCTTCATAACTTATGAGGAAAGAGTCTATGATTAGTTGACAAGAAATGTAAGGGTAATCGATTGTGGGTTTCGGGTTTTGAGTTGCTTATAAAAAAAAAAAAAGAAAAAAAAGAGAAGATAAATAATACTCCAACATAAATCACAAAAAGTGATAAAGCGTGTGTTCATGTGTAAAGCCTAATTTAAAGGCTAAGTTTAGTGAAAAGAACCAAATTCAAAAAGCTTCTAAGTGCTGTGAAAATAAAGTTAGGAGAGTGTGTAAATAAATGAAAGAGTTTCGAATGAAAGTTTGGCGAATCGGGAAAGGTGAAGCAATCATAAGCTTCAGATTTTAGAAATTAGGATTTTGTGTGTATTGATCACGTTTGATCATGTGTTAGCCACTATATCCAAATGTTCCATACCTTACCAAAGAGCCAACATTATAACCCAAAATAAAGACCTCTTTCGATTCTTATTTGGTCATGAATTATGAGCAATTTTGAGTGTCCGATTTGTGAAATATTGACAAGTTGCAGGCATTATACGACTCGAGCGTAAACACGTCCCATATCAAACGCTTGAGCGAACACCCTCAAAATTCCATTTGAGAGGAATTCGTCGATTTGGCTTGAATTTGAGAAAGAGTAATACGAGCAATGCTTGAAGATAGCGAGTCTATGTTTATACTATCATCATATTAATAAGGATAAGCACAAGGATTTGTCTTCTTACATAATGTTCATTGCATGTACATTCTCGATTCTTTTCGTTGCTCGAGGACGAACAAACCGACAAGTGTGGGGTAGTCTGGTATATCGCACTAATCCCAAGGAAATACCGGAGAAACCCCATTTAGCCTGGTATATGACATGGACACTGTTATCCCCGCTGAAATAGTTCTGGAAACTCACCGGATCCAAAGCTTTGATACGGACCAAAATGAGTTATTAATACCGCTGTTAGGATGGAACACATGAGAGGACGAGTTCGAGCAGCATACAACAAAATAGTAATAAAGAGATGTTTTCAAGAGGGAGATTTGGTACTGCGTAGAGCTAACCTAGAAAAACCCAAGGGAAAACTAGATGCCACTTGGCAAGGACCATTTAAAATCATAAGAGTTCTAGCAGGCGGAGCTTATGAGTTAGAACAAATGGATGGAGTTGGAGTACCCCGAGTGAGGAATGTATCAGATTTACAAAAATATTATGTGTAAGATTATTTTATGAAACTTATTTTAACGATTGAGCCTATCCATATCTTATTGCGATCTGACCTGATGGTCAATAAAATTTTAAAGCCAAGATTGGCTAAGGGCGGATGCTCCATCTTCCTGACCTGATTGTCAGTAAAGTCAGGACTGGCTAAGGGCGGATGCCCCAATTTTCCTAACCTGACTGCCAGTGAAATTTATAAGCCAGGATTGGCTAAAGGCGGATGCCCCATATTTCCTGACCCAATTGTCAGTAAAGGAAGGATTGGCTAAGGGCGGATGCCCCATTTTTCTTGACCTGATTGTCAGTAAAGCCAGGACTGGCTAAGGGAGGATGCCCTAATTTTCCTGACACTGTCAATGAAATTTATAAGCCAGGATTGGTTAAGGGTGGACGCTCCAATATTCTTGACCTGATTATTAATAAATCCAGGATTGGCTAACGGCTTTCTTGAGGAGCCATATCTAAATATTGGTGAAGATTTTGCCAGAAAAGATCATTCATCACAATGAAAAAGGATAATTCACTACAAATTAACTTTAAGATTACATGGGGAAAGCAGGAAATGGAATATACCCACGCCATTCTTACAAGCAAAACTTGGCGAGTTTGATTAAAACGCAATAAGCAAAAAAGGAATGATTGAAGAAAAAGTCTAGAAAATACATTACAAATAGAAATTCAAATCAGCCACGGGGAAAAGCCCTCTTCAAAAGCCAGAATCCGGCGAATATGCAACAACTCGCGCTTGGTTTCATGGAGGCACTGACGATACCTATCCGCCCGCCCAGAAACAGCATGAGCATTGCTAGCGGTGGTGGTAAGCCGACATACCGATTCAAGTAAATCATCCTTCTCCTCCTCTAATTGGCGGTTGAGCTGGTGGAGCTCAGCCCACTCACGCTTGTAATATCGTTTCTTCTGCCTTTTCCTATCCAAAAGCCTGCATACTTGAGAAAATTCTTCGCGAAGAGTAGAAAGTTTGTCGGAAAGTTTAAAGTTCTCAGCGAAAAGAAAGAGGTTTTTCCTCTTGACAATATCAGTTTCTTCAAGCAAAGAGGAAGAGGAAGAAGCCATAATGAAATGCATAAGAGGAAAAAGCACATATATAAAAAAAAAGCACGTGATCGAGAGAAAAATAGTACTAGGGTTTCCATAAATCAAGGAAACCTTAAAAATTATTAAACGATAAATTATTCGAGTACAGACATTAGTGCGCAAATAAAGATCAGCCACACAGGTAAAACAAATAGATCTAGCCATGGGCAGAGCAGGAAAATACAAAAGAAGCCAGCCTATGCCTAATTCTATGCATCCAACTCTTCAGCAAGCTGGTCCACAACATCCTCCGCAGATAGGTGCCCAGGGGATGCCCCTCCAGGCAACTCACCCATACCGGCGAAGGTTGGGGAGGGAGTAGATGCAGGAAGAGTAAGAATTATAGACTGGTCTGGTTGAAGCAGCTCTGGAGCGGGAGGAGCATGGAAAGTTGTGATGACGTGCTCGGAAAACTCATGAGCCTCGAGACTATGCAGGCGATCCTGCTCTAGCACATAGGAGAATGGAGTAGGCTCAGGTGGATTCTTGAGCGGCTGTACTCGGTTAAAAGGAAGAGCGGGCTATTATTTGACCCATTTAGCCTGGGCGTCCAGACCGAAGTGATAATACACCCCAGCCTCGGGGACGAGCAGTTGATAAAGCTCTTCAGATCCCAGAAAGGCTCGGAGGGTAACCTCCCTTGATAACTGGATCAACCTCTGCCCCTCCTTGGAGTTAAGGAACTCCGTTTTTCCCTCTTCGCGTGCTTGATCTAGGGCCTCATCTGCCAGACTCTGGGTCTCAGCCAAGGCCTCATCGCGTGCCTCAGCTCGGGCCACTTCAAGAACTTTCTTCTCAGCTTTCTTCATTTCCGCCAGCTCTAACTTGAGTTTTTTTAGCTCGGCCAACCTTTCCTTGCACAAATCATACAACCTCCTCTCTTTCTCCTGCAGCTTCTTATGCTCTTTCGCCAGATCGGCATTCATCATGGGACCCCTAGCCCTGGCCACTGGAATGGACCTCTTGGCCGCTGCCTAAAGAAGGAGAAGAAGAAAAAGTTAAAAGGGTATAAAAAAGAGGCGAAGGAAAAAGAGAAGACGAGGAAGAAAAATCACCCTGGCTTCATCCTAACACAGAGACTCGATAAGTTTAGGATCAGACTACTTCTCTAAAGTGACTCGGTCAGCGTTAGGGCATTGTCACTGGATGAACTGAACTGCTACTGCCCCGAAGAAGTTCAGGACGGATGTGTTGGTGAACCAGGTGAAATTGGGGTTGGCTACCTTGACCCAAGAAATGGATGCTCCATCCTTGCCAGTATGGGCCCTTTTCACGGGCGGGAAAGTCCTCCCCTCTCCAAAATCGGCGGGGACTATTACCTCCACCTCTGGATGGGGAAGGTCCTTGGAGGTGCCTAATCTTCCCGTTTCTGCCTAAGGAAACCCTGCCTCTGGAGGTCGCTGTTCCGGGGCTGCCGCTGCCTCCTTCTGACGTGCGGCGATTATCCTTTGCATCATATTTACATCAAAAAAAGAGAGAGAGAAAAATCTATCAAATCATCGTGAGACGCAAGTCAACTGAATAAAAAGATGAAAGATGACAAGGCAGAAAAAGTTTCTTTACCAATGTCACGGGTTAAAGGAATCGTCTCCTCTCGGTCATTGAAAAATATAGAATAGAGGGAAGAAGAAGTTTGGAGAGATGGAGAACGTTCTCATTTAAAGTCGAAATTATTTTTTGTATCCGAGGAGATCTGTCCCCTACAGATAGATATGGCTGGGTAGGCAACTGCTCAATGGACCTGGGGAGGGAAGCCCTAGTCCCCTGAGTAGTGCACAAAGAAATACTTCTTCCTCTAAGCTTTGTTGGAGGAAGGTATGCCGGTAAGAAAATGAACGCCAGCTCTGGCGCACAAATAGAAGTAACCAGGGGAAGAGCTCTTGGCCTGGAAGAGCTGGTAAAAATTTTGGGCTGTAGGATCGAGACCAGCGTATCGCATGGCCAGGTTATAACCTATAATGATCCTAAAAGAGTTGGGAAACAACTGGCACTACTATAGAAACAGCTTTCTAAGGCTATTAATTAAAGGCGATTCACTGAAAATTGCCTTAAAAATACTTTTAACAGCGGTTGTGGCTAAAACCGCCATTAAAAAGGTCATTTTACGGCGGTTTCCTCAAAACCGACGTTAAAATTGGATATCAACTGATTTTGACGGCGAATCACTATGAACCGCCGTAAAAGTGACACATTTTACGGCGATTTTTTAACAACCACCGTAAAACTTCACTTATTCTATGGCGGTTATATGTGAACCGACTTAAAAACTGGAGGCCAATTTATTTTAACGGCGGTTCATAATTAACCGCTGTAAAAACATAAACATTCTACGGCGCTTATAGGAGAACAACCGTAAAAATCACACATTCTATGGCGGTTATTTTAGAACTGCCGTAGAATAGTAGGATGCCATGTCACCGTTCCTCGTCCTTCTCAAGTAAAAATTTTGGGCCGTTGATCCGTGTCTCATTCGACGATCTGCATTCGCCATGTCATTCCTAAATTAGAAAGCAGCCCCCCCTCTCTCTCTTCTCACTTTCACGCAAAAGAAAAAAAAATATAAAGAAAAAAATGTTAGCCCCCTTCTTCAGAACCCTGAAATTTTCTGGGGAGAAGGGCATGAACAAAATCCATGGCGTGAACAAAGATCCAAATCTCCGTACATCATCCTCCTTTAAATCGAAGGTTCCTCCGCCGAATGTTCGCCGCAGCAGCCCCGCCTCGTTCGCCGCCGCAGCCTCGCCTCACTCACCGTTGTCTTATGTGGCTTTCACCGACACTGAGAGTTTCATTGGAGACGCCTCCAATAACCAGGTAGCCATAAATCCAACCAACACCGTTCTTGCTGCCGAGACAAATCGACAGTGTTTCATGTTCAGATGGGTTGCTTTCACTCTAAAACCACGAGAGATTACTCGCAAGGTTACGAGGAGCCCACGGTTCTTGCTGCCGAGACACCCTGTGAGTAATTTAATTTTTATTATTTTTATTTTGTTAAGTCTTATTGGTTTGGAGTGTTTAAAACATTGAATATGATTTACTTGGGGAGTTTCAGAGTCTGGTTTTCTGTTGCTGGTCAAATTGGAGTGAATTTTTCTATTTTACTTTGGGCTAGATATATGTATTAGGTCTCACTGTTTGCATTCACTAAATAGAAAAGTGATTGTAGCTACTGGAGGAAAAATAGGCAGTTTGTTTTAGTGCTATCAATTTTATTCTGGATAATGTAATCATCATAATCTAAAAGCAGTTGTAGAGGTGCTTTAAACCAATAATTTTGCTTCTACTTTCTCTTTTACTATTCATTAAACACTAGGTACTAAATTAATTCTGATTCTCAACTGATTTTATAGTTTTGTTACTGTAAATAAAAAATGGCTTCTTTTAATTAATAGCATGCATTAATGTTTTGCAGTCACGGTGAGTGAAGTCCAGGCTTTGCACGAACTGTTCAAGAAAATAAGCAGTTCCATAATCGATGATGGGCTCATTCATAAGGTATCAATGAAAAATGTTTGGGTTTCATAATTTGTTGACTTAAGGTATGTATATTATACTTTAATTCAAACTTATCATGATTAGGAAGAATTCCAGCTGGCACTCCTGAGAAACAAAACCCGGCAAAACCTGTTTGCGGACCGCATATTCGACCTGTTCGAATTCAAGCGCAACGGGGTGATTGAGTTCGACGAATTCGTGCGGTCGCTGGGCGTATTCCAACCCAACGCGCCCGTGGCCAACAAAGTGGCGTTTGTTTTGGGATTATATCTGGTATTGTTTTTCCTTGTAGCTTGTTGGTGGTCGTTATTGTCCCTTGCTGAACCCGAGCTGAACAATTCGAAGTCGATCAAGAAAGTTGGCCGAGGATCAAAACCCCCGGACAGATTTAACGCCGAGCTGGGCGGATGGTGTACCAGACCTGCCAAGGGCGCCTGCGCGACGATGCCTGACCGCACTCGGAGAGCCTGCCGAGCAGGATGGCGCGAGCTGCGCGAAAGTCGTGCCGGGCGTTCCCGCCCATCCCTGCCGGCCAGAGGCATAGCCGAGCTGCCGAGCTCGGGAAGCCTGCCGAGCAGGATGGCGCGAGCTGCGCCATGCCAGACATTCCTGCCCATCCCTACCGGCCAGAGGCATAACCGAGCTGCCGAGCTCGGGAAACCTACGGAGCAGGGCATGCGGGCTGTGTGAAAGCCATGCCGGATATTTCCGCCTACCCCTGCCGGCCAGAGGCATAGCCGAGCTGCCGAGCTCGGGAAACCTGCCGAGCAGGGCGTGCGCGGCTGTGTGAAAGCCATGCCGGTCGTCCCCGCCCATCCCTGCTGGCCAGAGGCATAGCCGAGCTGCCGAGCTCGAGAAGCCTGCCAGGCAGGGTGTGCGAGCTGCGTGAAAGCCATACCGGACGTTTCTGGCCTACCCCTGCCAGCCAGAGGCATAGCCGATCTGGCGAGCCCAGAAGGCCTGCCGAGCAGAGATCACTCCGAGGGTGGCGAAGGATTTGGGCGAAAGCGCTGGGCGTTCCCGCCTAGCGAGGTCTGCAAGGAGAAGCACCGAGCTGACGGGATTGGCAATCCTACCGAAAAATAACTGATCTCGGCATTAAGTCGGCGGAAATGTCTGAGGTCGGTACTGAGGCGGTGGATATGAGAATAGATATTTTCGGAATGACCAATGAGAGAGTGCCATGTGTTTAATTAGGGTTTTGATGGAAAACTATAAATAGCCTCTCCAAGTGAGAGAGAGGGGATCCCCAATTTTTGAGAGAGAGAAAGATAGAGAGCTTTAGAGAGAGAAAGCTTGTATTTCAAGGTCAAACACCTGTAAAAAGGGTCCGGCTAATCCCGATCCGAACTGATTTTTGAGGAATAAAAGTTAAGCGCTTTTTCCCACTCGTTTCTGCTATCTTATTGCTGTTCTTCTTTCTATTTTTGGTTTGGTATTGGTTGTGTTACTCTTAACATAAACAAAAAATGGCGCTAGAAGAAGGTCTCTTGTGATCTGCAGTCCCACTTGCTCAGTCAGCTCTTCGAATTTGATTCTCTGTCTTCTGCCCGATTCTTCATTTTTTCTGAGGAGCTGAACTTCAGCTCTTCGTTGCGTTTGAGTTTGGTATAAAAAAAAAGAGAAAAAAGAGAAATCTTTGCTCATCCTACTTTTCAGCATGGATCCTTCAGAGAGTTCAATGAGAAATCCTGGTAAGGAGCGCCAGGAAAGGACTGTCCAATCGGGCCCGAACGAGCTCGACCCAGAACAGGTCAGATCGTTCATGCAGCACCCTGCTTTTGCCAAAGAATTTAAGGAAATGATGAAGAAAGCAGCAAAGTCAATCCTAACACCTGAAGCTCTGGTAGTCAACCCTAAGAATGTTGACCTTCGGGAAGGTCAAGCAGAATCAGATCCGACCCGGGAGGCAACAAAGAAAAATGGGAAAAGAAGGCTGGAGGAAGAGGCTGAGCCGAATGCCAAGAGCAGGCTCGATAGACCTCCCATTGCACGCCGCCCACGTTCTCTTCCCCTCAAAACGTCTTTGCCCGGCTCGGAAAGACAACAAGCAAAGCACGAGAGGATCTCCCAGTGAGGTCGGCCAATAGCAAAAGTATGGCCGTCAGCATCCCAGGTAAGCCAAATGATGAGTTGGCGGAGTTGAAATTTCTGAAGCAAAGGATTGCCGAGCTGGAAGCCAAGCAAACCACCCCCTTGGTCCAACCCACATACCCGATCTCGCGACCAATGGCGGTCAGCCCCGTATGTGATGACGAGTCCCCCTTGTCTATTCAAATCCTCTCTGAACCGCTGGAAGGAAAGCTGAAAATCCCCCCAATTGCCCTGTACAAAGGAAGCAGTGACCTTGATACACACTTGAGCCACTATCAGAACTACATGGACATGCTTGGCGCGTCTGATACCTACCGATGTAGGATGTTCTCCATGACGTTAGATGAAGTCCCCCTAAGATGGTACCGATCACTCCCACGCCACTCAATCTGTTCGTGGCCACAGCTGAGGTCCTCATTTCGTGGACACTTTATGGTCTCTAATACCACTATTGCACCCAAGAGAGCTATTGCCAACATAGTGCAACAACTAAACGAATCACTGAAAAGCTACATCGCTAGATTCACAAAGCAAGTTTCAGAATCCCAGCCGTGCGGCGACGAAGCCTTGCTCATCCTGGCTCAGAACGGGTTGTCAGACAATTCCTTCTTCAAATGGGTAAATAACCAGCAAGACCCGCAAACCTTCCAAGAATTCCTGGCTCTGGCCGCGTCACAAATCGCAGCCGAACAGAACATGTCAGTGCCAATAATCTCCTTCCCACAGCATCACAAACCAGCTCGTCAAGTCGACAAAAATACAAACTCTCAAACAATCATGCCCAAAAAGCTCCTGCAAGACAAACACACAGACCTCCTAGCAGAGTATAATTAGGTCTACTCGGTATCAGCAGCCAAAATTTTTGAAAGGATCAAAGACCTGGATATTCTCCCCCAAGCTCGGCCAATCAAAAAAGATCCCTCCCTGATGGACAAGAAAAGATTCTATAGGTATCATGGATCAATTGGGCACAATACAGAGGAGTGCCATGATTTGGTTCGCGCGCTGATCAAAGTCTGTGATGATCGGAACCTACTACCATTCTCAAAAAATCATCAAGCCAGACAGGAGCGAAGAGTAAATAACCAGCCCCCGCCACCACCAGCCGCAGGAGCTGGAGCACCCAGAGAAATATTGACTTTCATAAATACGAGCCGACCTGAGGAAGAAATTTCAAATAGAAAGAGGAAGATCCTGATCAGAGAGGCTAGGAGCTCAATTCAAAAAACAAAAGTCATGAGATCTGACGTTTTTCATTTTCATGACCAATCAGAAGAAGAGGACAAACTTGTATCGTCTTTCACCTTTCACGACTCAGTTGCAGCCCCGCTGGATCATCCCCACTCAGACGCCCTAGTCATCACAGTGCCCATCCTTGGAATTCGAACTCACCGAGTCCTTGTAGACCCTGGGGCGTACGCAAGCATAATTTACTTGCCAGCCTTTCGAAGGATGAGAGTCCCAAAGGAATACATTGAGCCGTGCGAGGACAGGATCAGAGGGATCAGCGGCGGATATGTACAGACTCTGTTTCAAGTTAGATTATCCGTTGAGTTTGGTACGGGAGAAGAGAAGAGGACCATCCTCACGACTTTCAAAGTCATCGACGTACCGAGCGATTACAATGCTCTTATTGGCAGACCAGCCCTTTACGACCTCAAAGGCGCGATGTCAGTCTACCACTACTCGATCAATTTTCCGGGCATCTTAGGCGAATGTGAGCACCGAGGAGATCAAGTAGCCGCCCGAGAATGCAACTGGTCAATAAGGCCAAAGCAAATCAACATGGTTGAGCAAGTGGAAGCGAGCGAAGAACTGGTTGAAACAAGTGAGATGAGAAGCAAAGACGCGTTGAGCTCAGAGATGGATGCCGAACTCACAAAAGATAAAACAGAGAGAAGGTTGAGCCCCGATCAAGGCATCACCAAAGATACCGAACTAAACCAAACCAAGCAGAGAGAGAAAAAGGAAGGAGAGGAGCTTTCTGGGCAACAGTGCCGAACAGAAGATGCCGAGCTCAGGAAGGCCGGACAGGAGAAGGAATGGAAAAAACAAGTTGAAAGAATCGACCTCAAGACTGCCGAGCAAGAGGATGCCGACCTGAGTAGGGACCGAGGTCGGCGCCCAGGGAAAGAACCAATGTCAGAACTTAAAACGCCAAAAACCGAACAGAGGGTGCCGACCTGGAAATCTGGAGCGGCAGGAAAGATGTGGAGGACGAACTAGATCCGAGGGGACCAAACTTGAAGAGAAAGGCAACTCATGCTGAGCCTGTGGAGGAACTAGACTGGGTATCGCTCGATGAGCTTGACCCAAACAAACAAGTTCGGGTCGGCCACGACCTCAAGGAGCCACTCAGATCGGAGTTGATAAGCTTTCTGAAAGCAAACCAAGACGTTTTCGCTTGGACACACGCTGATATGCAGGGCATCGATCCTGAGCAGGCTTGCCATAGACTCAACATAGACAAAAACGTCAGGTCGGTGATACAGAATAAGAGAAAACTCAGCCCGGACCGGTACGAGGCGTTGGAGTTAGAGGTCGTGAAACTCCTTGATAATAAGTTCATCCGCGAAGTCAGGTACCCGGTCTGGGTGGCAAATCCTGTTCTTGTCAAAAAGCAAACAGGTCAGTGGCGGCTGTGCATAGATTTCTCCGACCTCAATAAGGCTTGCCCCAAGGATAGCTACCCGCTTCCTCACATCGACTACATGGTGGACGCAACTGCTGGGAACGAATTGATGAGCTTCATGGATGCTTACTCAGGCTACAATCAAATACCAATGCACCCAGAAGACCAGGAACACACATCATTCTACTCGGCAAGAGGCCTTTACTGCTACACAATGATGCCTTTTGGTCTGAAGAACGCTGGGGCTACCTATCAGCGCTTAGTTAATAAAATGTTTGCTAGTATGATAGGAAAAACCATGGAAGTTTATGTAGACGACATGCTTGTCAAATCCTTGTACTGAACTGATCACATTGATGACCTGAATAAAATGTTCTCAGTCTTGCGTGTTTACCGAATGATGTTAAACCCAAAAAAGTGCTCATTTGGAGTTGGCTCAGGAAAATTTCTAGGCTACATGGTAAGCCAAAGAGGCATTGAAGCCAACCCAGATAAAATCCGAGCTATAACTGAACTACAACCTCCTAGAAGCATAAAACAAGTACAGAGTTTAACTGGCAAAATGGCCGCTCTGAATCATTTCATACCCAGGTCCACGGACAAGTGCAAACCTTTCTTCGAAGCAATCAAGAAAAACAAAACTTTCAAATGGACTGAGGAATGCCAAGTAGCCTTTGAAGAACTCAAAAAATGCATGGCAAGTATGCCAACCTTACAAAAACCAGTCAAGGAAGAGCCGATGCATCTCTACCTAGCTATCTCGGCGGCGGCAGTCAGCTCGGCACTAGTCCGAACTGATGAGCACGGACAGCATCCGGTGTACTACACGAGCCACGCCCTACATGATGCCGAGCTCAGATATTCGGCCATGGAAAAGCTAGCATTCGCCCTTGTCACCTCCTCAAGAAAGTTACGCCCGTACTTCTTGGAACACAGAATAGTAGTACTGACAAGCTTCCCGTTGAAACAAATCATGCACCGCCCTAACACTTCAGGAAGGATGATCAAATGGGCAGTTGAGCTCGGACAATTTGACATAACGTATGAACCAAGAACAGCCATTAAGGGACAAGCCCTAGCCGACTTCATAGCAGAATTCACTCCTGCGGTTGAACCAATTCTGGCAGAAGCAGAGTAATGGTACATGTACGTCGATGGATCCTCAACAACCGGACGAGCTGGAGCTGGAATTGTGTTGGTAAGTCCTAAAAAGAAGCCTTTCTGCTCGGCCGTACGTTTCCAGTTCCCCCTGATCAACAATGAGGCCGAGTACGAAGCTCTTCTTGCCGGCCTGGAAGCAGCCGCCTCAATGGGGATCAGGAATCTAAAAATTCAGAGCGACTCCCAACTTGTGGTAAATCAGGTCAATGGGGAGTATGAAACCAAGGAACCCAGAATGGCGCTATATCTTGAACTCGCAAAAGCACGCCTAGCCGAGTTTGAAGCTGAGGTCGTCCCTGTATCACGAAACGATAATGTCCCATCAGATTCTTTAGCTAAGCTAGCATCGAGCCTCGGAGTAGAAGAGCTGGATACAGTGACGGTCAGCCACCATTCAACAACGGCACTCGACGCCGCTGCCGCTTACTCGGCCAGTCAAGCCGAACAGAACAAAGAAGTCCAGAACCGAAAGGAAAGCTGGATGAAACCATTCATAGTTTACCTAAACGAAGGGGTGCTCCCAGAAGACCGAACTGAAGCACGGTCAATATGAACAAAGTCAGCTCGGTTCACAATTGTAGATGGGCTGTTGTACAAGAGAGGGTATTCCATTCCCTTACTCCGCTGCTTGAACGAACAGGATGCCGAATATGCGTTGAGAGAAGTACATGAGGGCATCTGTGGAAACCACGCAGGAGGACAATCACTAGCTCACAAACTCATCCGAGAAGGATACTACTGGCCAACCTTGAAAAAAGATGCGATTTAGAAGGTCAGAAAGTGTGAAAAATGCCAAATGTTTGCACCGCAGATCAACTCCCCCGCTGAAACCCTCAACTCTATATACTCGCCGTGCCCGTTCGCTAAGTGGGGAATAGACTTGATTGGCCCGTTACCCCAAGGCAAAGGAGGAGTGAAATATGCCGTGGTAGCGGTGGACTATTTCACCAAATGGGAAGAAGCCAACCGTTGGCATCTATAACCGACCAAAAGATCATCAATTTTGTCTGGAAATCGATCATATGTAGATTTGGGGTACCACTCTCAATAGTATCTGACAATGGCAAGCAGTTCGATAGCAAGAGGTTTAAGGCATTTTGCGGAGAGCTGAACATCAAGAATAATTTCTCTACACCATATCACCCTCAATCAAACGGACAAGTCGAAGCGGTTAATAAGATCCTTAAATACACGCTGAAAAAGAAGTTGGAGGATCTGAAAGGCAGCTGGACCGAAGAACTACCCGGTGTCCTATGGTCATACAGAACAACGCAACGCTCATCTAAAGACGAGACTCCCTTCTCACTGGCTTTCGGATCAGAGGCAGCTATACCGGTTGAGATCGGGACACCTTCATACCGGGTAGCACACTTCGAGGAAGAGAGAAACGACATGGCCTGCCGAACTGCACTCGACCTCTTGGAAGAAAGAAGAATGGAGGCCGAGCTAAAGAATGCCATCTACAAGCAAAGAAGCGAACGTTATTAACGCTTTAAAAAGAACGGAATTTCAAAACTTCCGAACTCAAATTTGCCGACCTCAACTTCGGCCGAGCCGGAATTCTACCGAGCTCGGCACCCCAAATTGAGTTCGGAATTTTACAAAAGGAGGGAAGCAAGTTAAAAAAAAAGGGGGAGGAAAAAACCGAGCTCAAAATTTGCCGACCTCAGATTTTACCGAGCTCAGCACCTAAGTTTGAGCTCGGAATTAAAAAAAAAAAAAA
>BMAC01000240.1:323786-334617 GCA_014905375.1 Phtheirospermum japonicum
ATACCGGACCTGCCAAGGGCGCCTGCGCGACGACGCCTGACCGCACTCGGAGATCCTGCCGAGCAGGATGGCGCGAGCTGCGCGAAAAGCCGTGCCGGGCGTTCCCGCCCATTCCTGCCGGCCAGAGGCATAGCCCGAGGCTGCCGAGTTCGGGGAGCCTGCCGAGAAGGATGGCGCGAGCTGCGCGAAAGCCGAGCCGGGCGTTCCGCGCCATCCCTGCCGGCCAGAGGCATAGCCGAGCTGCCGAGTTCGGGGAGCCTGCCAAGCAGGATGGCGCGAGCTGCGCGAAAGCCGTGCCGGGCGTTCCCGCCCATCCCTGCCGGCCAGAGGCATTGCCGAGCTGCCGAGCTCGGGAAGCCTGCCGAGCAGGATGGCGCGAGCTGCGCGAAATCCATGCCGGACATTCCCGCCCATCCCTGCCGGCCAAAGGCATAGCCGAGCTGCCGAGCTCGGGAAACCTGCCGAGCAGGGCGTGCGGGCTGTGTGAAAGCCTTGCCAGACGTTTCTGCCTACCCCTGTCGGCCAGAGGCATAGCCGAGCTGCCGAGCTCGGGAAACCTGCTGAGTAGGGCGTGCGGGCTGTGTGAAAGCCATGCCGGTCGTCCCCGCCCATCCCTGCCGGCCAGAGGCACAACCGAGCTGCCGAGCTCAGGAAACCTGCCAGGCAGGGTGTGCGAGCTGCGTGAAAGCCATACCAGACGTTTCCGCCTACCCCTGCCGGCCAGAGGCATAGCCGATCTAACGAGCCCGGAAGGCCTGCCGAGCAGAGATGACTCTGAGGGTGGCGAAGGATTTGGGCGAAAGCGCTGGGCGTTCCCGCCTAGCGAGGTCTGCCAGGAGAAGCACCGAGCTGACGGGATTGGCAATCTTACCGAAAAATAACTGAGCTCGGCATTAAGTCGGCGGAAATGTCTGAGGTCGGTACTGAGGCGGTGGATATGATTATAGATATTTTCGGAGTGACCAATGAGAGAGTGCCATGTGTTTAATTAGGGTTTTGATGGAAAACTATAAATAGCCTCTCCAAGTGAGAGAGAGGGGATCCCCAATTTTTGAGAGAGAGAAAGATAGAGAGCTTTAGAGAGAGAAAGCTTGTATTTCAAGGTCAAGCACCTGTAAAAAGGGTCCGGCTAAGGCCGATCCGAACTGATTTTTGAGGAATAAAAGTTAAGCGCTTTTTCCCACTCGTTTCTGCTATCTTATTGCTGTTCTTCTTTCTATTTTTGGTTTGGTATTGGTTGTGTTACTCTTAACATAAACATAGCTTTTGTCATTATATCTGGTATTGTTTTGTGAGCTTCGCGATATGGCAGCGCTAATTATCCGTGTGATTTTTTTCTTCCAATATATGTGTCAGATATTGAATCTCAGTTATTTAGTAGCCTGTTTTGTTGTTATTTAAATCATAGCTAAGTTGGATATAATTGTTTGGGTGTGCAGAAAATATTTATGAACTCCTAATTTTCTAAATTCCTTTCAATTAACTGAATTCAATTTGAATTTGGATTTTAGAAGGATTGTTATATTTTTCCATAAAATTTCTTAGTGTTTGTTGAATTATGTCCTCAATATACACTACTATTTGAATAAATATTGAATTCTATTTCTCACGGGCAGTCAGAATTAGTTGGAATTCTTTTGCTCCAATCGGTGTTATTGTATTTTTGTTTCTAACTTGTGTTTGTTATGTTTCATTTGTGATGGTGATGCAGATGCTATGCGGTTGATCGGCAGAAGGTACTCTGACCAATCGGTTCAGAGTGGCATTAAGCTGTGGCCATTCAAGGTCATTGCAGGCCCTGACGACAAGCCCATGATCGAAGTCTCGTACAAAGGGGAGGACAAACAGTTCTCGGCGGAGGAGATATCTTCGATGGTCCTCATCAAGATGCATGGAATTGCCGAAGCATTCCTCAGATCCACAGTAAACAACGCCGTGGTGACAGTCCTGGCGTACTTCAATGACTCTCAACTTTGGAGACAAAATAATAATACTCACGCCTGCATTGGTTTGTAAGTACCTCAGAATCTAATATAATTTCAAAGTGCTTCTATATAATTACGTAGGTGCTTTTAAATGTGACCAATAGTATTTCTTTTTTATTGAAAGTGTTTCTTATACTGTACACTATGATGGTAAATGAGTTTTAAAAAATTAACAAGTGTTAACATATACTAATTTGGGTGTGATTAGCAGTGTTATGCATATTTTGTAGGTGCCACCATATCATATTTTGCTTTCCTTTTTACAATGATAATAAAGGTTGTTATTGTCTTTATATGTTTTAGAAGTAGATGCAATATTTATATATTTTTGTAAGTTTATTCTATCAACTTTGGATCCAAATAATAAAACTCATGCCTACATTGGTTTGTAAGTACCTCATAATCTAATATAATTTTAAATGTTTGTGGTGCAGTTGAAGAAAATGAGTACTCACGGTTATCTTATGACATATACAGTACTTTAAAAAGTATTAGTCCTGCTACATCTATTACATTGTAGACTATAATTGAAGCACCATTACGATCCTAATACATGATGCCTCGTTGTTGGGAGTACAATGCTCACAAATGTTACTAGATTTGCATTATTATGTTTAACTGTTCTAGTGCTATTTTATTATATAAAATTCATCTTGTAACCTAATTATAGTGAAATGATTATATAATAATTCTAATCTATACAAATCGTAGATGTAACAAAAAATCCAAGAAAGTGGAAAGTTGATCAATAACTCACTCTGTGACTTGTTTTGATCTCTTCTCCTTGTAACTCAAGTCCGCGTTTTACATAGTTTTTTAATATGGAAGCTGTTTATCTTAGTAATTTGGTGTTATGGAAATTGTCCAAAAATGCACATTTTACATCTCATTTCATTATATTAGTAACTAGCTTTTTTTTTTTTTTTGACATGTAAGTATTTTTTTTAAAAAAATCTGCTTATTTTTTCTGTATTCTTTATGCAGTTGGTCAACACTTTTGTAGAGTCTTTCCCTTCCAAATGTAAGCACTATATTCCCATTTATATTTTAGCCAATAATAAAAATGATAATAATGATAATTTTCATTCTTAGTCTTTTAATTTTTAATTTTATCATGCAGATAAAATGGATATGCCATATTGCCAAAAAAAAGAAAAAGAAAAAAATGAAGGTAATTCAGAGAACCGAGACAGGAAGCTTCTTCATCTTCAAGCCCCTAAAGGAGGTACTCTTGGATGGTGCATTATTATTATTATTATTATTATTATTATTAATTAAATTAAGATTTTGTTTTAATGGCTTGCTGTTGGCTGTATATAGCGAATGTATTCTTGGACTGTATACAGATGCTTAAATCTATCGTTCTCAACATGCTTCTTGTTGGATTTTATTTATCTTACTTCTTTTCAGATTTTCACGTTCATGAGTTACTCTTCTTGAAATCTTAATGCTATTGGTAATTAAAGGAGCAAATATTGTTCACCAGTGCAGAATTTAATGAGTTGTGTAATTTCGTTGCTATATTATTATTCAAAATAATTGATGCATGCTTACGATTTGAACTCTTATTGATTAATTCTTTTTTTAAAATTTTGACTACTTTCTAGAAGGTATTTTTCAAGAACCACCGTAAAATGTTCGTTCTGGAAAACAGACTTTCTAGAAGGTATTTTTCAAAAATCTCTGTAAAAATGCTGCATTCTACGGCGGTTTCAAAACCGGCGTAAAAATGCTGCTTTCTACGGCAATTCCAAGACCGCCGTTAAATCCCACTTTTTTCAAGGCTGTTTTGAAGAACCGCTGTAAAAATTTACGGCGGTCGATATAACGGCGGTTCAAAAACCGCCGTTAAAACTAAAAAAAAAAAAAAAACGCCTTTAAAAATCCTCCATTCTGCAGTAATGTGGTGCACCGGGATTTTATAAAGCCGGGCTATTTCTAGTATTAAAGGGTTTACCGGAAGGCGCAACCCCGCCTGAAATTGGTCAACGAAGAACGTCAAGTGGTCTGTCGTCGCTTGATATGCCATCACGCTGCCGCGAGGGTTGACAAAAGAGAATTCCTCAGTTACATGATACTTATACCTTAACTCCTCTACGGTTCTATCGTTAAGAATGGAACGAATATATGGCCGGTCGGGGAAATATGGAGGATATTCGAAGGACCACGGTGATGAGGGGACTGACGCTGCGGGGGAGAGGGTTGCAGTAATCGAGTCGTCGGAGGAGGAAGATTATTGTGTAGACATTACTGGGAGAGAAAAGAGATCGGAGAAGTACCTAGTAATGGATGTGATCAGAAAATGTTGGACTCAAGAGAGTATTGAACCGCTATTTTGGAGAGAAGTCTAGAGAGCAAAAGCGTCTGAATAATTGATAATATGAAAAGTAAACGAAGAAGAATGAACCACGAGGGAAAAAGGAAAAGGGATTTTCAAAAAGCGATTTTCGAGGAAAAAGCTGGATTTTGATGGGATTCCCGCATTTAATGCCTGTCAGAGGAACAGTACCCAAAGAGACATGTTGGGATTATAACCGTCGCTGACCTGTCAAAGGAACAGTACCCGAAGAGACGTGCTAGGGTTTGTAACCGCTGCTGAATATGAAACATTACAAATAGCCCTAATGATTCGACCTGATCAAAAAGGCGGATTTTTCGGGATTTGTACAGATACGGTACTCGAAAAGGCATGAGGGGCCCCAATTACCCCGAGGGAAACATTAACGGCGTACAGATCTACCCCAACCATTGCAGGGGGGGACTAGTTGATATGCCCTAAATAAATCCTGGTTTGAAATCCAGACCTGGTTGGGCTAGACCTGACCGAATATCACCCTTATCTGAATTGATGTTACTAAATGTTGTGAAGTTTAATTCAAGAACCAGAGAAGAGGATTCTTGATCTAATTCGCCCTGAACACTTTCTTGGTCTAACCTCTCATAGAGGAAGAAGGGATGATATGAAACTTTCCTGATCTAGCCTCTCCTCGAGGAAGAAGGGATGATATAACACTTTCCTGATCTATGCTCTCCTAGAGGATGAGGGGATGATCTGATCATTATGAATAACGGCCCGGGATTCGCAGAATTCTATTTTAGGGATCTCGGAAGGTCCCCACTTGTTGAGAAACTATAAATACCTAAGCCTCAAAGTTGAGAGGTACGCAATATCAAGCATTCTTCTTGCTTTCCTGGATTTGAGAACAGCTTAACTCACTAAAGCAACGAACAGATTTCCACCGGAAATCCTTCGTTGGTCCTTTCTAACGTATCTTTGTTGGAGCAGGTTGGAATATCTTTCAAGGAAAGAGGTCGACGTTTTGCAGGGCATATTTTTCTGGTAGAAACTATTAATTTAAGGGCTAGTTATGAATTATTTAAAAATAGGGTTCAAGTTCAAATTATTTAAATAATTATGGTTATTTGACTATGAATTTATGTATCATTTATGTGGTGATTTTCGTTGGTGATGACGTGGTGTGAAGCGCTAGCCGGGAGATTTATTCCCTCTAATAATGAATTTAAAATCTTTTCAAATGTGGTGGTGGTTTTGAAATGCATGGTGAGCAGTACGTGAATGTTGTGTTTAATATATATGTTATGACTTATGAATAATATATACATGTCATGATTGGTTGGGGTTGATGACGTGGTGTATGACATCAGTCGGGAGGTTTTGTTCCTCCAATAATGGAATTAAGGAAAAAATAAATGTAATGGTGATTTTAAAAAGTTTAAAATGTGCTTGGTGGTGGTTTTGAAATGCCGTGGTGATCGGTACGTGAATGTTGTATTTAATATATATGTTATCATTTTTGAATAATATATATATATGTTGTGATTGTATGTATACGTTAGTGATTACGTGGTGTATGGCGCCAGCCGAGGGGTTTTGTCACTGCAATTATGGATTTTGAAAAAAACAATTTATATGTGATGGTAGTTTTAAAAGGTTTTAAATTATGCGTGGTGGTGATTTTGAAATATCGTGGTGATTAGTACCTGAATGTTGTGTTTAATATTAATATATATATATATATATATATATATATATATATATATATATATATATATATATATATATATATATATATATATAGGGTTGGGTTCAAATGAGAACCCGTCATTATATGTGAACCTAGGGACTCATCTTGACCATTAGATTGGATAATCTTGATGGTTATGACATGTCAGCATTGTAATAATGTAAAAAGTGCATTAATTAATTAAAAATGGTATTTTGTACATATATCAACGTTTACAAAGAGCACTACATTATTCTTTGGAAAGCATAATAGATTATGAAAAAAAACACTACGATTGTATAGAAAAAGCATCGCAAATTTCGTCTATAAATTTCAAATTCAAAAATTTGAAATTAAACACAAATCTTCAACAAACCATAACTTTTTCAAATTTTATTCGTTTTGAATGAAATATATATAAAATTAATCAAATTCTCAAGATCTACAATTTAAGATACATATTGCATATTTTAAAAAGTAAAAAATATATATATATATAATTAAATTTAAAAAATTGAACTGATTTTAGCACTAAAGTACTGTGTAAAAAGCACAATGAACCTGGACATATAATTGCACTGTGCATTATTAGATCTAAGGCCATGATTAGTCCCTAGGTTCACATATAATGACGGGGTTCTCATTTGAACCCAATCCTATATATATATATATATATATATACACACACACACACACACATATTAAATTATGAGTTTGAATGTTGTGTAACATGCTTTTTCATTGATTATCGATGGATCGATTATATTCTTTCATTCTACACTCAAACATTTTACATTACACCCATTTGTGATTTAATATCAAATAGAGAGTTTGATACTAAATTCTGAATTGTCCACTTAGTTGAAGAATCTGATAATGTGAGTGTAATATTATTATCTACGTATGTATGTAATTTATGGACTTTTAAATTTCAGTATCTATCTCTCCTTTGTTCTCGGGTGTACTACAATATATGTGTACTTAGAGAACTAAGTGGAGGTGCTGCTAAAATTCTCAGGTTCTCAAAATATATAGTAAGATAATCTTATTAATGAAGATCACATTCTTGAATTGGATAGGCCCTTACCAAAAATTCAATCGTTCATATATATTAATTAATCATAATTAGTATATCATAGGATGATTTCTGATTATATATTGGAAGTACAAACGACGGTTGGACGGTTACATGTCCAACGCGTTCGTAGAAGGGGTGAAGAGTTTCATTCAATTTGCACTCACGCATCATGCAATGAAGAACGGGGAAAACATGAAGTGTTCTTGCAGTCATACTCAATGTAGGAATTATAGTTACCACGATTAAGATGAGATCAAGTATCACCTTGTTAAAAATGGATGCATACCAGATAACTACTTCTAAACATTCCATGGTAAAACAAATCTTGGCTCCAAGTATCATGTGGATCGTGAGGTTTATATTGGAGGATCATCTTATGTCGCTCTTGAAGAATCCTCATATATGTACATCAATATGGTTCTTGATGCAGCTGATAAGACATCAAATATCCACGTTGGCAAACATCCAGGTACCGTATGGATTTAGGAAGCGACCTTCTATTTTGGAAGGTTCAAACCTTCTGGAAGGTGGGCGAGCTGCTTTTGGGGCGGCGACCTCCTGTATAAGAGTGTAGAGCTCTTATATGAGGTGGAAATCTTGTGGCAGCTTAATACTGAGTGGTAGTTGGTATGGAGAGCTGGATTTTGTGGTTAATATGGTTTTGGGACCTATTGGGCTAATGTGGATTATGGTATGGGGTCCCGATGTACTAAGGTTATGGACATGGTTATTGGCCCATGGCTATTACAGTAATTTAGCGAGAGTTCTAATATCTATGGAAACTTAGCATACAGGAAGAATCCTAATTCTAAGTCGGTCTCTATTTATGTTATTATAGTTCTAATAGAAGATGGGAACCCTATATTAGGAATATTTCTCTTATCTATAAAAAGAGGACTCGGGCCTCACTTTTTCTCTATAAGTTGATCTTATCCTACGTTTAAACTCTTGCATACATTTCTCAAACACTATCGAACTTACGCATCGTCGGGGCTGTCCACATCCTGGCTTTGGGTTTTGTTTTGCATGTTCGATCAGGTCGCCAGGAGCTTTCTTGAGATCTATCAGGTCGCTGATCACATATTTAAGGTCATTATTGTCTATTCTTGGTGAACCATTCTTTTTAATCGCATCAAGTGGCACCGTCTGTGGGAAATCTTAACAAGCGCAGTATGAAGGGAATGACTATCAAGCCTCAGAGTTTGAATTTTAACGAGGAGGCAAGTAAGTCGAAAGAAGTAGGCAAAGGGAAAGAGACCGAGGAGGAACAAACAACACCTCAAGGGCAAACAACTAATCCAACAACCACAACCAAACCACCACCCTCGCCAGGGAAAAACAGATGAAAAAAACTGAAGAAGAAAGTAAGAAAAAGACTCCGGAGGTAATAAAACAAAAGATTGTTCACATTGGAACAAAAGAATGGAAGGAGTTACCAAAGGGGAGGACTTGTCACGTCAACAAGGGACTCATTGATCGATTGATAGGATTGATACCTCCAAGTAAACTATAGAAATTGGATGAGATCTTGGAAGGCAAAGGTGACAGCGAGGACGAAAATAAGAAGAAAGATGAGGAATATAGGCCAGCTCCATTGACCTTGGGCCAATGGAGGAGAAGATAAAGGGAACCATAGGGGCTAAGTCCCAAGTTAATTCGGAGTGAAACAAGGGGGCGATATCCTATCGAATACCCATCGTCGTCCGAAGATGACGTCGATGACGATCTACAATACTTGGGTAGCAAGTCACAAGGGAGGCCTTAAGAACTACAGGCTCAGTGAGATATCGAAGAAGACGAAGATGAGGCAGCACCAGCCTCTCGCACATTGAGAGATATGTAGGAGGCAGTGCGAGCTTTACAAAGGCAGGTCGCTGGATAGGGATGTGAAGAGTCGAAATGGCATCCTTCTCAGAGAGGATATTAATAGTGGTACTACCTCGTGGTTGCAAAAGATTAGATTTCTAATAGGATGGGTTTTTAGACCCCACGCGTCATGTGTAGGGTTTTGAAAATGAGGCAGTGCTAAGATAGTATACGGATGTTGTAGCATGTCGAGCCTTTTTATCTACGTTGAGGGAGATAGCACAAGACTAGTTCCATCAGTTAGCAGCGGGAAGGATCATTAGCTTCCAAGTCATGAAAGCAGCCTTTTTGAAGGATTTTTCTAGTGCGAAGGAACACATGAAAACCATGGAGGCTCTCTTTACAATGGTACAACGACTGGGAGAAAGTTTTAAGAATTATATAACACAATTTACCCGACCTACCTTGGAGGTGCCTGCGGCCACAGATGAGATGAAGGTAGAAGTGTTCCACCAAGGATTGAGAAGGGAGGATTTGTGTAAGTCATTAGTTAAGCAATCTGCGCACACAAATGAAGAGGTTTTAGATAGATGCATGATTTGCATGTTTTTGTACGTATTTTTTGTTACCATTTTGTGTCGCGCTTGCATGCGTTTTGTTTGCTTTTATGTGTATTAGGAGTCGTTTTGACCGATTTTATTAGTTTTAGGTTTATGTAACTTTTGTGCGGTCTTTGGATTTTCGTTTACTTCTACTCGTTTATGTCTTTATGGCCGTAGGATGACCGAAGCGATCCCGTGCACGCTCAAGACATCTCATTCGACTCGGATTAGAACAAGCAAGCAAGGGGACACAGCGCGAACGAGAAGCGACAGCCGGCAGACGATTAGAGCGGAGATGAGAAAACGAGCCGGAGCTGCCTGTCAGTCGATCGATTGCACTCCAGTCGATCGACTGAGTGCCAGTCAATCGACTGAAGGGTCGACTAGGATGATGAAACCGACTGGCGGGCAGAGTGTTTTGTGATTTTGGGCATTCCAGTAGATCGACAACTTTCAGTCGATCGACAGCTTTCAGTCGATCGACTGACACGCAGATTTTTGACCCATTTTGACATTTTTGCCCCTGCATTTTTATATAAATAAGCTATCACTTTGCTTCACCTACCTTATCCTTCCTTGGTTGATTTTGAACCCCATTCAATCTATTCCAAGCTCATTTTCAATATTCCATTGCAAACCCTAGACATAATCCTTAGTTAGCTCCTTTAATTTAGCTTAGTTAATTAGCTAGGTAGTAGTTGTTCATAAGTGTTGGAGAAGGTGACATCTCTCTCATTTGTGGATTGTATTTTATGAAGTTGAACTTGGTGCTTTGAAGATTGTACTCTACATTTGAAGCTTTTGGTTGGAATGAAATATTGGTAGTAATCCTTCCCTTATTTGGTGTTTTTCTTGTGTTGTTTATTGTTGGTATGTGTTGGTAGTTAATTTGTAGTCTTAGTTATTTTTCTCTTGGCATTTTCAAATTCTCTTCCAATTTCTAGGTTATTTTTCTTCTTGTAGTAAAAAACTCCATTGAAGCTTGCATGATGTTGAAGCTTTTTACTCTTCTTGTTCAAACCAACATGGGAGCCTTGAAAGTTATTAGAAGCTTTCCACTTTTAAAACATTTGACTTTTACATATTAAATGCTTTTTGACTTCTTTTGAATTTAAGTTTGACTTTCCCTCCTTTTTAGCTTTTAAATTTACAAAGCTTTCTTAGTTAGTAGTTTCAATTTAATTAAGGTTGTTAATTAGGTTTAATTTGTGTCATTAAGGCTAATTGTTTTCAAGCAAGTTTTAAATTCCTCCTCCTTTGCCTTAATGTTTTTCAAACTCTCTTTTCAATTCAAGTTTAGTGATTACAACACAAAAACCAAAACCAATGATTAAT
>BMAC01000240.1:335539-360415 GCA_014905375.1 Phtheirospermum japonicum
GAATTTTCACGGCCTACCACAAGAGGATGCTCTTCAATTCCTACGCATCTTTTCCTACACGGTGTCAAGCTTTCCACGCCAAGGGATTCACATTGATCAAATTAATATAAGGTGTTTCCCGTACACAATGAAGGATAAAGCCGTTGATTGGCTCATGATGTTGCCGGGCGATTCCCTTACTAATTGGGACATGGTGACCGAGAGGTTTATGGAGGAGTACTATTCTCAAGATAAGACGGCCAATTTTTGAGCAAAGATCGCCTCATTCCGTCAAGCGAGCGACGAGACCTTCTACGAGGCGCGGGAGCGATTCAAGGGCTATCTCACCCAATGACCCCATCATCGGTTCACCGGTGATTTCTTGAATAAACTCTTTCATAATGGGTTGACATTTGCATCCAAGCTTATGGTGAACAATGCCACCGGCGGAAATCTAGCCGGACGCTCGACGAGGGAGTTGTACGACATATTCGTGAACATGGATACCGACGACCATCGCATGAGTATCTTGGAGCGGAAGGAGCAAGTGAAAGAGGTTTCGAAAAAAGAAGAGCCCGAGTGGGCCCGTAAGATCTCCGAACTAGAGAGCCAAGTGGCCTCCCTCATCCAACCATTCTCGGGGTCGATGGAGACGTGCCCCACATGTTGTACCCCGGGACATGGAGCTAGTGCGTGCCCGGTGGTTTATGGGTCACCGAGTAGTTTTGACGAGCAAGCATTTGCGGTTCAAGGTTACCAAGCCTATCGAAACGGAGCCCCATATATACGGAGGGACCACCCTAACTTTAGGTGGGGGGACACACCCCAAACTCAAATGCCACCCGGGCCTCCGATTCAAGAACAACGGCCTCAAGCCCCGTTCAATGCGCGACCACCACCGTTTCCACCTTCTCAAGCGTCATATCCGCCTCCACAAGACAAGTCGACATTGCGTCAACCGAACATTGAGTCTATCCTATCCGAGTTGACACTACGGCTCGCGAGTTTGGAAACACAACTTGTGCAAGTGGCGACGGATGTTAATGAACTCAAACGGGCCCGTGACAAAGATAAGCTACCAAGTCAACCGGCTTAAGCTCAAGCCGTGACATTACTCCGAAGCGGAAAGATGGTGGATAACAAGGTTTCTCTTCCCGAGAATGATTCAACGCCCTCACCCTAATTCCAACAAGATCCGACCATACAAGGCTCGAATGAGCCCATAGCCGATCCTAGTTCACCCTTGTCTTCTTCAATTGGAGAGGCGATGGAGACGAACACTACCGGAGGACTCCACAAATCCACGACGCTGTACCGACCTCCGATTCCATATCCGACCGGCAAATTAAGACGACCAATTTCTCGAGTTGTACAAGATGCTATCGAAGGTTAGCATTAACCTCCCTTTGCTCGACATAATCCGGAATGTACCCGCATACGCCAAGTTTTTCAAGGAATTGACGTCCAAGAAGCCTAGGTTCGAGGATAACGAGAAAGTGTGTATATCGAACGCGGCGAGTATCGTCTATAGCAACCCTCTCCCACCTAAAGAAAGTGATCCGGGGAGCTTTTGCATCAAGATTACCCTTGGGAATGGGAAGGAAAAACAAGGGATGTTAGACCTCGGCGCGGGTATCAATTTGATGCCCTACTCCGTCTTTAAACAATTGGAGTTGGGCAATCTCAAGGAGACGAGAATGTGCTTGCAATTGGCCAACCGATCGATCCGATATCCGAAGGGCGTAGTGGAGGACGTGTTGGTACAAGTGGGGAATCTCATAGTTCTCGTGTATTTTGTCATTTTAGATGTCGGGGAGGTGAGCAATGAAGGACGAGATCACACAATCTTACTAGGGCGACCGTTCATGGCGACTACAAACACCTTGATCGATGTTAAAAATGGAAAGTTGTCATTTTCAGTTTTGGGGGACACGGTTAATTTTTCTATCCATGACTTGGGAGTTGTTCCCCCTTCATCTTTTCAAGCCGATTGCTCGATGATTGATCCGATAGAAGAGTTGGTCGAGGAAACCTTCATGGAACTTGTGGATGAGGTCATCGAGGACGACGAGTGGCAAGCACTTCAATCGGAGGGATTGATGGAGATATTAGAGATCTCGAATGCGGAACCGATCATTACACCGAAACCGGAACTCAAGACCCTTCCGAGCCATCTTAAGTACGTGTATTTGGAAGAGGGAGGATCAAAGCCTGTGATTATCTTTGCCGAGCTTTCAGAGCGTGAAGAGGCGAAATTGGTCGAAGTGTTGAGGAAAAATAAGAAAGCGATAGGGTGGAGCCTTGGCGACATTAAGGGGATAAGCCCCTCCACGTGTATGCATCGTATTGTCCTTGATGACAGGGTGAAACCAACAAGAGAGTGCCAACGTCGGTTGAACCCGAATTTGATGGAGGTGGTGAAAAGCGAGATCCTAAAGCTCGTAGCCGAGGGTTTAATTTCCCCAATTGGAGATAGCGAGTGGGTGAGACCGGTACACATGGTGCCGAAAAAGAGTAAAATTACCGTAATTGAGAACGACCGTGGTGAGATCATGCCGGCTCGTGCAATCACCGGATGGCGGATGTTCATAGACTTCCGGAAGCTCAATGCCGCCACCAAGAAGGATCACTTCCCGCTACCATTCATTGAACAAATATTGGGCAAACTCGCGGGGCACCACTCATATTGTTTCCTCGATGGGTTATCCGGATATTACCAAATTGCCATCTCGCCAGAGGACCAATCCAAAACGACGTTCACGTGCCCCTTTTGCACATACGCGTTCCGACGAATGCCCTTCGGGTTATGCAATGCACCCGCCACTTTCCAACGATGTATGTTATATATATTCTCCGATATGATCGACAAATATATGGAGGTTTTTATGGACGATTTTTCCATCTACGGCTCCACGTTCGATGAATGTCTTGATCGCTTGGCGAGTGTATTGGAGAGGTATTTCGAGAGTAACCTCACCTTGATTTAGGAGAAGAGCCACTTTATGGTGAGAATTGGGATAGTTTTGGGGCACGTGGTGTCGTCCAAGGGAATCGAAGTTGACAAGGCGAAGGTCGACGTGATCGAGAAACTCCCGCCTCCAATCAACGTGAAGGTAGTTCGTAGTTTTCTTGGTCATGCAGGGTTCTATAGATGGTTCATCAAGGATTTCTCAAAGCTTAGCCGTCCATTGTGCCTTTTGCTTAGTGCCGATGTTCCGTTCGAGTTTGACGATGATTGTCGTTTGGCGTTTAATTCATTAAAGGAAAGTTTGACCTCAGCTCCCGTGGTGGTGGCCCCGGATTGGTTTCTCACGTTCGAAATATGTGCGACGCATCGAACAAAGCGGTGGGAGCCGTCTTGGGGCAAAGAGTGGACAAGCTTCTTTGGGTCGTCTATTATGCAAGTCTCATACTCAATGACGCCCAAAAGAATTACACGACTACCGAAAAAGAGCTCCTCGCCGTAATTTTCTTGCTTGAAAAGTTTCGAGCCTACATCATTGGTTCGAAGGTTATTGTGCATAGTGATCATGTGACGTTGCGATATCTCTTCAATAAGCCTCAAGTGAAGCCGAGGCTAATCCTATGGATACTCTAGCTTCAAGAGTTTAATGTGGAGATCAAGGATCGGAAGGGGTGCGAGAACGGTGTCGCTGACCATCTCTCTCGTTTAGAGGTTCCAACCAGAGAAAGAGAGCTAATTGGAGAAAATCTTGCGCACGAGAATTTATTTGTTCTTTCTGCCGCGCCGTGGTATGCCGACATTGCCAACTACCTTGCTAGCGAAGCACTCCGCCCGGACCTATCTCATCATGAGAAGAGGAGGTTACTCTCCAAGTGCCGAGGGTATTATTGGGATGAACCTCACATGTACAAGATCGAAAAAGATGGTATGTTGAGACGGTGTATTCCGGACGAGGAAAAAGCGGAAATTTTGACAAACTGCCACGATCACCTAGTCGGAGGACATTTCGGTGGGCAAAAGAACACTTACAAGGTTCTTCAATCGAGTTTCTATTGCCCGAGCCTCTTCAAAGATGTCCACAACCATTGCAAAAATTGCGATCGATGCCAAAGGACCGGAAGTATAGGAAAAAGGAACGAGATGCCGATGACGTATAATTTGGACATCGAGATATTCGAGGTGTGGGGGATCGACTTCATGGGTCCCTTCCCGAAGTCTCATGAGTTCGAATACATTTTGGTTGGAGTTGATTACGTTTCCAAATGGATTGAGGCAATCCCGATGAGGAGGAACGATGGCGACACCGTGGTGAAATTTGTGTGGAGCAACATTTTTAGTCGATTCGGAGTTCCGAGGGTGATTAATAGTGATGGCGGCAAACACTTCAACAACAAGCTACTCAAAAGGGTGTTGAAAAACTATGGAGTCGTTCATAAGGTATCTACGCCATACCACCCCCAAACGGCCGGTCAAGTCGAGACGAGCAACCGTCAAATCAAGAATATTCTCGAGAAGACCGTGCAACCGAACCAAAAAGATTGGTAAAAAAAGCTCGTGGATTCCATATGGGCCATCCGCACGGCCCACAAGACGGTTTTCAGAATGATCCCCTATCACCTTGTATACGGAAAATCGTGCCACCTACCGGTCGAAATGGAACATAGAGCTTGGTGGGCCACCCGGGCATGCAATTACGATTTGCAACAAGCCGACGATGAGCGGAGGCTCCAAATCGAGGAGCTTGACGGGCTAAGAAACGAGGCGTTTGAGAGTGCTCGAATTTACAAAGAAAAGATGAAGCTCCTCCAGAACAAGAAGTTTGTGCCCAAGGAGTTGGAGGAAGGGATGCAAGTGCTCCTTTACAATACCCGACCCCCCTTGTTTCCCTGGAAACTCATGTCTAAGTGGACCGAACCGTACACGATCGAGAAAATATCCCCGTTCGGAGCCGTGACATTGATTGGTCCCAAGATGAATGAGCATTTCCAAGTGAATGGCGCACGAGTCAAGCCTTACCGACACGGATCGTTGCAAGCTAAGAATTTCGAATTCGTGACCGTAGAGGAGGAGGATTTAGGAGAAGTGCCCCCGATGGGACCTTGATCAAATGAGGATAGTCGAACGAACGACTTTAAACAAACGCGTTACGTGGGAGGCAACCCACGACTTCCTAGCCCCCTTTCTCATTTCCTTTCGATTTTTGTACATATTATTTGTCAATTGATCTTTAACTTAGATTTTTTTCTTTTCGGGTTTTTTAGGAGGGATCATGACGGTTCAAGAATGGAGGAAATCGAAAGTGGGAAGTTGGCTGCTGGTCAATAGTCGATCGACTGCACTCCAGTCGATCGACTGAGTTGCAGTCGATCGACTGCTAGATCGACTAGAAGGGAGGAATCGACTGAATTCCAGAAAGTTTTGGGTTTTGAAGGTTCAGTCGATCGACTGAGAACTAGTCGATCGACTGGGATGTCGACTGAGGGGTTGAAATCGACTGAATTCCAGAAAGTTTTCGGGTTTTGAAGGTTCAGTCGATCGACTGAGAACTAGTTAATCGACTACCATTCGATCGACTGGGAGGTCGACTAAGGGGTTGAAATCGACTGAATTCCAGAAAGTTTTCGGGTTTTGAAGGTTCAGTCGATCGACTGAGTCGCAGTCGATCGACTGCTATAGTCCCGCGGTGTCCTTTTTAAACATCCAATCGACTTAGAAACAAAAAAAAATACAAAGAAAACGAGAGGAAAGACGAGGGAGAAAGAAGAAAAACAATTTAGAAATTGGAAGAGAACTTGAAAATGCTAAGGGGAACACAACAAGAACTTCAAATTAACTACCAACACACAAAAACAATAACAACCAAGAACAACAACAATAAGAAAGGGAAACATTACTACCAATTTGTATTCCAACCAAAAGCTTCAAATGTAGAGTACAATCTTCAAAACACCAAGAGCAACTTCATAAAATACAATCCACAAATGAGAGAGATGTCACCTTCTCCAACACTTATGAACAACTACTAACTAGCTAATTAACTAAGCTAAATTAAACTAGTTAACTAAGGATTATATCTAGGGTTTGCAATGGAATAGTGAAAATGAGCTTGGAAGAGATTGAATGGGGTTCAAAATCAGCCAAGGAAGGATAAGGTTAGTGGGGGAGAGTGCTAGCTTTTTATACAAAAACGTAGGGGGAAAAACGTCAAAAGGGATCAAAGATTCTGCGTGCCAGTCGATCGACTGAGGACCACTCGATCGACTGAAAAGCCCAAAGACCACAAAACACACTGCCGATTAGTCGATTTCAATGAGGTTCAGTCGATCGACAGTAGTCCAGTCGATTGACTAAGATCCAGTCGATCGACTGACAGGCAGTTCTGGCTCATTTTTCTCGTTTCTGCTCTAACGTTTGCCGGTTGTCGCTCCTCATTTGCGTTGTGTTCCCTTGCTTTCTTGTTCTAATCCGAGTCGAACGGAATGTCCTGAGCGTGCACGGGACCGCTTTGGTCATCCAACGGCCAAAGAGACAAAAACGATTAGAAATAAACAAAAATCTAATGAAAAACCGGACAAAAGTTACAAAAACCTAAAACTAAT
Organism: Phtheirospermum japonicum; assembly: GCA_014905375.1. Classification (NCBI taxonomy): domain Eukaryota; kingdom Viridiplantae; phylum Streptophyta; class Magnoliopsida; order Lamiales; family Orobanchaceae; genus Phtheirospermum; species Phtheirospermum japonicum. The sequence continues at coordinate 342,083 of BMAC01000240.1, forward strand.
AAAATCGGCCAAAACGATAAAATCAAACAAAACACATGCAAGCGCGACCCAAAACGGTAACAAAAATACGTACAAAAACATGCAAATCAATATAGCACTTTCCTTATCTAACCTCTCCTAGAGGAAAAGGGGATGATATGATCATTATGAATAATGGCCCAAGATTCGAGAATCGACAGCTTTCAGTCGATTGACTGGCAGTCGATCGACAGCTTTTGGTCGATCGACTGACACGCAGATTTTTGACCCATTTTGACATTTTTGCCCCTGCATTTTTGTATGAATAAGCTATCACTTTGCTTCACCTACCTTATCCTTCCTTGGTTGATTTTGAACCCCATTCAATCTCTTCCAAGCTCATTTTTAATATTCCATTGCAAACCCTAGACATAATCCTTAGTTAGCTCCTTTAATTTAGCTTAGTTAATTAGCTAGTTAGTAGTTGTTCATAAGTGTTGGAGAAGGTGACATCTCTCTCATTTGTGGATTGTATTTTATGAAGTTGAACTTGGTGCTTTGAWGATTGTACTCTACATTTGAAGCTTTTGGTTGGAATGAAATATTGGTAGTAATCCTTCCCTTATTTGGTGTTMTTCTTGTGTTGTTTATTGTTGGTATYTGTTGGTAGTTAATTTGTAGTCTTAGTTATTTTTCTCTTGGAATTTTCAAATTCTCTTCCAATTTCTAGGTTATTTTTCTTCTTGTAGTAAAAACTCCATTGAAACTTGCATGATGAAGCTTTTTACTCTTCTTGTTCAAACCAACATGGGAGCCTTGAAAGTCATTAGAAGCTTTRCACTTTTAAAACATTTGACTTTTACCTATTAAATGCTTTTGACTACTTTTGAATTTAAGTTTGACTTTCCCTCCTTTTTAGCTTTTAAATTTACAAGCTTTCTTAGTTAGTAGTTTCAAATTAATTAAGGTTGTTAATTAGGTTTAATTTGAATCATTAAGACTAATTGTTTTCAAGCAAGTTTTAAACTCCTCTCTTTGCCTAAATGTTTTTCAAACTCTCTTTTCAATTCAAGTTTAGTGATTAAAACACAAAAACCAAACCAATGATTAATGCTTTCTTAGATTAGATTAGTTTAACTAAGAGTAACAAAAGATTAATTAAAAACACTTAACGCCGATTATATCTATCCTTTACAGACATGACTCTGGAAAACTTAACGCTCTACAATCGACTTCGTACTATTGCGGAGAAGATTTCTTAGGGTGCTAAGAATTCTTCGATCAATGCACAAAATATATACATTTAGAGGAGACTGGAGAAGAACACAAGTCAGGCTTTGGGCAGGAGATTGCGGAACTAGAGAGAATTATTTCCAGAAGTACGGAGCCTATAAGAGAGCCAAGGTGAGCTGTTCGTGCACTCTTAACCACTGGAGTAGAAGGCAGAGAGGCAACACGAGGTGGAGGAACGGTTTGGAGAGAAGAAGACTTTACACCCTTAGCATTTCTGCAAGTAAAGGTGTTCAAAATTATGGAGCGCCAAGTACCTGATGATATCAGGTGGCCGGAGAGCTACACCCCAATACATGCTAACCCGAGATCTGAGTTCTTTTACAGGTTTCTCAATAACTATGGTCATTCAACTGAATGATGCAGGCATTTAATGAAGGAGACTAAGAGGTTAATTAAAGCGGGGAACTTGAAAGAAGTAATATACAAGGATAAGGAACCTCGAGAACAAAGGCAGCAATTGCCCCAACCACCTCCTGGTGGACTTCCACCCGTGCAGGCAGAGGGATAACCACGATAAGAGGGGCAAAAGCGGCCGAAACGAGGAAGAGCTAAGGGAAATAATAGGGGAAGAATAAACATGATATCTAAGGGGCCAACAGATGGGGACACAAATAATGCACGAAAAAGACATGCGAAGTTAGCCTGCCAAGGACCATGTGAGGTCGCTGCCATCCACATGCGACCTCCAGCATCAGGACAAGTAATTTCTTCCGGTCAAGAGGAACGATGTGGATTACAGGTCTAGCATAATGACGCGCTTGTGATTGAAGCTGAGGTAGCAGGGTATGAAGTCGAACATGTGTTTGTGGATAATGAAAGCTTGTTTAACATCATATACCGGGAGTGACTAGACCAGATGAACTTAAAGACAAAGGTATGGCCTAGAAAAACTCCAATTTACGCTTTCAATGGCGCGTAGGTTATCACTGAAGGTTATTTGGCACTCCCAATGGCATGGGGAAAAGGCGAACTAAGAGTGAAGAAGGATCTAAAGTTTCTGATCGTAAAAGGGAACTCGACATACAATGTTATATTGGGGCGACCTGCCCTTAATGCCTTTCAAGCGGTTACTTCCACCTACCACATGAGCACAAAGTATCCTGCAGGAGACAAGGTAGGCGAAACAGTATCTGAACAACAGGTCGCCCGGTCATGCTATCAGATGACCGTGAGAAAATGGATAAGAGGGAAAACGAGAAAGGATGGGTTACGTATAGGAAGGGACTCTTAGACCTAACAAGACGAGAGAGGAGGAGAATTATGTCCGCACTCATGAGGATCTCATGGAAATCTCATTAGAATAAAGCAGGCCAGAATACATTACCTGGATAGGGACTCATTTGTCGGAAACTGTGAAGGAGGAGCTAATAGCTCTACTAAGGGAATTCCAGGATATCTTTTTTTTTGGAGATGAGGAGCTTCCAGGAGTGTCTCTGAGGTTGCACAGCATCATTTAAACACTGACCCAGAGGCACGACCTGTGTGACAGAAGATGCGAAATTTTAGAGCAGAGCTGGACAAGGTGATTGAGAAGGAAGTGCAGAAACTAATAAAATATGGCCACATCCAGGTGATCCAATTCTCGGAATATTTATCCATTGTTGTGATGGTGTCAAAACCCAACAGAAGTGGAGGATGTGTGTAGATTTCCACGAATTCAATAAGGCATGCCCAAAGGATCACTACCTTTTACATGTATTGACCAACTGGTTTATTCAACTTCAAGCTACGAGTTGTTGAGCATGATGTATGCTTTGTAAGAATACCATCAGATTCAACTTGAAAACGAAGCCCAACCCAAGGTGAGCTTTATCACCACGATAAATACATACTGTTTAATTTTTATGTCATTTGGGTTGAAGAATGCAGGGGTGACCTATCAAAGGTTGGTGGACAAGATGTTCATAGATCTGCTGGGATCCACCATGGAGGTCTATATGTATGATATGTTGGTGAAAAGCCAAAAGGTGGACTCGCATGTGGATGATCTACAGAAAGCTTTTGCCGTAATGAGGCAATATGGCATGCGTCTTAATCCAAAGAAGTGCGCGTTTGGAGTACGGTCAGGTAAATTCTTAGGGTATATGGCGACAGAGTGAGGTATTGAGATGAACCCTGAGAATGTGCGAGCTGTTATAGAGATGCTCCATCCACGAACAGTACGAGATGTGTAGGTATTAATCGGTCATATTGCAGGGCTTAGTCGTTTTATTTCCAGTTCGGCGGAGAATGGTGTCCCTTTTTTCAGAACGTTGAGGAAGGGATCCAAATTCCAGTGGACAAAGGAGTTGGAAGAATCTTTTGATAAGCTTAAGGAGTATCATGCTGAAATTCCATTATTAACCAAACCAATGTCGGGTGAAGATCTGATTCTATACATATATGTTGGTAGGTCGCGGTAAGCTCAATACTCATCGGGGAGGATACAGGTGTGTAGATGCCTATCTATTATATCAGCAGGATGTTAAGGAGAGCTGAGTTAAATTACTCAGAGCTGTAGAAAGGTGCATTTGCATTGATCTATACGGCGAGGAAACTTCGTCCTTATTTTTTGGGTCACAAGGTTAATGTACACCAACTTAACCCTCAAGAAGGTTTTGAGTAATCCGAACATGTCTAGATGATTGGTGAAGTGGGCTGTTTAACTCAGCGAGTACGATGTGGTATATGAGACTAGGATGGATATTAAAGCACAAGTATTAACATATTTACTACAGGAGATGGTGCGCTCGGCAGAGCATGAGGAGGAATAAAAGGCGTGGTTGTTATATACAAATGGATCAACTATGGCATCAAGAGCTGGGCTAGGGATTGTTCTGACTAGCCAGAAGGGGAAAACCTTGATTTTGTAATCAAGTTGGGATTTAAGGCCTCTAATAATGAAGCAGAGTATGAGGCATTACTATAGGACATAAAAATGGCAAGCGACCTGGGAGCGCAGAGAATTAAAGCCTACACGGACTCACAAATGGTAGCTCACCAGTGTGACGGGTCTTTTGAAGCAAGAGAAGAACGCATGCATGGATACTTAAAAAAGCTCAAGGAAGGGGTAACTTAATTTGATGAGTTTAAATTGGAACATTTACTGCGAGTTGATAATACTGGAGAAGATCATCTTGCAAAAATTGTTGGGACATTGGGCACTTGTACCACAAGAAGCGTCACTTTGATGGACTTAGCCCATAGCAGTGTGGAAAAAGGAGGGGAGATCATGGGAATAGACGAACGAGAGGATTGGCAAACACTGATTTAGGAGAATCTTGATAAGGTAGTCATGGGAGGTACATAATTATCTACTAATGAGACCAGAACGGCGGCACAATTTTGCTTGATGAATGGGGACTTATATAAGAGGTCGCACTTTGGCCCATACGTGAAGTGTTTATCGAAGGAGAAAGGATTGGAAGTACTGCAGGAAATATACGAGGGGTATTATGGCGATCATGCAAAAAGCAGGGCACTTGTTGGAATAGCTTTGCGAGCTTGGTTCTTCTGGCCTGGGATGAAGAGTATGGCAGGCGAGCTCATTATGACTTGCAGAAAATATCAGATGCACACACCTATCATTCGTATGCTCGTAGAAGATATGATGGTAATAAACTTGCCCTGCTCATTTGAGCAATGGGGAATTGACATTGTGGGGCTATTTCCAAGAATGCCTTGCAAGAAACCTCACTTGGTGGTCGCAGTGGACTACTTTATGAAGTGGGTGGAGGACGAGGCTGTAACGGGCATTGGCGAGCAGAACATCATTAATTTTATCTTTAATAGTATTTTTTGTGGGTATGGCATTCCACGAGTATTGGTCTCGGATAATGGTACACCATTCAATGGGCGCATGATGTAGGATTGGTGCAAAACGATTGGGATGAAACAACGATTTGCTTCCGTAGCACATCCCCAAGCTAATGGATAGGTTAAAGCCACTAATCGTATTATCCACGAACTATTACGGGCGAATCAACTTTTAGCCTATTCTATAGTATGGAGGCTGTCATTCCGAGAGAAATAGTTGGATGATCTCATCGGCTAGAGACATTCAATGAGGAACAAAATGAAAAATTGGAAAGGGGAGCTCCAGAAACAATCGACGAAATACGTGATAAAGCTGCAACACGCGTGGAAAAACACAAACAGAGAATTCAGGCAGCCTTTAGTAATTAGGTAAAACAGAGGTATTTCCAGGTTGGCGATCTTGTTTGGAAGCGGGCTGATGCAATCTATACTATGAAAAAGCTTGATCTGAATTAGATATGACCATTTAAAGTCATCAATGTATTAAGAGGAGGAGCATATGTGCTTGCGGACGTAAAGGGGAAATCTTTAAAAAGGAGCTGGAATATCTGCCACCTAAAGAAGAACTACGCCTAGCTCTTCGGGCGATGGATGGAATCTTTATCTTCTATTAATACTACCATGAGTTGACGCTTCTTTAGGTCAGGGATGGACTCATACTTTTATGCACTTTTCATAAACTATGGGATGATGCTTGTTTAGATCAGGGATGAATAAAGGGTTATTATTATGACATTTTATGAGTTCTTATGGGCATGGTTATTACTTGACACTTTCATAAGGTTATGGATATGGTAATAGATGGATGGATATTTTATGTGAGGGATATGCTCGATTTACATATCCTTTTCTGTAGAGAACATGTTTTTTGCATGTCCTTGAATATGTTTGATTTACATATTCTGGGATGTTTTGTTTAATGTCTATGAGGGGAGCATTTTTGACTTCCATGTTCTCCTTAATTTTTACTTAAGAAAGTATGTTCGATTTACATATTCTTTAGTATATTATTAGTAGTATGTTTTATTTGCATACAACTCTCTGTCTGGTTTATAGTTTATGTAAAGAACATGTTTGATTTACATGTTCTTAACACCTCTCTTAATGCACATCTTTAATTTTACGATCTCTGAGTTTTTAATTTTGGTGACTGGTTTATGGCTTATCTGGAAAGGAAGTTTACTTTACCTCCCTTTTCTCAAATTGTGGAAAAACCAGGGGATATATGTCGCTCATGTGATGATGTAAATTATTAACTTTTCTGCTCGCGTCACAAGGGCTTGGGGGACTTAGCATTTTGAGGGTAGATAACTTGGTTGTATTACTTGGTTGCATTAACCTGGGGGACTAATTAGTTTCTTGGTTACCTTTGGTCTACCTTAATTATGTTGATGCGAACTGATTACTTTATAATCTACACTTTTCATAATCTAATATGATTTTATTTACATGGTGTTTTCTTATATCCATCTTATACTAGGTCGGCATATGTATGGCATCAAGGGTTGCAGGGTTATTTCATGGTATTATGGAATGAATATGAGTTCATGAATAAAGGCAAAAATTCAGTAATGTTATGACATAAAGCACATTAAAGCATTTTGCACATGGCAGATTAAAACCTTCAGTGTTCAGAAATCTTATTACAAGGAAAGCTAGATGATTAGTACATATTTTTCCTTATTTTTATTAGTATTTTAGTTAGTTTTTCTTATTATTTTTGGTATAAGTTGGATAGTTTAAGCTTAATTCCGTATTTTTACACTTCCAGCTTATTTTACCATATTTTGATCGTAATTGATGAGAATAGGTGAATATTCGTTGTTTTCACCTTACAGCTAAGTAACCGAAAGAGTTCAGCGCGTAAATAGATGAAGTTTGATGTTCAAAAGTCGAGAACGAGCTTTCCAGTGAAAGAGTAGCAGAAAGATTGATAAAATGAGATGTTCAGCAAGTAGCGTCGGTCGACGCGAGAGACGACGCTACGTCGACGCAATTTTGCCCACGACGGTCAACATTATGTCGACGCTAAGCCGACGTAACTCTCTGTTGCGTCAATCCATGACCGTGTCAGTCGACGCCTCTATCCAGTCGACGCGAGCACACCGACAGCGTCAACACTGAGCCCCTGTCCACGTCGGTCGATGCGAGGTCGACGGCCACTACTGAAATGCGGTTTTAAGTTTTCTTGTGCGCCAAGACATGAAATATCTATAAATACAGTTCATATTTCGGATTTCCAGTGGACACACGCCATCCTAGGGTATTTAGGATTAGAATAAACATATTTCCACATCTCATAACAAGATTTCAAGACCTAGATCAAGGATCACAGAAAGTCGATTCCAAGGCTTCGATTTCACGTTCGTTATTCCAAGATCAATGTTTTTCTAAGGATTACCTGGAGATTTTCATCACTTTTACTAGTTTCAATAAGTTTTCTAAACTCTTTATTGCTTTCTTAGTTAATTCCAGGATTAATTAAATTGTTCTTGATTTACTTTATGTTTTATACTTAGGATATTTTGGATATTTTAGTTCTTAATCTTTCAGTTTTTAAATTGTGTTTATTTCATGCTTGGATATTGGATAGTTGAATTCAAGTTATTATGAAATTAGGATCATATTATTCAACTCCATTTTAAAGATTCATGATAGTAATTGCTTTAGGTTATTCGGTTTTACTTATGCTTTATAGATCCGTTGTTGCTACTTATGTTATTTGATTTAGTATAATTATTTATTTTAAATTCTAGTTGGTAATTTAGTTAAAGTTAATTAGTTTAATTAGTTTAAATTTAATATTTCTTTAATCCTTAGTTTATAATTAAATCAAAACCCCCAAGACCCCCCAATTTGTTTAATTGTGATTGAGAAAAACATCTAAGAGACAAAAAAGTTGTCCTCGAGAGATCTACACGAGTCAACTTCCCACCCTACAAGCACGCTCGTTCTCTTGCGAGCAAGCTTGCGCGTTTTATATTAAAATATATAAAAAAGGGGTGCACAAAATTTTGGTTCAAAAATTTGGCGCCATTGCCGGGGACAACGAGTAGGAATTAAGGATGTTTTTCGTTTTATTTTCTTTTTGAGTTATTATTTTCTTTTTATTTTGCAATCGGCTTGGATATTTGCCATTGGTGCATTGAGTTTTTGTTGAGTGCATGCAGGGGAGGTGATCTCTTAGACCCGAACTTGCGCCATTACTCGATAATATTCACCGTCCAAAATAAGCACGATCAAGGCCTATCCCCATAAGTCCATTTAATTCACCCACTGCTACTACCTTTGATCAAAAACAAGTTCCCAAAACAATGTTAGGAGCACAATCAATCCAAAACGGTGATTCCCCACCAAGATCACCTCCATGTCACATTCAAAACGGGTATGGTAGTGGACCGATCATTATTCAAGGACAACCACAACCCCGGAGCTTATTGGGCTAATTATTAGCAAAATGTGGAGAATATGAGACGAGATGCAAGGAGAAATGAAGGAGTTAACCAATAGCATAACGAAGAACTGAATCGCCAACTTAACAACGTAGTCGATCATCAACCCAACATGGAGAATATAAGACACAATGAAGAGAGAAACAATGATCTCAACCGTCAACACGACATCGAGAACGTTGCATTAAGAAACGATGATTTTCCTCAGCATAACGAGTATGCTAATAATCATAGACGAGTAGATGCTTGGTTGGAAAATCAAAACATGGCTACGAACAGGATAATTTCGAAAGGAGATACGAGCGCGAGAATAATTATGAAAGTAATACATATGAAAACCGCTACGAGAGATCTAATGATAGAGTTAGAGAACCAAGGGGAGATAGAGCACCTGGACAGCGCGATTTGGCGCGTCAGAAGGTCGTACCTTTTAGGTTAGCTATTGTTCTTGGACCCACCGCAAGAGAAGTGGAGATTAAAACGCATCAACTTAATTTACTCCCGACTTTCCACGGAAGTTCCCATGAAGACCCTTTGGAATTTTTTAACTATTATGTTGATGAAGTTGGCTGATTTGTGGTTAATGGCCTTAACCAATAGGAGGTGCAAATGATTTGTTTCCCTTATAGCATAAAGGACAAAGCAAAGTCGTGGTTACTATCCCTAGAAACTGGTTCGTTAACTGATTGGGAGATGATGAGCGAGAAGTTCTTAAATCAATACTATTAAGCACAAACAACGGGGTATCTTCGGAGGCAAATTGCTACATTTGAACAGTTGGAGAGATAGCTATTTCATGAAATGTGGGAGCGTTACAAGACACTTTTGCAAGCTTGCCCCCACCATAACTACTCTCCGGAGATGACTAACCAGTTTTTCTTTGATGGATTGTTGAACCACAGAAAAAGGGAAGTTGAAATAGCGGCAGGAGGAGACTTCGGTGATTTAACGGCCCCTGAGGCAGACGAGTGTTAGACAAGCAGAGCGAAAAGTCTAGACAAACCAACTCTCGGCCTCGAAAATTAAAAGTTAATAAGATATCCATCCCCGATCCTGATATAGATGACGGAAAATTAGTCAAGGCAAAGTGTGAGGAAATATTTGATGAGAAATTAGCAGCTTGGAAAGTAGAGCGGGCGAGCAAGGCCTCTTTAAAGAAGATTGATGCGACGTGTCACCAATGCGAATCCCCCGAGCATTTAGCATAAATGTGCCCGCTCAACAGTGAACAAAACGAATACGTTAATGCCCTCAAGAATTTTTCTAACTCGGGGGATCAACCCGCTAAGAGATTCAACGAGCAATGTGATTCTCTCCTTTTTAAGTGGGGCCCAGGAAACCCAAATTATATGCCACCCGATCAGCAATACCCAGCACCACATGCGCAAATGCCATTGCCACCACCTCAAAATAATTTCCATACGCAGGGGTAGGTGTCTACTACAGTTCAAACTAATGATCAACTGTTTGTTTGGCAGCAGAATTAAGTGGCCGAGACTATTAAAAACCAGGATGGACTCGCACAAGTTCGAAATGATATCGCTGACATGAAGAATGCTATTCTTGATAATACAGCTGGGCAAAGGAAACTAGAAACAGTAATAGGTGAATTATCAGCCCACCGAGCTGGACTCTCAAACGAGAAGGGTAAACTTCCAAGCCAGACAGAACAAGCGTCGGCGATTCATGTCCTTTGCAGTGGAAAGAAGATCGACAATGAAAGAGTTGACCGAGATGAGGAAGTGGAAGTCGATAACAAAACACCAACTCCTAGCACGGAAGATGATTCTAAACTAGTAGATCAGCTACATAAATCCTCTAATATATATGCTCCTGGATCCATTCAAGGGACGATTCCGAATGATGCTCTTGGCAAAGACGATGCTCTTAAACCATCACAGCCAAAGCAATTGATGACATCGATCAATGATGCTATCCCTTTTCCAAGCCATTTGCATCCAGCTAAAGAGAACAAAATATTCATGGAACTATATAATCTATTGAAAAACGTCAATATTAACTTGCCACTTTTGGAGGTAATCAAAATAATGCCCGCCAATGTGAAAATTTTCAATGAACTTGCTTCAAGGGAGAGACGCTTGGCGACGAATCAGTATGTAACATTGCCAAAGGAAGTAAGCGCAGTTTTCAAGAAGCCATTACCACCTAAGGAACTCAATCCTGGAAGTTTCTACATTACTATTTCCCTTGCTAATGGACAAACAGCAAAAGGAATGTTGGATCTTGGAGCAGGAATTAATCTAATGCCTTATTCACTATATCGAGAATTTGATCTTGGGCCACTAAAACCAATGACCATGCGACTACTGTTGGCTGATCGCTCAATTCAGCTACCTCAGGGGATGGTTGAAGATGTTTTAGTGCAGGTTGGAAAGATGGTAATTTCGGTTTATTTTGTGATTTTGGATGTTGGCTAAATACCGACTGTGAGCACGGAGCATATCATTTTATTGGGGCTCCCGTTTATGTCTACCTCCCATACTTTGATTGATGTTCACAAAGGAAGAACGACAATGACAGTTTTGGGCGAATCAGTGACGTTTTCTCTGAAAGATATTCAAAAGGCTCCTACCCCTACCATGCAAGATGATTTGTCGTTCTTTGATCCCGTTGCATCATGTATCCACGAGCTAAAAGGAGTCGCGGTTTTGGACGAATTGGGTGACGGGGACGACACCAGATTTTTGAGAAAGGTGGGTGATACACTAAAAGTAGACTTACATGAGGAGTTTGATGAGTTTGACGACGAGAAGCGTTTGAGTGGGGAAGATTTGATCGAGTTGCTAGGAATCGACATAAGTGATATTATTGAAGAATTCCAATATGACTTAGATGTGAAGAACAAAGCACCTTAAGATCGAACCAAGGGTGGATTTGAAGCCACCAAAAAATCATTCGAAGTATGATTCCCTCGACCCCAACAAAAATTTTAAACGTGCAAAGAACAAGGGCTAGGCATATAACAACGATTGGACGAGGAAGTAGGAGGAATCGAAGGAGGATAACAACAAGAAATTCAATGGCATGCAGTTCGAGATTGGCCAATTAGTGATGTATAATCATAAATGTTAGTTTGATCCGAAAGCCAATCTCAATTCAGCATCGAGTGGACCCTTTTTGAAAAAAGAGATGGATGTATATGAAGTAGCCACTTTGTACAATGAGAACGACAAGTCAACCTTTCAAGTCCACAAGCACAGAATTAAACAATATAATGATAAAAATCTGCTGATACGAGGTCGCAAGTTGGTGGAGTTTGGAGATCCAACACACGTTTGAAATTAAACGAAAAATATATCGTCAAGCAAGCGACGTTAAAAGTTGCGCTTCTCGGGAGGCAACTCGAGCTTTCTGTATACTTTTGTATTTTATTTCAAATTATTTCATGTTTAATTTTCGTTTTTATCTTTTTAGAACAGATGGAAGAACTTGAACGAGGAGAATTTATTAATCGAGCAAAGGAAAAGTCGATGCATCATGGCTTGCGTCGACCGACGCAGCCATGGACTCGACGTTGACGTAGAGACAATGCCCGCATCGCCCGACACCTAGCCGATGCACTACCGACACAACATTTCCTCCCGCGTCGACGCCTAGAACTGCTCGCGTCGGTTGATGTGGAGTCGATGCAACTGCCGAGAAACAGCTCTCTGTCGCGTCGGTCGACGCAGCATCGACGCAAACCCAAACCCGGCCCAGAACGCGTCTTAAGCTGGATTTTACCCACCGACCTAACCCTATTTCGAATGACCTGCGGCCTAAGTCTAGAATTGAGCTATGAATTCGTCCAAAACCCCTCTTTTCTCACTTTTTCCTTCCCTCTCAACCTACCACTCCAATTCTCCAACTTCTTTATTTCTTTCTTCACAAATTTTTCCTTCTTCAATTTTCTTGCATACACTCCACAATTTTACCATTAAACCACAACAATTCAACCCACACAAACTACATACCCAACTCCTTCTTTCAATCTCTATCTTTCAAGCTCATCCCTCCAATTTGGCTTCAAAGGAGAGGTTTAAAATTCCGACACAAAGAGTCGTGCAACATCGAGATACTTCGCTTCAACTACATTGGGATTATTATTATTGTTGTTGGTTGTGTTTGGGAAGGTTTTGGTTCATAGTTTTTTTCAAGAATTTTCACTCCCTTTCAACTTAGTTTCGATCCATAATGTCTCGGGCTGGAAAAAGCAAAGATATTTCGTGGAAATACGGAACGCCATTTCCGATTTATGACAAAAACGAAGGCAATTTTTTCGAAAATATTCAAGGATGGGAATTCGAATCCCATCGAGTTATTAACATAGACGATATCGACGAGCAAGAGTTAGAAGGCTCGGAGCATCATGCTAATCTTTCCTGATACGTCGATGGCCTAGGTTGCGGTTATTTTGCTCGGATGAACCTTCCCGGTTTTTGCGTGCTAATGCTCGAGTATTTCGCAACCTTAAAGATTCAAAATGACGAGACGTTTACTTGTAGGCTAGGTGGAAATGAAATCTATGTGGACGAGGATATTTTGGTAATATTTTTGGTTTCCCGACCAAAGGGGAGCACCCGATTAGCGTCCAAGGTTTCGACTTAGCCTCATTTTGGGGGATGATAACCGGGGGCAACACGGGAGATTGCAACCGATTACCGTGCTAAAAAATTCAAGATGATGCCCTTTACGCAACTTACAAAATCCTAGCCCACATCGTCTTATGTAAAAATCAGGCCACGTACGCGACTAAGCCTGAGTTATTTGTTCTTCAATGTCTTGTTAACGGTCGTCGATCCCGGCTTTACCCATTGATTTTGAGAAGACTTTACAATGTTACAAAGGGTGCTCCGGGAAACAAATTGCCCTTACTCTCCTTCACACCATACATGACAAGCCTAGACCGTCACTTCGGGTTCGATCCGGCCGAACACGGACTTCGACCACTCGTGACATCCTCACTTTCTTTGACACGTGCCCCTGCACCCCGAGTGAGATCCGCTACTCATAGAGGATCCTCATCTCGACCAAGTGACGAGGTTGGTGACGCGACTATGGAGCCGGCCCCACATACCAATTTGGGCCCGAGTCCCGATTGGGGCCAACTTTTCGAGGATAACCGAGCATTTCAGTTGAAGATGTTCAGCAAGCTCCAAATAATCGACGACAAGATAGACAATAATCACGAGCAAAACTGATGGAGCTTGAGGAAGATGCGAGCTCGTATTTAAAGACTCGAGGAGCGGTTTGAGGCAGCATTCCCCCAGCCCGGTATGGACGTCGATTAGGTTCCCGAGGATGATGGATTTCGCGAGTTCTGAAATCTTTGTATCGTTATTTTTAATTAAAATAAAATTCCAAAATATTATTATTTTCTTTCATTTACTTTTGTTTGTTTTGTTTTCTCAGGACATTTCATATCACGTACGTTGAAGCGACGACCAATTGCACAAATCAACGAGTAGCGGCTCAACCTTCTATATTTTCAAGGATGTTTCCTTTTCCTTCCTCTTTTAGATTTTTGATGTATTTGTGGTAATCAGGAGAGTGCTGGGATTTTTAGGGGGGGTGGGGGGGATGGTCGAGTGTGAATTTTATTGCTTAATTGTGTAATTTTTAATATTTGGCTTGTAATCATTAAATACTTAAATGTAACGCCACAGGATCACCCTCCAGACTTGACGGTTAGCACCACTGTACCGACACGAGTCTTTTCTAGCGTGCTTTGTCCTCACTCGCGCGCACCCTAGAAAGGCTTCCCAGGGGGTCACCCATCCCAACTCTACTCCAGGCCAAGCACGCTTAACTTTGGAGTTTCGATGAGAGGGCTTCCAGAAAAGAAGAGGCACCTTGTTGGTATGAGTTTACCAATAAAATCTATTGAGATTTCCTAGGTAGTCTCATATCAACAAGGTGCATCTATTGAGCTCAGTAGATTTGATTGGTAAACTCATAATTTGGGGTGTTACATTAAACGTGATTAATTGTTATTTCTGCGCTAAACTGTGTTTGTATGGCTTGCCTGTCGAAGTTAACTAAGATTAGATTAGAGGCTTTTGTCTTTTGAGCGTGTATAAGTGCATAATTTTTCAAAATTATTTTGATATATATTGTAAAATGGTACTTGGACACAATTGATTTTGCAAAACCTTAAAAGCAGCGTCAATTCAAAACTTTTTCATTCAAAAAGCCAGTGAGTAGCCTGAGTGATTATCATCTTTGCATGTGCTTAATAAGTTTTAGTCTTGATATCTCTTTGAAACCGCTGTGTGTAGTTGACTTTAAACATGACGTTAAGGCACAGAAATACCCCTATTCCGGCCATATCCATCAATTTTAGCCACTATAAATTCTGATTGAGCCAATCATAGCCAAATTATCCATGCCTATAGCCCTGAATGATTTTATTTAGTCGACCCCTACTAACCCATGAAAAGCGTGGGGTAGGAGTTCATCAATTTTTTTTATTGGATATTAGAGTTTTGAAAATTTTATCAGGGGTTTATGAATTTTTGTAACTGAGGACCGCCATCCGAAATTTTTTTTTTATAAAAATGAAAAGAAAAAAAAATACTATTAAAAATTATATTATGGGGGAAATTAAAAAGAGAAGAAGAAAAAGAAGGATGGTGAGTCTAGTTGAATTGTGTTAGTCATTGCCTACGTGCTAATGAAGGCTTGTGTTTTATTATTTTAATTTCTTATGAAGCCTAATGTTTAAGAGGCAAGTGTTGTGTTTGAAAAGGAAGCGTATTATAAGCTTCAATTGTGTTTAAGTGGTTTGAGCGACAAGTTGGTTCTAGAGTATAGAGTTCAGAAATAGCCTATGTTTAAAGGCTACATTATGAGTGATTAGTGAGGTTTTTCTTTGAATGAGGTGAAGCACTTTGCTTCGTGATTAGAATAGTTTGGTGAGTTATTGATCACATTAGATCGTGAGTTAGCCACATGACTTTTATATTCCACACCCGTCCAAAGAGCCTTACATTACAACCCATAAAGACCTTTTCCGATTCTTAGTTCGATAACACACTTAATTCGCGATTGAAAAGATATTGATTTTTGGTTCTTATTTGCTGTGCATGTATTTGAATGAATTGAGCATATACACGTCCCATGCAACAATGCTTGAGTGCTTTTGAGCGAACACCCATATATATATTTCCCTTTTAAGAGGATGCATGATTTTGTTTTTGGAGCGACAATGTAATAAGGATGGAGTGTTTGAAGTTGCGTGACGTGTATCTATATTTTCAAAATTATCTATGTAGCATAGCACGACTCATTGCTTGAGCTGATTTTCTTTCTTGTTATACTTTGATTCTATCGTTCGTTCGAGGACGAACAAACAAATTAAACGTGGGGTAGTTGATTAGTACATATTTGTCCTTATTTTTATTAGTATTTTAGTTAGTTTTTCTTATTTTTTTTGGTATAAGTTGGATGGTTTAAGATTAATTCCATATTTTTATACTTCTAGTTTATTTTACCATATTTTGATCTTAATTGATGAGAATAAGTGATTATTCGTTGTTTTAACCTTACAACTAAGTAACCAGAAGAGTTCAACGCGTAAATAGATGAAGTTTGATGTTCGAGAGCCGAGAACGAGCTTTCCGGTGAAAGAGTAGAAAAAAGATCGAGAAAATGAGACGTTCAGCAAGTAGCATCGGTCGAAGCGAGAGCCAACGCTATGTCGTTACAATTCTGCCCACGACGGTCGATGCTAAGCCAGCATAACTCTCTATTGCGTTGATTCATGACCGCGTCAGTCGATGCCTCTGTCCAGTCGATGCGAGCGCACCGACAGCGTCGACGCCGAGCCCCTGTCCGCGTCGGTCGACGCGAAGTCGACACCCACTGCTAAAATGCGCTTTTAGGTTTTCTTGTGCACCAATACATGGAATAACTATAAATACCATTCATATTTCGGATTTCCAGAAGACACACGCCATCTTAGGGTATTTAGGCTTAGAATAAATATATTTCCACATCTCATAATAAGATGTCAAGACCTAGATCAAGGATCGAAGAACGACGAGTCCAAGGCTTCGATTTGTTGTTCGTGATTCAATCTTAGTCCAAGATCAACATTTTTCTTCAGAGTAGCTGGAGATTTTCAACGCTTTTACTAGTTTCAATAAGTTTTCTAAACTCTTTAATTCTTTCTTAGTTAATTTCTTAGTTAATTCTAGGATTAGATAAATTGTTCTTGATTTACTTTATGTTTGATACTTGGGATATTTTGGATATTTTAGTTCTTAATCTTTTAGTTTTTAAATTGTGTTTATTTCTTGCTTGGATATTGGATAGTTGAATTCAAGTTATTATGCAATTAGATTCATATTATACAACTCCATTTTTAAGATTCATGATAGTAATTGCTTTTGGTTATTCGATTTTACTTATGCTTTATATATCCTTTGTTGCTACTTATTCTATTTGATTTATTTTAATTATTGCTTTTAAATCCTAGTTGGTAATTTAGTTAAAGTTAATTAGTTTAAATTTAATATTGATTTAATCCTTAGTTTATAATTAAATCAAACCCTCCCCCCAACCCCCAATTTGTATGAATTATATGTTTAATTGTTATTGAGAAAAACATCTAAGAAATTGAACAGTTGTCCCCGAGAGATCGACACGAGTCAACTTCCCACCCTACAAGCGCCCTCGTTCTCTTGCGAGCAAGCTTTCGTGTTTTAAATTAAAATATATAAAAAAGGTGTGCACAAAAGTCTGGTTCACTAGGAAGTTATAAAGGGGTACAATCAACGACAAATTCATCAAGAGGGGCATCAAGTTCATTGGAAAGTCCGGCCATTCGGATTGCCTCGCCCGTACGTGTGGTCCACCAATCGGTATAAAGGGGCTGATTTTCATCACCATGACAAAAGGTGAAGGCAGGGAACTCATTTTGTATTGTCTCCACATCTGGCTCAAAGTAATTATTCGCCATTGCGAGCTGAGCCTTCACTCGCTCCATGGAGATGTTGAACCAGTGTTTTGCTCCTCTCCCCACCTTTTTCAGGAAGGTCGTTGTATGTCGATACATTTCAATCAGTTGGATTCTATATGTTTCCAGAAATCATTTACCAACTTTACCTTTTAGGAACGTTCGAAGACCTTCGGCCACTCCTTGGGCTTTTCCCTCAGCCTTACCCTCAATGATCCCCTGTTGGCGGGCTATAAGAGCTACCTCCTGTATCTATATATCTTTGTCTTGCAGGAGTCCTTCTAGCTCCATTATCCGCCCTCTAATCGAGTTGCCTACACTCTAAATGTCTCTAGCTAACTGTTTGCAATGTTTAATTCCTCTCCCCGAGCCGCTAACTGACGACGATCTTCATCCAGCTCTCCTTGGGTCAAGGATAATTGGTGCGTCTTCTTTTTAGTCTGGGCTGATAGCTCGTCGCATGTCTTCTTCAGCTCATTCTAGGCGGTCACTGATAGCAAGTGGTTTGACAGTGAAGCCATCCAAGTTTGCAACTATATCATGGAAAAAAGAAGGAATAAGTTGTATGTTGGAATATATGAAATACAGTGGCTCTAAGAAGATGAATAACATGGGTCAGCAATTTTTTTTTTGGAGGAGGGATTAAATCTGGTCGGCATCATGACATTGTGAAAGACCCTTATCCGTGTTAGAATAAGGTGACCAACAAGCCAACTTGTGGCTGTGGTCTGACCTTTCTCTTGTAATACAATCGGTTTTTTATTCGTAATAATATCTTTTATATATAATGGCATTCCATATCTTTTATCCCATGCTTGTTGCATAGGTATGGTCGTGATGAAGTTACTTTATTACGGTGGATTGGTCTAGCAGAAC
>BMAC01000240.1:363436-394976 GCA_014905375.1 Phtheirospermum japonicum
ATTGAAACAAGCATCCCGAAGTTGGAATATCCGGTTCGACACAGTTATCAAAGAGTTTGATTTTGTAAAGAACCCGGAGGAACCTTGTGTTTACAAGAAGGTTAGTGGGAGCGCAGTGACTTTTCTAGTGCTTTACGTTGATGACATACTACTCATTGGGAATGATGTAGGGATGTTGCAATCAACCAAAGCATGGTTATCCACACGTTTCTCAATGAAGGATTTGGGCGAAGCATCCTAAGTATTGGGAATACGGATCTATAGAGATAGATCGAGGAAATTGCTTGGCTTGTCCCAATCCTTGTACATAGACACCGTGTTGAATTGGTTTCACATGGAAGAATCCAAGAGAGGTTCTTTTCCAATGTCCCACGGGATTCGTCTATCGAAATCTATGTGTCCTCAGACGCAAGCGGAAATGGATGAGATGAATAGGACACCATATGCATCTGCTATTGGTAGCATAATGTATGGCATGCTATGTACGAGACCTGATATTGCATTTGCGGTGAGTGTCACAAGCAGATATCAGTCTAACCCTGGACCTGCCCATTGGAAGGCAGTGAAGGACATTCTCAAGTACTTACGAAGAACTAGAGATCTGTTCTTAGTCTACGGGGATGCCGAYCTYAAAATAGAAGGCTTCACYHATTCTAGTTTCCAGTCGGATGTGYATGACTCAAGGTCAAATTCAGGATTTATATTTAAGCTCAAAGGTGGCGCCGTGTGTTGGAAAAGTTCCAAGCAAGGCACGACGGCTGAGTCTATCACCGAAGCTGAGTATATTGCATCATGTGATGCAGTAAAGGAGGCTTCTTGGATAAGGAAGTTCATCCAAGAGTTGGGTGTATTTCCTAGTGCGGACGATGCAGTACAGGTTTACTGCGATAACACCGGTGCCGTGGCGCAGGCCAAGGAACCGAGATCTCATCCGAAGTCCAGGCACGTTTTGAGGAAGTATCACCTTGTTCGTGAGATTGTAGAGAGGGMTGAAGTCGTTGTTGAACGTGTCACCTCTGAAGACAACGTTGCAGATCCCTTCACCAAGCCATTATCAATATCAGTCCACGAGAAATATCGAGAGTCGATGGGACTTAGATACATGAATAGTTGGCTTTAGGTCAAGTGGGAGATTTTTAGAATAAGGTGACCAACAAGCCAACTTGTGGCTGTGGTCTGACCTTTCTCTTGTAATACAATCGGTTTTTTATTCGTAATAATATCTTTTATACATAATGGCATTCCATATCTTTTATCCCATGCTTGTTGCATAGGTATGGTCCTGATGAAGTTACTTTATTACGGTGGATTGGTCTAGCAGAACTGTGAGATAATCCAGCACGTAATGTAACTCGTCGAACTTGTTCCTAGTCAAAGGGTTACGCCATAATGAAGGATACAGGCCTTTCCCATAAAGACTAGTACTTAGTGTATGTGGACCGCGTCTCATCGGTCACGATGTCTGGACATCGACATACATAAGTAGGTGCTCATAGGATGAGTTCACTGAAGGGGCAACGTTCACCATAGTCGGGGAATCTAGTGGGAAGTCTGTGCATGGTAGTAGGGGATTCGGACGCATGATAAGTCATGGATGTCCTGTGTGTTCTGATGGTTGATAAATCCTCGGAGTCTCTGGCCAGAGCTAATAGTGGGGTGTTTGGAGAAATGTGTTTCTCTAAGTCACACACGAACGGATTATCTTGAACCTAGAACGTACACACAGTTATTGGACTAGAAAGAGGTCTCGATGAACTAATACCTCTTGTTCAATTGGGACATAATTCGCGAAGGGATCGTACTGTACATATAAGCTATATCACAAGGTTCTTGCAGGCACTTCATTTGTATCTAGGGAATTATGATGCGTTGTTGCTAGGCGCCTCTCATAATTCGTTGGGTTAGGGTTTGACCAGTGATTAAGTAAAATGAGTTTTATTTAATCAGAGACTCTAAGGGACGAGTTCATATAAGAACAATGTGTTGTTCGAATCACAATATGTTGTGAACCCACGGCTAGCTTACACCTGAACCATTGAGGGGTCACACCACGTGTTTCCTGATTATTGAAAACGATAGCTAGAAATTAATTGTTAATTTTAAGCATAGTTAGATGTCAATATGATTGAATCAAAATTGAGAAAAATACGAGAAAGTTATTCTGGACGCGAAAATATAATTGTTATATTTTTCGGAGTTATTATTTGTGAGAAATGATTTAATTCCAATGGGGTTTTCGATTTAAAATTGAGTCGGCCCAATAATCCCTTTAAAGTCATTGGGCCGGTGCTATTTTAAATTAAAAGGCTAGGCTTTGTTTTATTTTTAATTGGGCCATTCCATCATGAGCCATTTAGAGTTGGGCTTATGTTTTAAATAAAAAAAATATTAATAAGAAGAAGAAGGCTGTGAAGGTTTAACATACACACAAAAATTTTCGGAAAACGCTTTGAACAAAACCCTAGCTGCCGAAAGACCTTCTCCCATCCGTCCACCTCCGTCCGCTGCTGTTGTCGTCGGCCGCCGCCACCCGAAACGTTCGGTTCTTGTACTTTCTCCGTCGTTTTCAATCTCACGACGAGACTAGTGCGTCGTTGCGAGTACGTCGGGTAATACGGTGTTGTGACACCAATTCGCCGGAGTTCCAGCCGCACCGCTCCCCGACAGTGCGACCTGCTATCGTCGCGCCACAGCCGCTCCGCTCCCCGACATTTGCGACCTGTTGTCGTAGCGCCACAGCCGCTCCGCTCCTCGACAGTGCGACCTGCTGTCGTCGCGCACATCCGCATCGCTCCCTGACAGTGCGACCTGCTGTCGTCGCGCCACAGCCGCTCCGCCTCCCTGACAGTGCGACCTGCTGTCATCGCGCCACAGCCGCTCCGCTCCCCGACAGTGCGACCTGCTGTCGTCGCGCCGCAGCTGCTCCGCTCCCCGACAGTGCGACCTGCTTTCGTCGCGCCACAGCCCGCATCGCTCCCTGATAGCGCGACCTCTGCCCCGCGCCAGAGTTCCAGCCGCACCGCTTCCCGACAGTGCGACCTGCTGTCGTCGCGCCACTGCCGCACCGCCGCTGTCATCGCGCTGCTGCTGTCAAGCCGGCTTTTCGCCGCTCCCCGACAGCGCCTCTCCTGTTGTCGCCTCGTCGCCGGAACTCAAGCCATCTCGCTACTCCTCCGCTGTGAGGTCGCTGCGACTGCCGAAGGAGACAGGCCGCTCCCCGACAGCACCGTTGTCGTGTGCCGTACCTGCCACCACTTCGTCGCCGGATTTCCAGCAGCATCGATCCTCTGCCGTGCCGTGAGATGACAAAATCTTCTCCTGGAAGGGTTAATAAATATATATGTATGCTGTGTATAATATATATATATATGATATGTATTTGTGTGCTATGTATGACATATATGTGTGTGAATTGCATGCATTCTGTGTATTAAATGCATGCATGTTGTTGTATGATATATATATATATATATATATAATATGAAAAATATAGCATGCTGTATATACATATATATTATATATTTGTGTATATAATACATAATTATATATATGTTTAATATATTAATATATATATATATATATATATAATTGTTATGTATATGTTTAGTATATTAAATAGAAACCGACCATGCTTGTTCGATTTTTCGAAAATCAAATTGTTTCATTTATAAAGTAATTAAAACATTGTTTGAATTAATTGAAATAAAAATGGGCCGTCGTCAATTGAATTCGATTCAAATTCCTTTTATTTAAAAATTTTTGTTTTCCGCTGCGCGACGGCACCATCAAATCCCAACAATCCGGACATGGAGAATTCGAGCTCGACGCCTTCTGAGTGCAACAACATTTTTGAGCTGGAGGTGTGTTCTACGTTGGAGTTTGCTCGTGGATCGGTCTCTTTTTCTTTCCTTTGTCCAGCACGGTTCGCAGTGGCATTTGATCCTCTGAATCTGCGGGCTGCACTTGTTCATTCCTCACAGACAGGCTGAGCTCCACTTCTTGGTCAACATCTACAATGGGAGCTACGATCTCGGAATTCACAATAGGGCTCAAGTCTAGTTGGACTGTGGCCCCTCCGTCCGAGCTAGAAGACTTGCAGTCGAAAGTGATCCTCTATTCAATAAAGGAAATAGGTTTTTATTCATTTTGATACATGATTGTAATTAATGGGATTTATGATATATCAGAACCTACCGAATTCAGATCTTGTTAGTTGCAGAGGTCGCTGGCTAAGACTTACATGAGAATATACTTTCTCCGACCCTGAGAGCCTCATCACGTCGATAGGACATTTGCTCCATTCATTGAGCAAATCAAAGTATTGTTGGTAAAGTGCAGGCTGATATTTGTTTGAGGGTATTACCTCTTGGGAAGGGGTCGCCTTCTGCCATTTGGTAAGGAATGGCCAAGAGCTCGGTAGAGTGAATAAGAAAGAACTTAGATCGCCATTCATGGACTTTTGACGAGGGGTTCACTAGGAAGCGCTTCGTTTGACATGAAGAAAGGTAGAACGAGCCTTTCTGCTTTTTTATTTGGAAATAAAAATGGAAGAAATTTACATCTGGTTCTACATTGTAATATGTACACAAGATTATGTACCCATACATGAACCTAATGGAGTTTGGGGTTATTTGTACAAGGGAGACCTTATACTTTTCAGATATGGCAACGATGAAGGGGTGCAAAGGAAACCTGATGCCCGCCCTTAAGTGTTCGTAAAAAATGGTGATGTGGTTTGGTGGCGGGTGATTAGGATCAGTTTTTCTGGCATTAGGTAAAATAGGTTTGATAGTCTCTAGAAGATTGAGGTTTTTGAGGAATTCTACAAGGTTACTCTTGTAAGGGAGTATCTAAGGGTTTTTTTGCAGTTATTTGTGTGCTTGCGGATGAGAAGGTAGGTCAGCATGAGCCGACGATGGTACTACAGTTACGGGGTTAGTAAAGAGAAAATCAGGATGCGAGGTTGAAGGTATTTCTGGCTAAGCTAGGGGGATGCCTTCAGGGATATTTTCGGTTAAGGCTCTGGTTTAAGCCTCAAGTTCGGACTAGGAAATGTTTCCTTTCAGTTCATCGATCAAACCGGTCGGGGTGTAGTTAGACTTCTTTTTTTTTGGGTCGAGTCAAGGGGATTTCTATCGATTCGGTTTCAGATGGCATATCTGGGTTTGGAGAACAAGGGTTTTGGGAGTCAGAGATAGGCGGAGCTAAGTTCATCATAAATCGTGATACAGTTATACAATGGGGAGGGAAGAAAAAAGAAAGTATATTCAGAAAATAGCTATCCATAGTGGCTGAATTTGTCGCGTTTGATGGTGCTTGTAAATTTTGTTAGAGAACTCTGGATGTATTTTTTGCAGAGAGAAATAACGAATATTTGCTTTTGTTTTCTAGAAATGGGGAGAGATAAAGGTGAAAAGGTGTCTTGTATGGGGAACGACGCAAAAGTTAAAAGGACAGAAGAGTTTTTCTGTCAGGGAATAGTTGGTAGGGTTTATTGTGGCCTTTCATTTTGTCCCACAGGATTAAATATATTATGAGGAAATGAGCTGGCGACGCGTGTCCGACACAATAACAGGGGCATTTAATGTTTCTAAGTTCGAGGTGATGGCTAATGGTTCACACTTTTATCAAAAGGTATGTCGAATTGACTTCTGGGGTTGCTCGTGATGACATTCCACTTGGTTTCCTATCTTAACCTAGTAGATTGGGGTACTAGCTAATATGACATCAAATATTCACACCGACTAACATGCAGATATTGTATGGATTTAGGAAGAGACCTCCTCTTCTGGTAGGTGCAAACCTTTTGGAAGGTGGGCGAGCTGTTTTTAGGGCGGTGACCTCTCGTATAAGAGTTGCGAGCTCTTATGTGAGGTGGAAAGCTCTTATGAAATAAATGGTAATATGGCAGTTTGATACTGATTGGTGCTCGGTATGGAGAGCTGCGTTTTGCGGTTAATATACTTTTGGGCCCTATTGGGCTAATATGGATTATGGTATGGTGTCCTGACAGACTAAGGTTATGGACATGGTTATTGGCCCATGGCTATTACAGTAATTTAGTGAGAGTTCTAATATCTATGGAAACTTAGCATACAAGAAGTGATACGACCTGATCTGAGGGCAGGTCACAAACGGTTTGGGAAGATCAAGTTGGATGACCTGAACTAATATTCTAAGAAGTGGCAGAGATGAGCTTATCACCCGATAAAGTATGTCCTGACCTGACTTTGGATTTTAGGCAAGATTCTATTAAGATCAGGACGGAGATACGCGTATGGTCATAATTACACCCAAGCTGATCTGATATCCCAGTAGAGACAAAGGAGTGGGAGGAAGGCCTTGGAATGTACGAAAGTAGGTCATGACCTGATCTAAATCTTGAAGACAAGATTTTATCAATGTCAGATCAGGAACATGGGATAATTAATGACAGGGCTGGTCCTGACTTCTATTGAATAAATAGTCTGATTAGACCATGCAAGAAGAAATAAATCTGACCAGGTCGTCCTAAATAACGGCCCAATATTCACGGGTTTGTTTCCGGGATATCGAAAAGTCCCCACCTAGCAGAGGTTATAAATATACCAGCCCCAAGGCTGGTAAAGGTATGGCATTCAGAGCATTCTCACTTGAATTATTCCGATCCAGAAACTTCTTAACTAACTTAAGCATCAGAAAGGTTTCCACTAGAAATCCCCCGGTGGTCCTTTCTAACGTGTTTTTTGTGAAGTAGGTCAGGATATTCTCAGGGAAGAAGCAGGTGTTCTGGGTGCGATTATTTTCAGGGTGAAACAATCGGCAACATCTATGGGAATGGTGGAACCAAGCTAAGGCGTGAGATAAAATCATGGAATCCGATTGGCTCATGTGAAATCTCGTGGCGGAACTGGGTGGCACACCAAGTTCTTCTACACCAATGGGGGGTCCGGAGGCGGCAGGGCCATCGGTAACAGCTAGGCGGAGCATGCCGCAACCTCCTCAGGGGGCACCGACACACGCTGATGGCGCATCACTGAATGATACCTTCCTGCACTAACTATATGATCTCATCGGCAAAGCGGTGGAAGCAGTTGTGGAAAACAAATTCGCCGAGCTTTCAACTCCCCCTCCTAAAGCAACTCAACCGCCGAAGGCAGAGCCAGGCGGGACCACCCAACGCAAGAATAGAAATCCTGCTCAGGATGAGGAGGAGATCTCTTTTGGCTCAGACAACGACACTTCAAGCAAGACAAATCCCGATCTCACTAAGTAGATGCAGAATCTTCAAAAAGAGGTCAGGTAGGTTAAGCAAAGGATGACGGGTAGTGCGGGAGGTTAAGTGTGGAGGAGCACCCCATTCACAGAGAACATCATGATGGGTGATCTGCCAGCTTCGTACTGCTCGATTAGCTTCAAATATAATGGGACGACGGACCAATGGGACCATCTTTGCTGGTTTGAGAACGCGGCCACTTTGCATAAATTCTCTGATGCGGTGATGTGTCGGGTCTTTCTGACGACCTTCACTAAATTAGACCAGCTATGGTTTTGCCAGTTACCACCTCGTTCTATCAGCAACTTTTATCATTTTAGCTTGGCATTCATGCACCAGTTCACCAGTTGCAGGAAATGCTAGAAGATGCCATTGGAGTTTTTTAGCTTGAGGCAAAAGGAGGGAGAAGGCTTGAGGGGATACATTAAGCGCTTCACGGGTGCTAAAGTAAAAGTATTATCAGCATCTAAGGAGCTCTTCATTAACGCCTTGGCTCAGGGACTGAGGAAGGGAGAGTTCTTTCAATTGCTAGTGATTAAACCAGCGCAGACGTTCGGCGAACTTCTAGTACAAGCCGAGAAGTATATCCACCTGGAGGAAGCTTTAAGACTAAAAGACGATGAGATAGACGAAGGGAGCGAGTTGATAGGGATAAGAAGTTACAGCTGAAGAAAACCAGGACTAATTTTGGAGGAGGACGTCCCAGGTTTGATAAGTACACACCCCTAGCCTCGCCACAAGGGGAGATACTTCAGGAAATTGAGCCACATCCTGACCTCAAATGGCCAAAAACATATGCACAAAAGTTGAAAAAGGGGCAGATCTGATTAGTTCTGCAGGTATCATAATGAGTACGACCATGACATAGACCAGTGCATGCATTTGAAGGATGAGTTGGAGCAGATGGTGCAAGTAGGTCACCTTAAAAAGTTCATGCAAGCAAAAAGGTAAGAGCCCAAATCTGACCGCTTTAGGCGGGACCGACACCAGGGAATAGGCGTGAGCAAGAGAGCAATCGTAGTAACGAGAGAAGAGAATACCAAGCTCAGGAGATAAGAGGAGAGATCCAAATGGTTACAGGAGGGGACTGGGATGAGCACTCGCGACGTGCCCTGAACAATTACGTACGAGCTACAAGAGATCTGTCAAGGAAGGCGAGTGAGGTTGAACATTTAACTCAAGGGCTGAACATCTTCTTTGGATCCGAAGACGAAAATGGTATACTCCCACCTTATATGGACGCCTTGGTGATAACAACTACCATAGCTAACTATAACGTGCGGAGAATCTTCGTGGACAAAGGAAGATCGACAGACATCTTATTTTATGACTGCTTTAAGAAGTTAAACTTGGACTTGGAATTGGAAGAGTTCAATACCTCATTAGTTGTTTTTGCGGGGGGATCTCTACGCCCACTGGGAGCAATGAATCTCCAAGTCACATTGGTGGATGAATCATTTAGGAAGACCTAATCGGTGCGTTTCCTTGTGGTAGATGCACCATCTTCATATAATGATATGCTTGGTCGCTCGACCTTAAGCCAATTCCATTAAGTGATCTCTGTCTACCATATGAAGATGAAATTCCCTGCTCAGAAGGGAGTGGGTGAGGTTTGAGGACACGAATATGCATCTCGTAGGGCATATGTGGACAGTATTCGAAGAAATGAAGAGGTAAGGAGATCTAAGAAACCTAGGACAGAGGTGATTACGCCTGAGCTATATCCACGTGAAGAAAACTTGATGACATTTGAGATTGTACCAAAGGATGATATCCGAGTCGTACAGGTGGGAACGACCTTGATCCCTGAGGTACTTGTGGAGCTCGTGGTCCTCTTAAGAAATAGCACGGATGTCTTTGACTAGTCTCTCCATGAATTGGTAGGGATAGACTAGGCGATAGCCAAGCATCACCTCAACATCAGCTCCATAGTGAAGCCAGTAAAACAAATAAAGCACAACATTGGTCCCAAGAAGGAAGCTATTATCAAAGCGGAGGTAGAAAATTTGTTGCGGGCTAAGCACATCCAGGAAATACAATTTCCAAAATGGCTTTCCAATGCGGTGTTAGTACCGAAATAGAAGAAGATTGGCGGATGTGCATCGACTTCAGAGATCTTAATCGGGCCTGCCCTAAAGATCATTACCCCTTGCCAAGGATAAATCAGCTTTTGGATTCCACCTCAGGCTGCGAATTGCTCAACATGATGGACGCCTCTCAGGGATACCATCAGATCAGGTTGGCGATGGAGGATTATAAGTGTGTTAACTTTATAACCCCAAAGGGAATATATTGTTATGTAGTAATGTCTTTTGGACTTAAAAATGCGGGAGCAAAGTACCAGCTGCTAGTTGACAGGATGTTCAAATCTCAACTTGGGCGAAACATGGTGGTGTATGTGGATGACATGCTAGTCAAGAGAACTAGAGCAACCTCACATGTGAATGACCTGAGGGATACCTTTGACACATTGAGAAGGTACATAATGAATCTCAATCCCAAGAAGTGCGCATTTGGGGTACGAGCTGGAAAGCTCCTCGGGTACATGGTCACGAAGAAGGGAATAGAAGCTAACCCAGAGAAGATCAAGGCCATCATGGATATAAAGCCTCCGCGAAATGTCAAGGAGATGCAGTGCCTGGTAGCTCGGATAGAATCCTTGAGCAGGTTTGTGTCTCGCTCGTCAGAAAAGAGCTTGCCATTTTATCGAGCCTTGCGGAGGAAGGCTCGATTCCAATGGGATGAGGAATGTCAAGGGGAATTCCAAAAGCTAAAGGAGCATTTGGTCATCATGTCGCTACTAACCAAACCAATTGTGGGTGAGCCTTTGATCTTGTACATGTCTATGGGAAGGCAAGCGGTGAGCACATCTTTGATTAGAGAAGAAGGTAAGTTGTAGAATCCAGTATACTATTGGAGTAAGGTGTTTCATGATGCCGAGCTCCGGTATGTGGAAGTAGAGCGAGCTATGTTAGCTCTGGTCGGGACGGCTCGCAAGCTCCGCCCCTATTTTCCTTCACATGAGATAGTGGTTAAAACCAACCTACCTCTGAAGGGAATAATGAGTAAACCAGAGGTCTCAGGGCATTTAGTAAAGTGGATAATTGAGCTCAGCGAGTTTGACATTGATTTTGAGGGACGAACAACGATTAAACCCTAAGCATTGACTGATTTCATGCAGGAAATGAATGACCAACTCTCCTGAAGAAGAGAAGGAATGGGAGATATATACCGATAACTCGGTAAGGAGTTTGGGTTGTGGTGCAGGAATAGTTCTGACAGATCACGAAGGCGTGACTACAGAGTATGCGTTACGAATGAACTATTTTCGGTCTAACAACGGAGTAGAGTATGAGGCTCTTCTAAAGGAGATACAGATGGGGAAAGAGCTCAGAGCAAAGCGCATATGTGATCGAGTAGACTCCTAGTTGGTTTATAAATAAATAAGAGGAGAGTTTGACACGAGAGATGAGCACATGCGGAAGTACTTAGCGCAGTTTCATGAATTTGAAAAAACCATGAAAGCCTTGAGCGTACTTCAGATTTCCCAGGGAGAAAATAGCCGAGCTGATTACTTGGCTAAGGTGGCTAGTTCGACAACAGATTGTTAGGAGAGAGTAATCACCCTGCTTATGGCATACCAAGAATCTGAGAAAGGGGAAACAAGCGCGTTACAGGAAGATGAAGGTTGGCTCTCCCCCATTAGGGCATACCTTGAAAAGGTATAGCTGCCAAAGAATAGGAAGGACGCAGCAAAAGTACAGATCAGGTCATCCCGTTTCTATATGATAAAAGGAGAGCTGTATAGAAGAGGGTTTAGGCATCCTCTTTTGCGGTGATTGATTTTGAAAGAAGGTGCCCATGTTCTCAAGGAGATCCATAAGGGGTGCTGTGGCAACCTTATGGGCGCTATGACTCTATCGAGTCAGATAATGAGAGCTGGCTATTTTTAGCCACAATTAAGGAAGGATTCAGAGGACTTTGTGAAGAAGTGTGACAAATTCTAGAAGAATTCTCCCCTCATACATCAACCTGCGGAAGAGCTCATGACAATCAGCTCCCTCTGCCCCTTCGCAAAATGGGTAATAGACCTTGTAGGACCCTTCCCCACAGATCCAAGCCAAAAGAAATTCCTAATAGTGGCTATAGATTATTTCAATAATTGGGTAGAGGCGGAAGCCATAGCAAAAATCACGGAAGAGGTATTAATACATTTCTTATGGAAAAGCATGGTGTGTTGGTTTGGTGTCCCAAGGATCCTAGTGTCAGATAATTCACGTAGTTTATGGGAGCTCGGATTATGGTTTGGTGTACAAAATTGAAGCTAGAACAGCATTTCACATCTTTTTATCACCCCCAGGTGAATAGCCAGGTTGAGGTAACTAACTGTATTTTAGTACGAGGGATTAAAGCAAGCCTTGAAAGGCCAAGAGGGAAGTGGGTAGAAGGACTCAGCTTGACCCCGTGGGCATACCAAACTAATCCTAAAGAAAGCACGGAAGAGACACCATTCAACTTGGTGTATGGGATGGACGCCGTAATCCCAGCGGAGATCAGTGTGGAAACCCATAGGGTGAGAACTTCAACGAGGATCAAAATGAGTTGCTGATACAAAATACTTTGGATTTGGTGGAGGAGAAGAGGAGAGAACGAGTTGCTGTAAAAATGGAACACATGTGTGGGCGAATTCGGGCGACTTACAATAAGTCAGTGGTCAAGAGATATTTCCAAGTGGAAGACCTGGTTCTCCACAGAGCTGACTTGGGGAAAAGTAAGGGAAAGCTGGATGCTACATGCCAGGGACCGTATAAGTTCATGAAAGTCCTTGCTGGAGGAGCTTATGAATTAGATCAGATAGATGGAGAAAGATTGCCACAAGCATGGAATATAACCAACTTACGAAAATATTATTTGTAAGGTTAACATGTAGGATTATTTATAGAAATTATGATTAAACATATCTGTGTTATGTAGCAACATGACTTGATTGTCAGCTGAGGGCATAAGCCCCAAGATTTAGCACGATTGGCTAAGGGATGGATATCCCAAACCTGAACTGATTGTCAGCTAAGGGCGTGAGACCCAAAATTTAGCCCGATTGGCTAAAGGATGGATATCACAAACCTGACCTGATTGTCAGCTAAGGGCGTAAGCCCCAAGATTTAGCCCGATTGGCTAAGGGATGGATATCCCAAACCTGACCTGATTGTCAGCTAAGGGCGTGAGCCCCAAAACTTTGCCCGATAAGGGATGGATATCCCAAACCTGAATTGATTGTCAGCTAACGGCATGAGTCCCAAGATCTAGCCCGATTGGCTAAGGGATCGATATCCCAAACCTGAACTGATTGTTAACTAAGGGCGTGAGCCCCAAAATATTGGCCCTATTGGCCAAGGGATAGATTTCCCTGACCTAACCTGATTGGGGATATGAGCCTCAAGAAATGGAACCAAGGAAGGAATACTACAAAAATAATCGGAAAAATTAAGCAAGAGTGAGAGCTCAGGAATTTATTCAAGTCAAAATAACTTTTTTGAACTTAAGAGATCCAATTACAATGCGTAGAAAAAAGAAATACTGGTGAAATTCCAAGCATGGAAATACATCAGGATAGGTCGCATAAAGCATCAGGGTTGAGATGAGGAGATCCTCTTATCAGTAGCTAAAACTCTCTGAATGCGCCACAGCTCCCGCTCATGAAGGCGTTGGCGGTACCCATCTGCCCGCTCGATTGCAGAATGAGCCTCGTCGGTGTCAGTGGTCAGACAACACACTGATTTAAGCAAATCATCCCTTTTCTCCTGAAGTTGACGGTTGAGCTAGCGGAGCTCCTCCCACTAGCGCTTGTAATTACATTTCTTATGCCTTTTCCATTCCAAGAGTTTGCGTAATTGAGAGAACTTTGTGCAAAGTTGAGTATTTTCCTTAAAAAGGAGAAAATTTTCGTTAAAGAAAGAGAGATATTTCTTCTTCAGAATATCAATTTCCTCAAGTAAAGAAGGCGTAGCCATTACGAAAATTGTGCACAAGAAAGATGGATTTTATAGAATAAGGACAGGTACAAATAGTACTAGGGTTTCATGTATTCTCGGAAACCCTAAATGCATAAACAAACAAAATGGAAATAAAAATGAAATATTACTTAACACTGAAATCAGTTCTCTTTCCTCATGTTCCGCCAATTTTGAATATATGATGACAAGTTTTGTTTCATTGGGCTCGAGGAAAACGTACTTCAAATGACTTGGTAGTAGATTCAACTCCACTTTTGGCTCGAGCTCGAGTGCGTTAGCTATCTCGCATAATTCTTCATCAAAATCTCCGAATCCTTCATAATCTTCAGTGATTTCATTCAATTCTATTTCCAATATTTTTGCCACGCTGCTGAAAAATTTTGTGTCATCCTCGACGCTTAACTCATCTAAAATAGTTATTCCCTTTAGCTCGTGAACGCAAGATGAAATAGGATGAATAAATAAGTGAACGGAGAGGGAGTATTGTGAGTTTCGTTAAGCGAAAACGTCACCAACTCGCCCAAAACAGATAAAGTCATTCTCCTTTTGTGCACATCAATCAGTGTATGAGAGGTGGACATGAATGGTCGGCCTAGCAAAATAGTATGCTCCATGCTTTCCTTTGGAACTTCACGTACATCTAGTATAACAAAACCAACTGAGATTTCAAGTTCGCCAACTTGTACTAATACATCTTCAACGGTGCCGAGAGGTTGTCTGATCGATCGATCTACCAATTGTAGTCGCATCGTAGTTGGCTTCATCATTCCAAGGTCAAATTCTTTATATAGTGAATACGGCATCAAATTAATATTGGCACCAAGATCAAGCATTCCACGTGCTGTTTGCCCATTCCCTAAGGCGATAGTTATGCAAAAACTACCTGGATCTTTTTCTTTAGAAGGTAATGGACCATTGAATATGGCGCTCACCTCTTTTGTTAACTCTAATCGTTGTGTCATCGCCATCCGTCATTCCCTTGAGGCTAAATCTTTGAGAAATTTAACGTATGCTGGCATTGTCTTGATCACATCTAAAAGAGGAAGGTTAATGTTGACATTCTTCGGCAAATTGTAGAGTTCCATGAATTTCTTGTTTTCTTTGGTTGGGCGTAGACGACTTGGAAAAGGAACCTTGTTTCAAATCATAGTTGTTGAATGTTTCGGTTACGGAGTCAAAGACTTGGTGGAATCGTCAATTGTTGTTGGAGTGGGGACTTGGTTCGGGATTTTCCCCTTCAATGATCCCAGAATATGTAGGTTCAGTGACTTATGCATTTGGTCCAGTGGTTTAGGGTCTTCCTTCTTGGGCGGGGCCGTAGTTGGAATTTCGGCCACCTCTTCTTCTTACTTTTCTATCTCGAATCCATTATCTACTTTCTTTCCACATCGCAAATCATGAACGGTTGAAGCTTTCTCGGGTTGACTCAGAAATCTGCCCTTCTCATTTTTTGATTTTGCCATCGAAACTGCCATTTGGCCCATCTTCATCTCTAATTTCTTCATACTTTTGGAGAGATCACTCAATGTTTCTCCCTGATTATTTACTTGCGTAGTTAATTGCGCAAGCCCGTCTCGATTTTGAATAGTCTCGGTGACTTGGTATTGTTGCCAAATTAACAACTGATTGTTCGGTTGAACTGGAGCAGGTGTTTGTCCCGTTGTTGGATATTTGTTCAGTGGGGGCGGTGGTGCTGGTTGTGAATCAGTTTCTGTAGGAGTGTGATGTGGGTTTCCAGGACCCCATTTTAAATAAGGAGAATTACGTTGCGCTTGAAATTTGTTCGTGGGTATCTTTTCAGGAAGGGGAAATTTGTGCTGATGCATCTGATCTTGAATGGCTTTCGCCTCGGCTTCGAACTTGTCAAAATACGTTATCTTGCACACCTCCACTATATGCCCTTACTCCCCGCAATGAGTACATGTTTCATTGGCCCTTGAAGAAGTGTTCTCCTCGTCGTTTAGTACTTCAGACACTTCGTTGACTCTTATCTTTCGTGTTCTAGAACTCGTCTGCATAGATTTCTCGCTCATATTTTCGAACAACTGCTTCGCTTCCATGGTGGTCAAGTACCCAATATCTCCACCAGCAGCCGTCTCGACCTTGTTTTTGTAGGAGTCCAATAATCCTTCGTAGAAAAATTGATTAACTATCCCTGGAGAGTTGTGGTGATGTGGGCATGCTTGCAACAATGATTTGTACCGTTCCCATGCTTCGTGTAGTAACTCTCCATCCTACTGAACAATATTGGCTATTTGTCTCCTCATATGGCCCGTCGTTTGAGCTGAGTAGTACTGATTTATGAATTTATCGCTAACCATATCCCAGTCGGTCAGTGATCTTGGTTCTAATTAGAGTAGCCAAGATTTAGCTTTATCTTTCAGGCAGCTTGGAAAGCATACCATTTGAAGGTCATCATGATGAAGTCCCAAAGATGGGATTCTACTCACTTCGGAATAAAATTTTTTAAGAAAGGCTAACGGGTCTTCGTTGGCGAGGCCATGAAATGTTAGAAGGTTATTTATTATGTGAGGTTTAAGCTCAAAGTCTCTTGCAGTCCTTCCCAACACAATAGCACAACTATAAGGACCAACCTGAAGAGTCGTAAAATCTCACTATCTATGTTCACGTGCCCCCTAGGATGTCTCTCTCGGTTGTTAGGTCTCGCGTAGTTTCTATCATACTCAAGTATTTCATTATAGTGGTTGTTTTGGTTAACAAGCCAGTCATCAATTTGTTCGTCTCCGAGATAGGATCTCTCAGAATAAGTATTTTTGTCGTAGCGATGATGATTTCTATTTTAATCTCCTCCTCTTTCTTCACTCATGTCCTTCACATTTCGCTGGATTGCTTCCCAATACTCAAGTGGTTGTGCTGGTCCTCCGGGGCGAATCGGTTCGCTCCATATTCGTCTCTATTATGAATTAGAGGGTTTCTAGGTGGTTGATCATTCATGATATCGTCGTGAACAGAATTTTCTCGTCTTAACATTGTATCGGGAATTGTGTCACAAACAAAGTCAATGGTGACGGATGAGTCGCTTTCAGGAATATGAGGAGGTCTCGCTTGATTGGAACGATGAATGTTATCTATGAATGATGCAAGTTCGAATCGAAGTAATCTTCTACCTTGCATGCACTCAACAACAAATCAAACGTATCGAATGGCAAAACTAATCCCAGTTATACAAATAGACGGTTGAATGGGAAATAATACGAAAAAACACTATTTTGAAACCTTTGCTTTTGTTCCCCGTTAACGGCGCCAAAATTTTGATTCGACCTTTTGTGTTTCTACTTCAT
Organism: Phtheirospermum japonicum; assembly: GCA_014905375.1. Classification (NCBI taxonomy): domain Eukaryota; kingdom Viridiplantae; phylum Streptophyta; class Magnoliopsida; order Lamiales; family Orobanchaceae; genus Phtheirospermum; species Phtheirospermum japonicum. The sequence continues at coordinate 380,008 of BMAC01000240.1, forward strand.
ATATATTTGTCAATTATTCAAAAGCTCATTTGCAAGAGTACGAGTTCGCATGTAGGTTGGTAAGTTAAACTGGGTCAATCTCAAGGAACAAGTAATCAGAATCTAAAATGTTTGTTTAATCATAAGGTAACACGAAAATTTGTACAATTTGGAGGGGGGGGGGGGGGGGGGGGGTTTGTTTGTTTTGATTATCTAGGAATTTAAAACGAAATAACATCAATGAAAACTAAGTAACTTGAACTAATTAACCAACTAGAAATTAATGTCATGAATTATCTTCCAAGAAATCAATCTAAAAAGCATGTACGAATCTAAAAGCATAAAACTCAACGAAAATAACTAACATAAACGAAAAGCAATTATCATGAACGAAACATAAACGGAATTAAATAACATGAAAAGCATAAAAGTAATTAAATAGCATGAGAGCATGAACAATATTAAATCTCCAATAACCAAGCATAAATTTATTAAACTAAACTAAGATGAAAGATTACGAATCTAATTATCCAAAGTAACTAAGGTTTGAAGCATAAAATAATTCAATAACAATAATAAAAACAACTACTTTATCGCATGAATTAAACTAAGAAAGCAACTAAAAAGGGTTTAGAATACTTATTGGAACTAAGAAGTGCAGTAAATTCTACAGCTATTCCAAAGAAAACTTGTAGATCTTTGTCGAAAATCGAATCACGAACTAAAAATCGGAGCTTGGAACTTGTGACTCTTGAATCTTCGATCTTGATCTTCTATTATGATATGGGATGTAAAATTATGTTATTTTGGTGTCTAAGGACCAAAATTAGGATTATGGTGGTGATATGTGTCTTTTGGGACGGATTAAGAGAGGGGTTTATATAGTTTCCCATGTCTTGGAGAACAAGTTAAGGTAAAAACGCATTTCTGGGCAGGTAACGGTAAGACTTAGCGGTATGAGTCACCGCTAACTATAGCGTTAACCCTCTCTGAGTAGTCTCTTTCCATCCGTAGCGGTGTTGGTAGCGGAAAGAAAGTAATCGTTAAGTATACCGGTAAACCTATATGCCGTTCCCTAACGGTGTAACTAACGGTATAAAGATATCGCTAAGGTTACCGTTAGTTTGGTCTAGAAGCTCTCTGTCCATCTTCAGCGGTAAGGTAACGGTAATGGTAGCGGTAAGGGTTACCGCTAACTCCCAATTTTTGCTACTTATTCGCTGGAAAGCTCGATTCTCATCTCTTACTCATTGAACTTTGTCTCTTATGCGCTGAGCTACTCCGGTTACTTAGCTATAAGATAAAAACAGAGAATAATCACCTATTTCCATCAATTTAGATCACAATACGGTAAAATAAGATGGAAGTATAAAATTACGAAATTAAGCTTAATCTACCCAACTTATACCAAAAACAATAAGAAAAACTAACTAAAATACTATAAAAATAATGAAAAATATGTGTTAATAAGGAGGCAACCCAAGTTCTTTTCGTTTATTTCTTTTATTTTTGCATTTCTTTCTCTCTTACTTTCCTATTATATAAAAATCCAAAAACATTCGAAAGAATTGAAAATTACAAAAATAAATAAATAAATAAAAATCTTGTGTTGCCATTTTGTTCTTGTATCTCTTGGTTTGGTTTTGTTTTGTTTTGATTTATATAAATATTTTCTTGTGTTTTTGATTCTGTGTTATTTTCGTTTATAGTGTTTTCTTTTCCGACTCTAAATTTGGCCAATTTGATATGTTGGTAGCGTTCATGGAGCCGGGAGAAATAAGCCATGCTTGGTTTATGTTTGGATTTCTTTGATGCTTTAGTGGAACCCACCGAGCTCGATCCAGAATCGCTCGGTTAAGGAAGCTTCTATCTCACCCTCCTTGTACTTGGTTTTTATTATAATGCAATAAGGGCATTGCATGGTTTAAGTGTGGGGTGGGTAGGTGGTTAGGGTCCGGGTGTTACAAAGTATGATTTATCTTTCTTGACACAAGCCTTGGCGAAGTGACACTTACTAATTGCGCATTTATATGGTTGAGTCGTTTTTGTGTCTTTTGTGTCTTTATTACATTGTTAAGCAACCACCATATGCCTGGAAAATTGAATAGTTTACTTGTCGGATTTTTGCATGTATATGCCCTCTTGTGTAAGGAGTTGGATTTTTGTGCTTCGTACTAAACCCGCTTCTATATATATAATCAACAGGTACTCATGAAATGATTTCAACACTCTAAAAGCTCTTTTGATTTTGTTTCCAAAACCGGGTGCAAACTAGTGAGTAGCCTAGTGTGAATTATCGGTTCTGCTTGCATTTTTATGGAAATTGCATTGACGAGGCTTGTTTTTGCTCGTACATGATTGAATTTGGAAATGACCTCGAGGCAAATATATTACCCTTATTCCGGCCATATCTAAATATATAAGCTACTTAAAAATCCCAAGGAGCCCCCTTGAGCCTATACCCCATTTCTTGTTAGCCGAGCTCGATTTAGCTCTTATATCTTTATAAATTGTGAGGTGAGAGAGTGTGTTGTTAGTTGACTAGAAATGTGTGGGAAATAAATTGTGGGTTTCGGGTTTTGAGTTACTTATATACAAGAAAAAAAGATATATAAAAAAAAGGAGAACAACAAATAAACTGCAACATAAATCACGAAAAGTGATAGAGCATGCGTTCAAGTGAAAAGCCTAATGTTTAAAAAGGCTAAGTTTAGCAAAAAGAAGTGAATTAAAAAAGCTTCTAAGTGTGGTGAAACGGAAAAGTGTGTGAGTGTACGAAAGGGTTTCGAACGAGAGTTTGGTGAATTGGGAAGGGTGAAGCGATCATAGCTTCGAGTTTTAGGAATTAGGGTTTCATATGTTATTAATCACGTTAGATCGTTTGTTAGACACTATATCCATATATTCCATATCTTACAAAAGAGCCGACATTAAAACCCGAAGACCTCTTTTGATTCTTGTTTGGTCATGTACAATGGGTGATTTTGAGTTTTTGATTTGTGAAATCTTGACAAGGTGCATGCATTGTCCGATTCGATCATATACACGTCCCATATACCAAAACACTTGAGTGAATTGAGCGAACAACCTCAAAATCCCATATGAGAGGAAGTCATCAATATGGCATTCATTTGAGAAAGAGTAATAAGAGTAATGCTTGACGATAACGAGTTTATGTTGATATTTTCATCATTTTAATTAGGACAAGCACAAGGATTTTTCTTTTTGCATAATCTTCATTGCATGTACATTCTCAATTCTTTTCGTTGTTCGAGGACGAACAAACTGATAAGTGTGGGGTGGTTGTTTTGCATGTAATTGTGGTGTTTTTATTGTGTTTTTAATTAGGTTTTAATGTTGTTTTTAGTGGTTTCGTATCGAGTTTCGTTAAGTTATTAGGTGACTTTTCTTTATTTGATTGTTTTTCATGTTTCTTTTTTATTTTATACTTAATTTGGTTAAATGGGTTCAATTAATTTGATGTAATTCTTGGGTTTTTATGATCAAACTTCCTATTTTTCATAGAAAAAGGCATTGGGGTCCAAAATTCAAGCCAATTCGTGCCAAGACGAACCAAAATCGGTGTCAAGAGATGGCTCCTAAATGGCCAAAAAATTTGGAATGATAGCCAAGCCTTACCAAGGCAAGCCAAAACTCACGCCAAGCCACGCCAACACCGAATCCAAACTCCACTCGCACGCCCATGCATGCGTAGCGCGTGCAACACCTGACAGCTCCTGGCCGCACGCTCCCGCACGCCAGCAGTGACGCCAAGCTCCACGCACCCGCATGCCATCAGCCCGCCACTCCGTGGGCCAACTCGCCAAGACGCACGCCAACCTCAACGCAAAAACTCACGCCCGCCCCGTGCCAGGCAACACTAAAACTCACGCTCGCCCGCTCACCTGCCCACGCCAAGTTCTGTGCCACACCCTGCCAAGCAGCGCCCATCCCTGCCGAGCCAGCGCCCACCTGCCGAGCCAAACCTCGCCCAGACTGCATCAACCCCGAGCCACCTCGAGCCAAATCAAGCCAAAAGGCTAGCCAAGTGGCTAGCAAGGTCATTTTAGGTCAAATTTGGTCAAACCCGGGAAATCCAAGCCTTAAAGCCGAATTTGACCCATTTAACCCCAATTAAACTAAGTATAAATTGAACCCTACTCTCATTTTGTAATCCATCCACTATTCTCCCAACTCTTGCATGAGTTTGGAATTTATTTTCTCTCTCTAGTTCTTAGATTTTTTCTATCTTTTCCTTGGGTTTGTAAGCTCAAGAAGAATTCAAGTCATCACTTGGATTTTAATTTTAATTTCAATTTCATTCAGGTTTTTGTTTCTCCTTATTAATTCAAGTAAGTTTTGCTTAATTTCTTTCTTGTTCTTCAATTTCAAGCTTGTTCTTCAATTTATGCATTTTGCCTTAGCTCTTAGATTAGTTGTTAGATCTTGTGAATTGGCTATGGAATCTAGGTGAGTGATACACCAAGATCACAGACCGATTTCTTGATCGTTTTTATTTTGAGTATTTCATATGCTTTATTTTGGTTTTTTATTTTCATGCATGGTTTTTCGTTAAATCCTAGATCTACTCTTCGTTTCTTGTTATTTTTCGTAAAGTTTTTAACTTTTACGTCAACTTTTATTGCTCTTTCTATTGGTGCTTTCGATTTTCGTTAATTCGCATTATTTAAGTTTTTATGATTATGCATGCATAGTTGCACCTTACGTTGCTTTAGTTGTACATTGTTGTTTCCTTGCTTTTTCTTGCATATTTTGATTATTGCTTGCACTTTCAATTTAGGCATACGCATGAGGCATCCTATGCAAAAAAGTCGATTAGAGGCGCTGCATAAGTGACGGTTGATCCAAACTTTTGTGCTAAATAACTCACCCAACCTAATCTAATCAAGAAGAAAATTGCTTCACCTCGCTCAAAAATAAAAACCTCACTTAACTCTCATAACGTAGCCTTAAAATATAGGCTATTTCCCAACTCGCAAACCGTAAAACCGACTTGAAACTCAAAAACCACTTAATCACAACTCTATTGCCTCTTAAACATAAGGCCTCATAAAATACACAATTCGACTCAAGCTTTTATAAGCGTGTAGGCAATTAATCAACATATCCACCATCCTATCTTTTTCTTTTCTTTTTTTTATTTCCCCCTTTATTATTTTTTTTATGGGGTATTAATTTTTTCGTTTTTTTTTTGGATGGTGGTCCTTAATTACAAAAATAACAAATTCTAATAAAAATTTCCAAGACTCAAATAACCAGTAAAAATACGAACTCCTACCCCACGCTTTTAATGGGTTAGTAGGGGGTCGACTCAATTAAATCTCTCAGGGCTATAGGCATGGATAATTTGGCTATGATTGGCTCATTCGGAATTTATAGTGGCTAAAAATATATAGATATGGCCGGAATAGGGTTTTATATGTGCCTTAACCTCATTTTCAAAGTCAACTACACACAGCGGTATCAAAGAGATATCAAGACTGAAACTTACTCAAGCACATGCAATGATGATAAGCAGTCAGGCTACTCACTGGCTTTTTGCATGAAAAAGTTTTGAATTGACGCTGCTTTTAAGGTTTTATGAAATCAATTACGTCCAAGTACCTTTTTACAATATATAAATAATTTTGAAAATTTTTAAGCACTTATGCACGCTCAAAAGACATGAACCTATAATCAAACATAATTAACTTTGACAGGCAAGCCATACAAACACAAATAAGCATAAAAATAGCAATCAATCACATCAAAAATATGCATTTCAAAACAAAGACATCAAATTGCACTAACCATACTCAACCACCCCCCTCCCTAAAAACTTGGCAATCTCCTGATTGTCGTAAATATTAAAGAAAATAAGAGTATGGGAGATAAGAAAACATCCCTGAAACTTCGATGGTCGAGTCTCTCCAAAAATGCTTTTGCAATTATCCTTCGTCTTAGACCGTGCGACTAGATTGTCCCGAACAAACCTATAAAAAAAACAAACAAACAAAACATGATTGTGATCAATTGCTACGCGCAAGTGCCCGGTGGCACATATTTTTGGATTTGAAATGGCCGGATTGCGGCCAATGCCGTAAATGGTTGGGTTGCAGCTCATCCAAAGGTTGCCGGGCTGCGGCTAACGTGGGTCGGATTGCGACCTCGATCGATGAAATCATCGTTTTCCCTGATTGCTACGGTAAGCGGTAGGTTCAGTGGTTGATCGTCATCGTTAACGCCTCGAGTGGAACTAGCGGTAAGGCCTTGCGGTAGCAAACTTCCGCTATATAACCGTTGTCCAGAATAAGCGATTTATCATATTCTCTGCACATCAACACACACTTAAACGTACCACGGCAATTGACACAATATAAAAACACAGAAATAAAATAAAAGAAAATAAAGAAAATAAAACGAAAACTAACCAACGCTTGGGTTGCCTCCCAAGAAGCGCAACATTTAACGTCATATGCTCGACGCAATTTGCTTGATCAGTTCCTAGCTTGTGGTGGGTCCACAAACTCCTTCTTGGTACGATCACGATTCTTCATATAATCCTCGAAATAAGGCTTAAGTCGATGTTTGTGGACTTGGAATCCCGTCTTTGCATTCTCATCGTATAGAGTGGTGAATGCATACTCATCCACCTCCTTTATTAAAAACGGTCCACTCCATGCAACCTTAAAATTGGTTGGATCAAATTTACGATCGGAATTATACAGCACTAGTTGACCAACCTTGAACTTCTCGTTAAAAACTTCATTCGAATTCTTCTTCTTCGTTGTCCAATCCTTGCTATTGGCCTCGCCCTTTTTCTTCGTAAGCTTAAAATTCTCGTAGGGGTCGAGGGAAACACATCTTGAATGACAATGTGGTGGCTTCATCTCTTCTCTTGGCGCAAACTTCGAAAGATCTCATTGTGGTCTCAACTCCACCTTTGGCTCGTTTTCAGGCACGTCAAACTTCATGGGCACTCCATCATTAAATGCCTCGACATTGTCAAACTCTTCAATCGTGCCGATTCTCAGGAGTTCATTCACACAAGAATCTACTAAATCAACAGTAGAACATTCATCCTTTATAAATGGTGCAGGAGTCTTGTGAATATTTTGAAGTGAAAACGTCACCGTTTCGCCTAAAACAGACATAGTCGCCCTTCCCTTGTTTACGTCGATCACCGTGCGCGTTGTAGACATGAATGGACGTCATAATAAAATTGCATGCTCTCGATTCTCGCTTTGTAAGTCACCAACGTCCATAATGACAAAATCGACCGGCACTACTAGCTTGTCTACTTGTACTAAGACATCCTCCACAATCCCGAAGGGTCGCCTTATCGTCCTATCCACCAATTGTAATTTCATCGTGGTCGGCTTCAGCGGTCCTAGGTCAAACTCCTTGTAAATTGAGTGGGGCATCAAGTTTATGCTAGCGCCAAGATCGAGCATCCCTCTTGCTATTTGTCCATTCCCGAGAGAAATAGTTATGCAAAAACTCCCGGGATCCTTCTCTTTAGGTGGCAATGGTTGCTTAAACATATCACTCACCTCTCTCATCAAAGCCACATGTTGATTTGTAGCCAAACGCCATTCCTTTGATGCTAGATCTTTGAAAAACTTCATAAACGCCGGAAGTGTATTTATCACCTCTAGCAGGGGAAGGTTAATATTAACATTCTTCAGTAAATTGTATAGCTCCATGAATTTTTTATTCTCCTTGGCCGGACGTAGGCGACTTGGGAAGGGACCATGATCATAAACAGTCAACTTCTTGGGCGGCGAATTTAAGGAATCGATGGGGTCTTCAGTTGCTATCAAGTTCGGTCCCGAAAAATTTGGATTTGAAGATTTATGCATTAGACTGGCCGATTTGGTTGCATCTACTTGTGGTTGGGTCTCGGCCTCTTCCTTGTCTTCCTCCTTTTCTAGCTCAATGCCGTTATCCACTACTTTTCTGCTTCTCAGCACATGAATAGCCGAGGCATGTTCTGTTTGGCTTGGAAAAGTATTTTTCTCCTTCTTAATGATGCCATGTCAGTTGCCAATTGTCATACCACTATCTCCATTCTTCTTAGTCCTGAGGAATTTTCAAGAGTGCTTTTGGTCATTTCAGCCATCATCGTTCTCAATTCTTTCATATCGTCTCGAACTCCCTTCATTTCCTCATGAACATGTGTGAGGCCGTCTCGGTTCCGAATAGTTTCGGGAACTTTGTTTTGTTGTCAGACTAAAAGTTGATCAGTCGACTGAACTGTAGTAGGTGTTTGCCCTTGCACATGGAAATTATTCGGGGGCGGTGCTTGCGTATATGGTAGTCTTTGCCCGGGATGTTGTTGGTTCGAATAATACTGGATGGCATTGACGTCCCCTCGTTGTTCGTAGTTGGTTGGACATAAATTCGCTAAGTGTTCGGGAGACCCACATTGGTCACATGTCGCTACGACCTCCTTTGAAGAAACTTGACTCGTTCGCTGGGCTCTCGATGCTTCTAATTCTTCATTAAGTACTTCCCTAATCATCTCCTTGATCGTTTGACCATCTCTCACCAAAACCTTAACTCCTTCTTCTTTATCTGTCTCGGTGGTGGAAACTTCATTTACTTTAAATTTACGAGGTCGTGAGTTGGTTTGTCTAGATTTCTCGCTTTGTTTATCCAACACTCGTTTTGCCTCGAGGGCCGTTAAATCACCAAAGTCTCCTCCGGCCGCTATTTCAACTTCACTTTTCCCCATGTTCAACAAACCATCAAAGAAAAATTGATTAACCATCTCGGGAGAATAGTTATGGTGGGGGCATGCTTGTAAAAGTGTCTTGTAGCACTCCCACGATTCATGAAATAATTCCCCCTCCAACTGTTCAAAGGTAGCAATTTGCCTTCGAAGTTGCCCCGTTGTCTGTGCAGAATAATATTGATTTAAGAACTTCTCGCTTGTCATCTCCCAATCAGTTAACGATCTTGGTTCTAAGGAGAGTAACCATGTCTTCGCCTTGTATTTCATGCTATAGGGGAAGAAAATCATTTGCATCTCCTCCCGATTAAGGCCATGACCTACAAATCTTCCTACTTCATCGATAAAGTAGTTTAAAAAACCTAAAGGGTCTTCATGGGCATTTCCGTGAAAAGTCGGAAGTAAATTAATTTGATGCGGTTTAATCTCCACGTCCCTTGCAGTCGGCCCAAGAACAATAGTAGACCCAAAAGGTACAACCTTCGGACGTGTCAAATCACGCTGTCTAGGTGGTTGAGCGTGTCTCGGTGATCTCTCTTGATAATAAGCAACATAATTCCTTCGTAAGCTCGGTCATCGAACCATTCATCTACAAACTCTCGTCGAGGGATTTGTCTGTTAGAATAATCATCACGTTTTTCTTCATCACGTTGAGCATTCCTTCCTCTTAGTTGTAGCGGGGCCCGATTGTTTGGTGGTTGATTGTAACCTCCAAATTATCGCGGCTCGCTTCCATACTCTCCCTGATGTCTTTGTGGAGGTTGGAAAGGTAACTCATTGTTTAATGCATCAAACAATTCATCGTGCCCGCCTCCATGTTTAGATCGTCTCGCCATGGATTTGGGAATCTCATCGCACATGAAATCAGTTGCGGTTGAAGAATCGTCCTCGGGAATAAAAACGGGTCTTTGTATTGGTGGGTTCGAACGATGGATGTTGTCAATGAATGGTACAATGTCGCGGTGAAGTGATCGCCTACTTGCATAAACTCAACAATTCATCAACGTACCAAATGGCAAAGACCAAGTGCGAAAAAAAATAAAATAAATAAATAAAAATAAAAAAAGACTAAAAACTTAAAACGAAAAACATCCTATATTCCTACTCGTTGCTTCCCCAGAAACGGCGCTAAATTTTTGATCCAAACTTTTGTGCACCCCTTTTTATTAATTAATTTAAAAGCACATAAGTTTGCTCGCAAGAGTACGAGGTACTTGTAGGGTGATAAGTTTAACTCGAGTCGTATCTCTCGAGGAAACAACTGTTCGGTCTTTCGGATGTTTTTCTCAATTTACCAACTAAAGTAAAATACATGTACGATTGGGGTTTTAAAAGATTTTGAGTTGATCATTATAACTAAATCAATAATTCAACTAAAGCTATTTAAACTAATTATTCTAACTAAATTATCAACTACGAGCAATAATTATACTATCAATAATACGCAACCATAAATTAAACCTAATTAATGAATCTAAGATCATAAACATAAGAAATTACCACTAAGCAATGAATCATAAGACTTTAAGAACGAATAACTAAGTAAACTAAATTAAACCAATATCCAATATCCAAGCATGAAACGAGTAAACTAATTAAACTAGAATTAACTAAATGATTAACTAAGAATTAAACTAAGAAATTAACTACGAAATTAACTAAGAGTTTAAAAAATTATTGTAACTAATGAAAGCAGTAAAATCTCCAGCTATTCCGGAGTTGCACGTCGATCTTGGGCGAAGATTGAATCCCGAACGCGAATTCGATGTTTTGGACGCGTTGTTCTTCGATCCTTGATCTCCGTCTTCAAATCTCGTTATGAGATGTGGAATTATTTTTATTATCAGCTAAAATACCCTAGGAGGTCGTGTCTCTCCCAAAAATCTGAAATATAGAGGGTTTATATAGATATTGCAAGTCTTGGCGCACAAGAAACCCTAAAATCCGAATTCTGGGCCGTCGCATCGATGGTGCATTAACGGTGCATCGAATGACGCGCGCTGGTGCTCAGCGTTGCTGCTGCCTGGGTGTGCGTGTCGGCTGGGCGGGTGCGTCGACTGACGCTCCTTCAGTCGACGCTTAAGCAAGTTGCGTCGACAGTGCGTCGACTGACGCTCCTTCAGTCGATGCTTCAGCAAGTTGCGTCGACGGTGCGTCGACTGACGCTCCTTCAGTCGACGCTTCAGCAAGTTACGTCGACGGTGCGTCGACTGACGCTCCTTCAGTCGACGCTTCAGCAAGTTGCGTCGACGGTGCGTCGACTGACGCTCCTTCAGTCGACGCTTCAGCAAGTTGCGTCGACGATGCATCGACTGACGCTCCTTCAGTGGACGCTTGAGCAAGTTGCATCGACGGTGCGTCGGCCCTGCGTCGACTGACGCAGATCATGGCTCGCGTCGACGGAGCGTCGACGCTCGTGTCAGTCGACGCGACAGAGCGTCTTCCTCAATTTCTCTATCTTTTTACTACTCGTTCACCGAAAATCTCGTTCTCCATTTATTGAACATCAATGTCATCTAATTACGCGCCGAACTCTTCTGGTTACTTAGCTGTAAGGTGAAAAACAACGAAATATCACCTAATTGCATCAATTACGATTAAAATATGGTAAAATAAGTTGGACTATGAAAATACGAAATTAAGCTTAAATCATCCAACTTATACCAAAAACAAATAGAAAAATATACTAAAATACTAATAAAAATAAGGACAAATCTACTCTAATCAACTGTTCAAAGAAGAACTGCTGCAAAAAGTGCAAAGGTGGCGCTTATTAGCAAAGAACCGTCACTTATAAATATACAAAAATTAAAAATTTTGTCCGGGTGGCAGTTATTAAATACCAACCGCCACCAATAATAGCAAAAGACGCGGTTACTTTAGGAAGCGTCACCAAAAAAAAAATAATCGGGTGACGGTTCTTTAGAGAAGCGCCACTTATACAGTGCCACCAATAGTGCAATCGGGTGGCGCTTATTTAGACAAGCGTCACCAATAACTCCTCCTGATTTTGGTGTCGGTTCTTAAAAGAAATGCCAACTGAAGTATATTATTAGAGGCGCTTCTAAATTAGAACCGTCACTTATAATCAAATAAAATCAAATACATCGCGGACCTAAAATACCTTGAAATAATTAGCCGGGAAACCTATTATCGGAAAATTTGAACACACCCAAATTCGCTCTTGTTTTTTCTTTTATCATCCCCCGAAATGCAAATCTTCAACAAAACCCTAACCACAAGACAATTAGTCTCAAAGTTGAGGCCTCCGACACGATCAATAAAGTCAAGGGGAAGATCCAGGACAGGGAAGGCATCTCGCTGGATCAGCAACGGCTGATATGTGCTGGAAAAAAGCTTGAAGACGGCCGAACCCTAGCCGATTACAACATTTAGAAGGAATCCACACTCCATCTGGTGCTTCGCCTCCGCGGCGGGATGCAGATCTTCGTCAAAACCTTAACCGGAACAGCTCGGCCAAGACCATTGACCCGAACGACACTATTCGGTTTGTTGTTGTTTCAACCCAAAATGTGACCAACGTTGCTAACAACACCCGGAACCTTGAACGCCCTTCTGATCTACACACAGAAACACGTTAGAAAGGACCACCGGTGATTTTTCGGTGGAAACCTCTCCGATACTTAAGTCAGTAAAGCGTATGAGGTTTCTCTTAGCAAATAAGGAAAGCACAAAGAATGACATACCTCTCTCAGCCTTGGGGCTGAGATACTTATAGTTTCTCCTAGTGGGGACCCCAGCCGGGATCTTTGGAGCACGTGCCGCGAATCACGGGCCGTTACGCAACTAATTTTGACAAGTGATTCCACTTGTCTCTTTATTGGGAGCCCAGAAAACAGGTCTTCCCTGCTCCAAGTCTTCCTTGCTTTATCCCCAGTTATGTCCGTAAGACTTTTTCCTGTAAAGATCAGATCAGGAGAAATCGCGGGCCATAACCGTTCTCCTTTGAAACCAACTCTTTCTAGAGGCTTAACCAGACCCTCATCCAGACCGAGCTGGTCTTATTATGTCCCTTATTTATTCCCGTTACTTCAGGTCAGGTCTACTCCAATTCAAGTCTGACTTGGGGTCTTCCTAGTCCTGGTCTCCTTTCTGCTGGCAAGTCTCCCTTTATATTTTCAGGGTTTTATCTCACCGGAGGTCTTCCATCAGCTCAAGATAACTCCCGGGCTGGAATGATGCTACTCAATTCTATACAGCTCTTAAGAAAATCAGGTCAAACCAAGTACAAGTCATCCTGGGCTCCTCTCTTCGACTATCTAGCACCCATTTGGTAGCCACAACATCTCTCATGAATTTCTCTAAGAACCAAAGCTACTTCTCCCCGGCTCAGGCATCTTAGTAGGGGCTGTCCAAATCCTTTTCGGAACAACTCTCCCTTAACTAAACAGAATCTAGCAGCCCTGGTCCGTATCTTTGCTGAGTCCTTCTTGTCCTCTGGCAGGAGTCCTTTCTCCAAATAATCCATTATGGGAAAGTGCCAGTCATCTCCTTCAACCACTGAGCACACCTGTTCTGTCCCAAATTTTGCATTTGCCTTCAGCAAAGTAATCACCCTTTCATAACAATCCGTAGCCGAACTAGCTATCTTTGCTAAATAGTCAGCTCTGCCATTCTCTTCTCTGGGGATCTGCACTCCCATCAGGGATTTCATCTCTCTCGCTAGCTCTCTGAACTTAGCCAAATATCTCTGCATGGTATCCTCCTTGTTTCAAACTCTCCGCTTATCTGTTTACAGACAAGCTGGGAATCCACCTTAGCACAGATCTGTTCCGCTCCCAAGTCCCGTGCCATCTGAACTCCTCTAAGGAGGGCCTCATATTCAGCCGCATTATTAGACAGAGCATAATTCAAGCGCACGGCGTATTCAGTGGCCACTCCTTCTGGGTCAATCAAGACTATTCCGGCTCCACAGCCCTGATTCCCTACGGAGCCATCCGTGAAAATTATCCATTCCCGCCTTTCTTCGGAAGAGCTGGTCATCTCTTGCATGAAATCAGCCAGCGCTTGAGCTTTGATTGCAGTTCGAGCTTCAAACACAACCTCAAATTCGTTGAGCTCTATTATCCATTTGACCAGTCTTCCTGATGCCTCTCGTCTGTCCACTATAGCCTTCAACGGCAGGTTGGTTTGCACAATTATGTTATGAGACAAGAAGTATGGACGCAGTTTACGAGCTGTTCCCACCAAAGTTAGCATTTCTTTCTCAACTTCGACATACCTTATCTCTGCATCATGAAAGACATTGCTCCAAAAGTAGACCGGTCTCTGTACTCTACCTTCCTCCCTTATCAAGACAGAGCTGACTGCTTGCTGTCCTACAGATAAGTAAAAGATTAGGGGCTCTCCTTAAATGGGTTTCGTGAGCAAGGTCATGCCGGCCAAGTGCTCCTTCAACAATCCGAATGCTTCCTCACACTCATTACTCCATTGGAATTTTGCTTTCTTGCGCAAGGCCTGAAAAAATGGCAAGCTCTTCTCAGCCGAGCGCGAGACAAACCGACTCAAGGTGTTGATCCGTCCTGCTAAGCATTGCATTTCTTTCACGTTTCTAGGCACCTGCATCTCCATAATCGCTCTGACCTTCTCGGTATTTGCCTCGATACCCTTCTCTGTCACCATATATCCCAGAAATTTTCCAGCTCTTACCCCAAATATGCACTTCTTGGGGTTGAGCTTCATCCTGTATTTTCTCAAGGTATCAAAGGTCTCCCTCAGGTCATCTACATGCGACGTTGCTTTCATGCTCTTGACTAGCATATCGTCCACAAAAACCTCCATATTCCAGCCGAGCTGGCCTCTGAACATTTTATCTACCAATCGCTGGTATGTAGCACCCGCGTTCTTAAGACCAAAAGGCATAACCACATAGCAATATGTCCCTTTCGGGGTTATAAAGCTGACACGCTTCCAATCTTCTTCCTCTAACCTGATTTGGCGATACCCTTGCGAGGCATTCATCATGCTCATGAGCTCACAGCCAGAGGTGGAATCGATGAGCTGGTCAATCCTTGGTAAGGGGTAGTGGCCTTTCGAACAATCGCGGTTGAGGTCACGGAAATCTATATACATCCGCCAATCATCTGTCTTTGGGACAAGAACTGCATTGGAAAGCCATTTCGGAAATTGAATCTCCTGGATAAAGCGATGTTCGGTGACCTGTGGGTCGATCCCTCCTTTTCTGGCCCAAAATTGTGCTTCTTCTATTTGACAGGTTTCGCCCCCGTACTGATAT
>BMAC01000240.1:435913-451124 GCA_014905375.1 Phtheirospermum japonicum
GTCGACGCACCGTCGACGCGACAGGCCCAGAAGTCGGAAATTAGGGTTTCTTGTGCGGCAAGACTTGTAATATCTATAAAAACCCGTCATATTTCGAGTTTTTGGAGGCGAGAGATATACACGAAGACTCAACATTATCCTAGGGTATTTTAGTCATTCAATAACAAGAAATCCACGTCTTATAACAAAATTTGGAGACGCGAATCAAGGATCGAAGTTCTACGCGTCCGAAACACCGATTTCGCGCTCAAGAATCCATCTTCGCCCAAGATCAGCGTTCAAACTCCGGAATAGCTGGAGCTTTTCATTGCTTTCCTTAGTTTCAATAAGTACTCCTAAACTCTTAGATAATCTTCTAGTTAATTGTCTAGATAAATTCTTAGTTAATTCTAGTTTTAATTAGTTTAATTGTTTCTTATGCTTGGATATTGGATATTGTTAATTTAGATTATTTATGCGATTTAGTTTATACTTAGTTATTGGTTCTTGGATTCGTATGATTCAATTACTAGCGATAATTTCTTAAATTCATGCTTTAGATACGTTAATTAGTTTTTAATCTTCGTAGCGTTAATCGATAATTTAGTTATTGCTCTTAGTTGATAATTTAGAATAATTAGTTTAATCAGCTTTAGTTTATTGCTTAGTTCGTAGTTGATAATCTAGTTAAAGTGATTAGTTTAATTAGTTTTAGTTTAATTATTGCTTTAGTTATAATGATCAATTCAATTCATTTTAAACCCCAAATGTATATGTATGTTATTCGTAATTGAGAAAAACATCCGAAAGACCGAACAGTTGTTTCCTCGAGAGATACGACTCGAGTCAAACTCATCACCCTACAGTTACCTCGTACACTTGCAAGTAAACTGACGTGCTTTTAAGTTAATTATTAAAAACGGGGTGCACAAAAGTTTGAGTCAAAAATTTGGCGCCGTTGCCGGGGAAGCAACGAGTAGGAATTAAAGATGTTTTTCGATTTATTTTCTTTTTAATTTTTTATTTTATTTGCTTTTACTTGGTTTTTGCCATTTGGTGCGTTGACGTGTTGTTAAGTTTATGCAAGGAAGGCGATCACTTCAACGCGATCTTGTGCCATTCATCGACAACATTCACCGTTTAAATCCGCCAAGACCAAGACCCGTTCTTATTCCCGAGGACAATTCCTCGAGAACAACTGATTTTGCTTGCGATCAAGTTCCCAGCATCATGTTAGGAGGACATTCAGTTCGAAATGGCGATTCACCACCGAGATCACCACCACGCCCCATTCGAGCTGGGTATGGTAGTGAACCAAACAAGTCACACTCTACTAGACGCGATGAAAGGAGAAACGAAGGAGTTAACCAGCAGCACAACATAGTCAATCACCCGCTCAACATGGAGAATTTGAGGCAAAACGAAGAGATGAACGACAATGTCATGCGTCAGCACAACGTCGAGAACGTGGAATTTAGGAATGAAGAAGTTTTGCAGCGAAACGCCTATGTTAACAATCAAAGGCACGTGAACGAGTGGTTGGAGAATCAAGATCACGGATACGAGCAAAATAACGTCGGAAGGAGATACGAGCGCGAGCACCATTACGCGCATAACGACCACTACGAGAGAGCATATGACCAAGTTCGAGAACCAAGGGGAGATCGAGCACTTAGACAGCGCGACTTGGCACGTCCAAAGGTTGTACCCTTTAGGTCCGCCATTGTTCTTGGACCTACCGCAAGGGCAGTCGAGATCAAACCACACCAACTCAACCTACTCCCAACCTTTCATAGGAATGCGCATGAGGACCCCTTAGCATTTTTAAATTATTTCGTTGATGAAGTTGGCCGATTCGTAGTTCATGGCCTTCACCAAGAGGAGGTCCAGATGATTTGTTTTCCGTACAGCTTGAAGGACAAGGCGAAGTCATGGCTACTGTCCTTAGAGCCTGGTTCGTTAATCGATTGGGATATGATTAACGAGAAGTTTCTAAACCAATATTATTCAGCCCAAACGACAGGGCATCTTCGGAGGCAAATTGCTACTTTCGAGCAGTTAGAAGGAGAGCTATTTCACGAAACGTGGGAGCGCTACAAAACACTTTTGCAAGCTTGCCCCCACCACAACTATTCTCCGGAGATGACTAACCAGTTCTTTTTCGATGGATTATTGGACCATGGGAAACGAGAGGTAGAGATAGCAGCGGGAGGAGATTTTGGAGATTTGACAGCACACGAGGCAAGACAAGTGTTGGAGAAGCAGAGCAAAAAGTCTAGACAAACCAATTCTCGGCCTCGTAAGATGAGAGTTAACGAAGTTTCCATTCCTGATCCCGATTTAGATGATGGAAAGTTAGTTAAAGCGAAATGCGAGGAGATTTTCGACGAGAAATTAGCCGCTTGGAAAGCCGAGCGAGCTAGCAAGGCCGCTGCACAGAAAATGGCGGCGAATTGCAACCAGTGTGGATCCCTCCAGCATTTAACAGACGCATGTCCTAACAACAGTGAGCAGCAAGAGGAGGTAAATGCTATCCAAAGCTATTCAAATCAAAAAAAGTACACACCACAACGTGACAATCCTCTTTTCAAGTGGGGTCCGAGCAATCCAAATCATATGCCACCCAATCCACAATTTCCCCCACCGCATTATGCTCAAGTACCAATCCCATTGGTGCAAAATAACTTTCATACACAAGGGAAGACGTCGAGTACAACTCAACCAAATGATCAGCTATTGGTTTGGCAGCAGAATCAAGTGGCTGAGACGATCAGTAACAGAGAAGGGCTTACGAAGGTGAATGCGAAGATAGACGAACTTTCAAAGAAGGTGAGCGGAATAGACCAACTTTCCAGCATTGTGCATGATCTAGCCAAAAACATGGATAGAATGGAGAAAGACAAATAGCAACTGATATTGCTAGATCAAATAAGGAGAAAGACAAGCTACCAAGCCAGCCGGAGCAAGCGTCGGCAATTCACGTCCTTCGCAGTGGGAAGAAAATCGACAATGGCATAGAGAACCAAAATGAGGAGCTTATTCCTAATCCAGTGAACAAGCTACATAAATCCGCCAATAGATATGTCCCTGGTTCTATTCAAGGGAAGATTCCGAGCGACACCTCTGGCATCAATGAACCTCCGCAACCAAAGCAAACAACGATGCAGTATAAGGATGTTGTTCCTTTTCCGAGCCGATTACGTCCAGCGAAGGAGAACAAGAAATTATGGAGCTGTACAATCTCTTGAAGAATGTGAATATAAACCTGCCTCTTTTAGAAGTAATCAAGATGATGCCCGCCTACGTCAAGTTTTTTAAGGAACTTGCCTCGCGAGAGAGACGTTTGGCGATAATTCAATACGTTCCGTTACCGAAGGAAGTTAGCGCAATTTTCAAGAAACCGTTACCACCTAAGGAACGCGATCCTGACAGTTTTTGCATAACGATTTCACTAGCTAATGGGAAGAAAGCAGTAGGTATGTTGGATCTTGGAGCGGGCGATAATCTAATGTCGTATTCGCATTATCGAGATTTTGATATTGGACCCCTCAAGCCGACAACCATGCGCCTACAGTTGGCTGATCGCTCGACTCGACGACCGTTAGGGATAGTCGAAGATGTTTTAGTACAAGTTGGAGAGATTGTAATTCCGGTAGATTTTGTGGTTATGGACATTGGTGAAGTTCTGACTGAGGACAATGAGCACACCATTTTATTAGGGCGACCATTCATGGCAACTTCCCATACTCTTATTGATGTTCATAAAGGGAGAATGACGATGACCGTTTTTGGTAAAACAGTGACCTTTTCTCTGAAAGATATTCACAACACTCCCTCTCCTATTATGCAAGAAGAAGATTCGTTCGATGACCCCATTGCATCGTGCGTGAGCGAATTACGAGAAATCGCGAATTTGAGTAAGTTAGGCGACGGATACGACGCCGGAGTTTCTATCAATGGAAGGGACGAGCAAGTCAATTCGTGTAAAGATCACGAGTTCTATGATCATATGCATTTAAGTGGAGAAGAATTGATCGAGTTGTTGGGAATCGACATGCGCGACATCGTAGCAGAATTTGGAAGCAATTTTGATGAGGAGTGTTCGCACAAATTCGAGCAAGAGGTGGAGTCGAGACCACCGATAAATCGTTCAAGGCACGATTTCCTCGACCATAGCGAAAATTTCACTTTCGAAAAAAACACGGGCGAGGAGTGTTTAGACGATTGGGCGAAGGAGATAAATAAATCAAGAAAGGTTTGAACAAGTGAAGTCAAGAACTTGCAATTTGAGGTTGGAGAATTAATCTTGTATAATAACGAACGTAAGTACGACCCAGCCGATTTTGGAGCTTCATGGAGCGGACCATTCTCGATTAAAGAAGTTGACGATTACGGCGTAGCCACGTTGTACGATGAGATTGGAAAATCGTCCTTTCAAGCTCACAAGCATAGATTGAAGACTTATCATGACGGACGAGGTAAAAATGGCAATCGCTAGATGGTGGAGTTTGGAGATCCACCGTACGTTGAAAGATGAACGAGCAAGACAGCGTCGAGCAAGCGGCGATAAAATTTGCGCTTCTCGGGAGGCAACCCGAGCGTTATGTATCCTTTTGTATTTTATTTTTATTTATTTATTGTTTTATTTTGGTTTCTAGTTGTTTAGAACAGATGGAAGAACTCGAACGGGGAGAATTGATCGAACGAGCGAAGGAAAAATACGCCCAGGATTCCGCCTGCGTCGACGCCGAGAAAGCTCGCGTCGGTCGACGCGGGGTCGACGCAGCGTCGACGCGACCCGCAGACCAGCCCATATTACATTTTAAACCGGATTTTTGGCCCATGACCCGACCCGTATGCGTGTGACCCGCGGGATTGACCCAGAAACTGCTTAAAAACAGCTTCTCCCTCCCCTTTTCTCACTTTCTTCCATTTCTAACTTCTTATTTTATTTTCTCTTGAGCAAATTTTTCTTCTTTCAAAACTTTTCAGGAATTCAAGCACTACGAAACCACAAAACCCAGAAAATTACACTTACCTTCTTGCAAGTCAATTTGTGTTCAAAAGCGGGCTGCAAGGGTTAGAACAATTAAGGGGCCAAATTTCGAATTCGGGCAATTTTCCGGAAACGGGCGAAATTCGGCTATTATATACGAGGTACTTCGCTTGAAACTCTCTTGGAACCATATCCTTCTTGTTGTGTTGTTGTGTTGGGATGTTTTTGGTGCTAGAGTTACTCAAGTTTTTAGTTGGTTGAACACGCACGCCAAGTGTTCGACAAAATTCCCCAAAGAGCAAAGAGTCTTATTTTTCAAGGTTTTTCATTCCCGTTCACTTCGTATTGATTAATTATGTCTCGAGTGGGAAAACGCAAGGATATTTTGGGGAAATACGGAGCACCGTTCCCGATTTTCGACAAGAAGGAAGGGGACATGTTCAAGAATATTCGGAAATGGGGATTTGCTACGCACCGGACTTTGAACGTACAAGGGATTGCAGATGAGGCCTCGAATGGGTCGAAGCATCACACCGACCTTTCGCGTTATGTAGATGGCCTCGGGTGTGGGTACTTTTCCCAAATGAACTTGCCCGGTTTTTGAGAACTCATGCTCGATTTTTTCTCGACTTTGGCGATTCGGAACGACGAGACGTTCTCTTGTCGGCTAGGAGGGAATGATATGGTTGTCGACGAGGAG
Source organism: Phtheirospermum japonicum (assembly GCA_014905375.1). Taxonomy (NCBI): domain Eukaryota; kingdom Viridiplantae; phylum Streptophyta; class Magnoliopsida; order Lamiales; family Orobanchaceae; genus Phtheirospermum; species Phtheirospermum japonicum. Next base: position 441,589 of record BMAC01000240.1, read on the forward strand.
ATTTTTGGCAACATTTTCGGTTTCCCGACCGTAGGGGACCACCCGATTGGAGTTCAAGCTTCGATTTAGCCTCTTTTGGGGGGATGATTACCGGGGGAAACACGGGGAATTGTAAGAGGTTTCCTTGCTTGAGGATTCAAGACGACGCCCTCTATGTTGCCTACAAGATTCTCGCGCACATCATTCTATGCAAGAATGAGGCCACTTACGCGACTAAAGCCGAGCTTTATGTTCTACAATGCCTCGTTGATGGTCGTCAAGTCCGGTTGTATCCGTTAATTTTACAAGGGTTCTATAACGTCACTAAGGGTACTCCGGGAAGCAAGTCGCCACTTCTCTCCTTTGCGCCATATATTACCGGCCTCACCCGTCACTTCGGGTTCGATCCGGCCGGAAGCGGACTTAGCCCACTTGGGACCTCTTCACTACCACTCGCGCGTGCGCCGGCACCCCGAGTGAGGCCGTCGACTAGAGGTGGATCTTCGTCTCGACTACACGACGAAGACGATGATGGCGATGAGGATATGGAGCAAGCCCGCCATTCTACTTCGGGCCCGAGTCCCGATTGGGGGCAATTTTTCGAGGAGAACCGAGCATTTTAAGTGAAGATGTTCGATAAGCTTCAAATCATCGACGAGAAGATCAACACAAATCACGAGAAGAACCGTCGTAGTTTGAATAAGATGCGCGCTCGCATTTCGAAGCTCGAGGAGCGATTTGAGGCGGCATACCCCACTCCGAGCATGGACGTAGACGAGAACCCCGCGAATGATGAGTCCCGCGAGTTCTAAACTCGTTCTATCTTTATTTTTATTATTTATGCTTTCTTTATAAAAAAAATGAAAAATATTAAATCCAAAAATATTGTTATTTTCTTTGTTTTTGTGTGTTTTATTTTTCTTTTAGGGCAATTCGTATCACGTACGTTGAAGAAGTGGCCAATTACACAATTCACGACTAGAGGCTCGACTACTATTATTTCAGGGATGTTTTCTTTTTCCTTCCTCTTTTTTGATTTTTGGGTGTATTTGTGGCAACTCGGAGATTGCCCGGATTTTTAGAGGGGGGTGGTCGAGTATGATTTGTATTAATTAATTGTGTAATTTTATATACTTGGCCTGTAATAATTATATGCTTAAACGTGATTAATTGCTATTTCTACGCTTAATTGTATTTGTATGGCATGCCTGTCGAAGATGACTATGTATGATTATTTGTTCTAGTTCTTTGAGCGTGCATAAGTGCATAATTTTTCAAAATTCATTATTATATACTGTAAAATGGTACTTGGACGCAATCGATTTCACAAAACCTTAAAAACAGCGTCAATTCAAAAATCTTCATGCAAAAAGCCAGCGAGTAGCCTGAGTGTTCATCATCTTTGCATGTGCTTGAATAAGTTTCAGTTTTGATATCTCTTTGAAACCGCTGTGTGTAGTCGACTTTGAAAATGAAGTTAAGGCGCATATAAAACCTTATTCTGGGCATATCCATATATTTTTAGCCACTATAAATTCCGAATGAGCCAATCATATCCAAATATCCATGCCTATAGCCATGAGTGTTTCTGAGACGACCCTACAACCCATTAAAAGCGTGGGGTAGGAGTTCGTATTTTTATTGGTTATTTGAGTCTTGGGAATTTTTATTAGGAATTTATTATTTTTGTAATTAAGGACCACCATTCGAAAAAAAAATAATAAAAATAATAAAAAGAGAGAAACCCCATAAAAAGAATAAACGGGGGAGAAATAAAAAAAAAAAGAGAAGAAAAGAAAAAGAAAGATGGTGGGTCTTGTGTTATTAATTGCCTACGCGCTTGTGAAGGCTTGAATTTAATTGTTTATTTTATGAAGCCCTATGTTTAGAAGGCAAGAGTTGTGTAAGAAGCATGTTATAAGCTTCAATTGTGCTTAAGTGGTTTGAGCTTTCAGTCGGTTTACGAGTTTTTGAGTTTAGGAATAGCCTATTTAAAGGCTACGTTATGAGAGTTAAGTGAGGTTTTTATTTTTGAGCGAGGTGAAGCGATTGCTTCTCGATCAGATTAGGTTGAGTGAGCGATTAGCCACACGACTTATATATACCATACCCATCCAAAAAGCCTTACTTTACAACCCGTAAAGACCTTTTATGATTCTTAGTTTAGACAGGACACTTAATTCACGATTGAAAAGAGATTGATTTTCTGTGCTTATTTACTGTGCTTGTAAATTGTATGATTTGAGTGTATACACGTCCCATGCAGAAAATACTTGAGTGCTTTTGAGCGCACTTATATATATTATCCTTTGTGAGGAAGCATGATTTTATTTTGAAGCGACAATGTGATAATGGTCAAGTGTTTGACGTTGCGAGACTTGTACCTTTATTTTCAAAATTACGTATGTAGCATAGCACGACTCTTTGCTTGAACTTATTTTCATTCTAATTATGCTTCGAAATTATCGTTTGTTCGAGGACGAACAAACCAATAAAGCATGGGATAGTTGATTAGAGTAGATTTGTCCTTATTTTTATTAGCTTTTTAGTTCGTTTTTCTATTTGTTTTTGGTATAAGTTGGATGATTTAAGCATAATTCCATAATTTTATAATTCCAGCTTATTTTACCACATTTTGATCTTAATTGATGCAATTAGGTGATGTTTGTTGTTTTTCACCTTACAGCTAAGTAACCGGAAGAGTTTAGCACGTAAAAGACGAAGTTCGATGTTCGAGAATAGAAGAACAAGCTTTCCGGTGAAACGAGTAGCAAACGATCGAGAAACGGAGACCGACGCTCAGTCGCGTCGACTGACGCGACCGTCGACGCACAGTCGACGCGAGCCATGTCAGCGAGTCATGGCCGCGTCAGTCGACGCTCAGTCGACACACTGCCGACGCTACGTTCTGAAGCGTCGATGTCGACGCACCAAAGTCGACGCAACATCGACGCTAGCTGCTGAAGCGTCGATGTCGACGCATACCGTCGACGCACTTGCCAGCCGACGCGCGCACCTACTGACCACACCTGCCGAGCACTGCCGACCGAGTTTGCCGAGTCCCGCCAAGCACCAGCACGCATCAGTCGACGCTACGTCGACGCTCCGTCGACGCGACGGCCCAGAATTCGGAAATTAGGGTTTCTTGTGCGCCAAGACTCCTAATATCTATTTAAAACCTCTTTTTTTCGGATTTTGGAGAGAAGACAGCATATACACGAAGACACAAGACTATCCTAGGGTATTTTATCATTCAATAACAAGAAATCCACGTCTTATAACAAAATTTGGAGACGCGAATCAAGGATCGAAGTTCTACGCGTCCGAAACACCGATTTCGCGCTCAAGAATCCATCTTCGCCCAAGATCAGCGTTCAAACTCCGGAATAGCTGGAGRTTTTCATTGCTTTCCTTAGTTTCAATAAGTARTCCTAAACTCTTAGATAATCTTCTAGTTAATTGTCTAGATAAATTCTTAGTTAATTCTAGTTTTAATTAGTTTAATTGTTTCTTATGCTTGGATATTGGATATTGTTAATTTAGATTATTTATGCGATTTAGTTTATACTTAMTTATTGGTTCTTGGATTCGTATGATTCAATTACTAGCGATAATTTCTTAAARTCATGCTTTAGATACGTTAATTAGTTTTTAATCTTCGTAGCGTTAATCGATAATTTAGTTATTGCTCTTAGTTGATAATTTAGAATAATTAGTTTAATCAGCTTTAGTTTARTGCTTAGTTCGTAGTTGATAATCTAGTTAAAGTGATTAGTTTAATTAGTTTTAGTTTAATTATTGCTTTAGTTATAATGATCAATTCAATTCATTTGAAACCCCAAATGTATATGTATGTTATTCGTAATTGAGAAAAACATCCGAAAGACCGAATAGTTGTTTTCTCGAGAGATACGACTCGAGTCAAACTCATCACCCTACAGTTAACTCGTACACTTGCGAGCAAACTGACGTGCTTTTAATTTAATTATTAAAAACAGGGTGCACAAAAGTTTGAGTCAGTTTCAAGCTTTGAAAATAAAAGGAAAATGAAAGTAAAGCTAGTAAATTAACTAAACTAAACTAGGAAATGAAATAGCACGTTGGTCGGATGCCTCATCGTATGCCTCAAATAGAAAATGCAAAGCAATAATGAAAACAAGCAAAAACAAGCATTGTTTCACCAAGTATAAGCATGCATGCACAAGGTACAACTATGCATAAAATCCTAAATAAAGCAAATTACTAAAAACCGAAAGCATGGATGTAAAGAGCAATAAAAGTTGACGTGAAAGTTTGAAACTTTAAGGAAAATAATAAGAAACAAAGAGTAGATCTAAGATTCAATTTAAAACTATGCATGAAAATTAAATTGCAAATAAAGCATAAGAGCAACTTAGAATTTAAACAACCTAAAACCCGATCTATAATCTAGATGTGTCACTCATCTAGAATCCATAGCCAAATCATAAGTTTCAACATGAATTCAAAGAGGTAAGAGAAAAAGCATAAAATGAAGAACAAGGCATGAAATTAAAGAACAAGCTTGAATTTAAAGGAAAGCTTACTATATAATAAAAGATGAGGATCCAATAGCTTGAATTACAATCAAAAGTACTAATCCAAAGGAGTATTTGGATTCTTCTTAGACTTACTAACCCAAGGCCATCTTCAAAATTACACTAAGAACAAGAGAGAAAAAAATATTCCAAAACCCATGCAAGTTTGGGAAATTTTTGTGATAATCTAAAAAAAAGAGAGTTCTAGTCTATTAATACTAGGGTTAATTTGGGTTTACATGGGCCAATTTAGCAAAAAAGTCATGAAAATCCCAGGTTTGACTAAAATTGGTCCATGTTGACTGAGATGGCTCAGTGTGGCTTGACGCGTGGCGAGCCGGGGTGAGAAGGCGCGAGGCTAGGCGAGCGCGTGCGTGGGCTGACGAGGCGCGGTGAGTGAGCGCAAGGATAGGCACAAGGGTTGGCGAGTGGGGGCGCGAGGCTTGGCGCGGCATCCTGGGCGATCCACGATGCCACTTGGCGAGAGGGCGTGAGGCGAGGCAAGTGGGCGCGAGGCTAGGCGCGAGGGTTGGCGAGGCTAGGCCAGCATTCCAGAAAATTTTGGCATTTTTGAGCTTGCTCTTGGCTTGAATTTGGGTCTTCAATGCCTTAGCCAAAAAATAGGAATTTGAACATGAAAATCCAAAAACTTCACCAATCCTCAAATTAATTGTACCCATTTACCAAGTTAAACATAAAATCACAAAGAGCCACGATAATCAATTAACACAATAAAACAACCGAAAAACCTAATTAAACCTTACTCAAAACTACTAAAATAAATGTAAAAACCTATCTAAAAACACAAATAAAAACACAACAATTACATGCAAAACAAGCGCAAGCATAAAAAATTAAATAAATCTAACATGCATACTATGCAAAAAGCTGTGGGATGATCATGGTCAGCCTATGCGACCCATTTGAGCCAAAAATGGGTCTAGGGTAATCCAAGGGATAAAAGAAATAGAACTATTTCTATTACATTTATATATAAAACCCATACAAGCATGGGCCTTGAATCATCTATTCTACTACAACTTGTACAATTACTCACACAGGCGTGGGCCTTTGGCATCGAACGTCCTCCAATTAAAATTAAAAAATCTTACAACCTAGTTTACTCTCGATGCAAAATTTAAAACTTTTACAAATAATAGAATAGGAGGCTTGCAGGCCCCAAAAACCCTTTCAATATTAATCACATTATAGGCTCATGATCATCCCTAAATAAACCATTTCAATATTAATCACATTAATATAAAGAATATAGATTCATTAATTTTGTGTGTTGAATTTAATTTTAGGATAAGTAAATCAATATATATTTAATCAATATAAATATATATAAAATAATAAATTTCAAAATTAACCATTTAATTCAGAAAAGAATAATTAAAAGAAATTCATTTAATAAATGACCTGACTTCAGGCCACCTAAACTGCAACATTTGTAGGGAAGCAGACGATTTTGCCTTTTCCAAAACACTATTTTTCGAAAAAAAACTTGCAAGAACTTTTTCCCTTTTCTTTTTAAAGAAATAAAATGGCCGCCACTATATATATATATATAGGATTGAGTTCAAATGAGAACCCCGTCATTATATGTGAACCTAGGGACTAATCCTGGCCTTAGATCTAATATTGCACAGTGCAATTATATGTCCAGGTTCATTGTGCTTTTTACACAGTACTGTAGTGCTAAAATCAGTCCAGTTTTTTTAATTTAATTATATATACATATTTTTTAGGTTTTAAAACATGCAACATGTATCTTAAATTGTAGATCTTGAGAATGTGATTAATTTGATATATATTTCATTCAAAACGAATAAAATTTGAAAAAGTTATGGTTTGTTGAAGATTTGAGTTTCATTTCAAATTTTTGAATTTGCAGTTTATAGACGAAATTTGRGATYCTTTTTGTATACAATTGTAGTGTTTTTTTTCTTAATCTATTGTGCTTTCCAAAGAACAATGTAGTGTTCTTTGTAAACGTTGATATATGTCCAAAATACCATTTATAATTAATTAATATATTTTTTTACATTATTACCATGCTGACATGTCATGATCTCAACCATCAAGATTATTCAATCTAATGGTCAAGATGAGTCCCTAGGTTCACATATAATGACGGGTTCTCATTTGAACCCAACCCTATATATTCTATTCACGTGTTTAACAAAATGAATCACGAATTAAAATATAATTTTTTTTTCATATTTCATATATGAAATTAATATATCCCAATATTAAATCACATAAAAAAATTTATCACACATAAAATAAATTCTTTTAATAATTAAAATATGTTTATCACATAAACATAAACTGAATCAAAATCCAATAATGAAAATGCAAATTGTGGCTGTGATACCACTGTTGGGTTCGCTTCAATTGAGTTATACGCAGCGAAATTTTAAAATCCTCAACTAATTAAAATGTGCATATATCAAATATATACGATCCCGTTGATTTTGTTAGCGATTTTAACGATCGTCATTTTTCATTATTATGTATCGAATACAAATTTTGATTCTTATAAAAATAAATAAATTAATATACCTCTCGGTTAATTTCTTCGAGTGACGATGAGAGAGAATCAATTCCCGGTTATGTGGCTAACGCTGAAACTTCTCGCCAAAGAGATTCAAGTGTATACCCTCTAATTGAGTCCATCTTTAATTGCGACACCGGGAAAATTCTTCGCTAGTAAAATCGTTCCGTTTTCAAATTGATTAAAGAAAAAACAATCAATCCAAATAATCAATAATTGATTGAAAATTAATTATTGTAGATGAAAAGTTATTAATTAATCTTCATCTACAAACTGAAGACTTGAATAAATATATGAAAGATTAGAAAAAGGACAACTGCCCCTTTTTGTTTTCATGTATTTCATGAAACTGCGGCTCCTTTTCCTTTTAAAGAACAAAAACCTTTTATTTTTAATTAGAAAAAGTCATCTATTTCATGAAACTGCGGCTCCTTTCCCTTTTAAAGAACAAAAAACTTTTTTTTTAATTAGAAAAAGTCAGAAGCAGAAAAACGGCATCAGCTTTAAAAAGGGAGTCTCCCTTTATTATTTCAAAAAAATAGCTGCCCTCATCTTATATATACTAGTGTAGACATCCGCATATTACGCGGGTATAGAGAAATAAATACATAATAAAACAAAATTGAAAAAAACAAAATTTAAATATTGAAAATTGAATTGTTCATGCAATAAAGAAAATGTTTACTTGAGGTTTTGAAAAATTTCATTGTAAACAACATTTGTTGTCTTATTAACAATGTTACCATCATTGTCGCAGCATAAGATTTTTAATCCTTTACGACTCTTCACCCGAGAGATGGCGACATAGAGTTGGCCATGGCTAAAAGCAAGTCTTGGTAAGTACAAACATTGGATAGAATTTGACCTTGGGTGTTGTTTATAGTCATTGCAAAACAGACAATAAGTGGGAATTGTATCCTCTTAAATTTAAACGGGACTCTGCTATCCGATGGACTCAATGCCATACGTGGAATATAGACCTTCATTCCAATATTAGTTCCTGAAAATATCTTTGCTTCAATAATGCTTTCTCTAAGTTGGGTAACGACCAACCTTGTACCAATGCATAATCCCGAAGCTTGATTCATGTTTTGAATCAACATAACTGGAACTCCAATCTTGAATTTCAAAACATGATTAGGAATCCCTGATCACTTTATTGTGTTTAGAAAGTCGACCGAGTACACTTGATGTTATGCTTCTCCATTCACATATGTCTTGCAAATGGTGTCAAAACTAAGATATACTCTTTCATCCCCTGAAAGAATAGACATACGTACTCATTAACTAAGATATACTCTTTCATCCACTGAAATAAATAAATCAATATATTTCTAATAAGTAAGTGTATAAGTTAGAGGTAGATACAATTTATAATTACCATTAGAGACTCAATATTGGAAATATATCGAAAAAAATAATGGAAATATTGGCATTATTTCTGAGGGAAATCTAATATGTGAAATCATGGAAAATTTATTCTTTAAACTAAATTATTTTATACATAAGACTTGGTTGAAAACAAACAATAATTTTTTATTCATCATAGGTTTATAAAACCAAAATCGAACAGATTCTACAAAAATAATATGTAACTAAGTTTTTGGAATATATATGGTACTTTTCATACAATAGATGTATTTAAGGTACATTAGACTTTAGATTTTTGGGTATTAATTATAGAGTTAATATTCTAGTAGATGTTTATTAGTTATATTGTACTCTTATTGAGGTATGTTTCTGAATTAAATGTTTTAATAAAAGTTTTTCCTTAGGCTGATTAGACATTATAATCAATTTTAATATACTATCTAAAGTTGTTTACAATTTTTCGAATTCTATAAAATATCTAGATATCAATCATGATTTTCAATTAATATTCCAACTATATAAATTAGTTATTTTCCTTCATATACAAATAAATAGTATTTATTCAATAACCAATTACTTCAATTAGTCATCGTAATTCATTGAAGTGTTAAAAGGTCAAGCATTCATAATTTGAGATAAATACTCATAATTACGTTTCTTTGAAAGCCTTTATTTTTCTTTAAATAAAAAAAACATTATAACAATAAGTCAACCTTTTACGAGTGTCATTATCATCGTCTTTCATGAAATTTGGCACCAAATTTAGCTAATTTTTCCTTAAATATATTTTTTTTATTTTTCTAATAATTTGATTACAACACCAATTCGTAATTTTACTTCCTCATATATCAGAAGAAATCTTGCCATGGATTTATATCAAACCTTTTAACAAATTAAAACCAAACAAACTATTTATATTCTTATAATTATATTATTAAAACTAACATACCTCTATGAAGATAATAACTGTATAATCTATAACAAAAAACTTAATATAAATTAATATCAGTTATTTTCAAAAGAATATCAATTAACATCAATTAACATACCTCCAATATATGTATATATAT